>JADLZN010004343.1:0-180582 GCA_018155175.1 Sinocyclocheilus anophthalmus
AGTGCATATCTTCTGCAAAACAAGGTCTAGAAACAGAGCAGCAAATTAAGCAGTCTAAATGAATGAATAATTCTATCTCAACCTACTGTTTAGACCAACTTTCTTATGTCCACTAATAGCTTCTTATTTCCACTGAAAACATCAACAAAACAGAAAATGAGCGATTACTGTAAGTATATGTGGGTGTTCGGGGGTGGGCGGCTGGGTGGGTGTGCATGTGTGCAGTTAGCGGAAAGTTTGAATCTCCTCTGAGGATGAGATGATTTTTCAATGTTTTCAGTGTTGTTTACACAATGAGTCACAGACAGCAGAAAAGGTCATCTCCGCCAACACACACACACACAGACATACAATTGTGAAATTAATTCAAATGGAATTTCATAATTAAAGTCTTGGCTACTCAATGTACACCACAAGCACTTATTATAGATTCTAAATGAAATCTTAAAGATCAGAAATTTGTGCTCTAAGTCAAGCAAATGTTTTCGTGTCCACCTTTTTACATAGAAATTAGCAGATTACACCACAAACAACTAAACCTGCTTAACCAGGGAGCACTTGCTTTAACCAGTCATTACAACTTCAATGTAAACAAAAAACAAAAGGCATGTTGTCAAAAGCATATCACTTGTGTTAAATCTAGAATTGCAGACCTGAAGACACGTTCAGAAACAGCTGTGCACACGCAGCACAGTTTTGAGAACTCGGTATATTTTATAATGAATTCAAATGAAACCGAATATGCATGCATTATTAATAGTAATATTTCACTCATTACATGTCAAATGTATAAAAGCAAGAAATTGATCCCATACTATAGAGCAAGTCCTTACCTGCAAGATCTGTTGCAATAAATGTCTCAAACAGGATGAGACGCAATGGTTTTTCACTCTCAAACTCAAAAATAGTGTCTTCCTGTTCATTTGCATGTTTGAAACAAGTGGGTTCAGTTCTATTTCTACCCTACAATATGAAAGTGATGTCATACGGAAAACCCTTTATGATAATCATCACAATTACGCAAATCTATCTATCTATCTATCTATCATCTATATATCTATCTATATATCTATATATATACAGGTGCATCTCAATAAATCTACCCATAGCTAAAAGTATAATACAGTTTTTACCTTATTTTTCCCTAAAGGTGCATATTAGTACTTAAAAGACATATTGTACTAAAGTGTATGTATACTAAGTACTACAGTGGAGTGTTCCTTTAAAGGGGTCATATGATGTGATTTCAAGTTTTCCTTTCTCTTTGGAGTGTTACAAGCTCTTGGTGCATAAATAAGATCTGTAATGTTGCAAAGACTAAGTCTCAAATCCAAAGAGATATTCTTTATAAAAGTTTAAGAGTCAGCCACACCTACCTAAAACTGCTCGTTCTAACACGCCCCACATATCTACATCACTGTGTGGGAAGATTTTGCATAACGCCGCCCAAATGTTCACGCAAAGAAAGAAGGCATAACTTTTATTCTCGCTATAGTATTGTTGCTGCTGCCATGTCGTGAAGGCGCTGTGTGTGTTGTGAAAGCGAAACTACTTGTTTGGGTATATGAGGTTGCTAAAAAGAACATTATTTTTGTGTATTTGGTGTAATGAAATGGGTTTATGCGGTTTAAGGTTCAAAAAACACATTATTTTCCACATACTGTACATTATTGTTTCTCCTCTATGCCCTGCCTTTCTGAAACGCGTCGATTTTTTACAAAGCTCAGCGGTCTGAAAAGCGAGGTGTGCTCTGATTGGCCAGCTATCCAGTGAGTTGTGATTGGCCGAATACCTCAAGCATGTGACGGAAACGCTTACCATACTGTGATGATGCCCTGTCCGGCCGGAGCGATGATTCAAAAACATGAAAACCCGTTATAAACAAGGCATTCGTTGCATCCAGTGGGGACATAATAATGATGATAAGGATTATAATGTGTTTTGACACTTGAGTCTGCGGGCCGCGTAAACATAAAACCATGTCTGCATTTGTGATCGTAGAAATTATAAACAACAAGCGCTACTCTACACTGCTCAAAACTCGCGTTTGAATCGTCAGTGCCAAATTCTTTAAATATAAAAAACGTAACTACAGTCTGTGAGTCAGAACAGCCGACGTCCTGCAAAGTTGGAACTGCCCCACTTTATAGAACAGCCTTTGAGGTTTGTAGGCTAGTCTGCAGGTTCGGGAAACTGTCCTCCATAAAATGCGTCACATAGCGTCACACACTGCATGTGGCAGCATGTTTTAACGAGCCGGTTTAGGAGGGTGTGGCTGACTCTTAACTTTTATAAAGAATATCTCTTTGGATTTGAGACTTTAGTCTTTGCAACTTTACAGATCTTCTTTATGCATCAAGAGCTTGTAACACTCCAAAGAGAAAGGACAACTTGAAATCGCATCATATGACCCCTTTAAAAGTGCATATTTGTATCTCAAAGTGCATATTATTGCATATTAAAATTACATATTAGTACCTTAAAATGACACATTAATACAAAAGTGTAAATATTAGTACCTTAAAAGTACATCTTAAAAGTGCATATTAGTACCCTAAAGTACATCAGTGTCTTAAACGTACATACTTGTATCTTAAAGTGCATATTATCGCATTAAAATAAAATTTTAGTACCTTAAAATTACATATTAGTACCCTAAAGTGTACATATTAGTACCTTTTGAAAGGTCTTAGTCAATAGCACACATAATTCAATAAGTGCTGCCAGGACAATATAATTATAAATATTGATAAGGTCTCAGGTTACTTATGTAACCATGGTTCCCTGAGTAGGGAACGAGACACTGCGTCCTCTAGGGGTCGCTATGGGGGAACGCCTCATCGTGACCCGTGTCTGAAGCATACATTGAAAAAACACCAACTCATTGGCCGACGACAGCCATGACGTCACTACCAGTGCGACTATAGTATAAATAGGCGCCGGGAGCTACACATCATTCACTTCTTCGTCTGAAGCTTGCGTCCGCAGCATGGCAAGAAACCTAGAGGACGCAGTGTCTCGTTCCCTACTCAGGGACCCTTAGTAGCAACACCCTGTTAAGTAGGTATCCAGAGGATACATAGGAGGAGTGGTGCCCAAGGCAGAACCGGGGTTTTAAACCACTCAGAAAAAAAAAGCACAAAGCTTTTGCGTGTAGCTCTTACCATACAGGATTCTAGAAAAGTGGGCAAAGCATAACGTGCACACTTAACACTAGGTGGATTTTAGAAAGGTGGGCAAAGCATAACGTGCACTACACTTGAATACCATTCTAGGGGTTCTCTTGGCACCCTGAAAGAGCAGCCCATAGATAGAAATAGCGCATCCCCAAACGCCATGTCTACGGCTATAATGCTGGAGTGGCTAGCAGTAAATCTGAAGCTGAGAGGACGCAGTTCGAAGTTCCCATGAAAGGGAAAATATAAATATTGAGTAGAGAACTGCATCTAAAATCTTGAGTGTTGTGTTTTTCTGTGCGTATATGTGACTGCATACAGTTGCTGAAAGAAAAATATAAATATACATACTGTACATACTGTACAGTGACTTCAGATGAAGGCTGAATTCACCGCAGATGCATCTGCATCACACTTTAATCTTTCATTTTCATGATGCTGGGAATTGTAGGGAATACACACCGGGTGTTTTTAACACTCACCTCAGAATCACACCAGGTGCTACGAAACTATGATTTAACACCGTTCATTGAACACACTGATAAAATCACTGTGCGACTGCTTCAAAACTTCTCATTTATTAAAAACAGACATTTGAGATCATTAGCAGTTAAAGTGATGAAAGTCCAGTTCTGAAAGTGACTAAACACAAAAGGAAATTCATGAAACAGATGTTTCCTTACAGCCACATTTGAAGACAGGCAAAATGTGCTAACGATAAAACCAAATTCATTATTTTTCAACAAAATAAACCATCTGAATAATACTAATAATAATAATGTGTCATAGGTGGTTTATCACTTGCAAGTTGAAAAGCTTACATCTGATCTCTCATTAAATTAATTTTATAAAACTAATTACATTTCACCTCAATAATTTGTATAATGGGGAGTTTGACTAACAATAACACAATGCATGAACAATAGTAATTTACAACTGTAACGGTGGTACTTGACTTAATAAACGGCTCTTAATTATTGTTGTTGTTGATGATTCATAGGCACGTTGACTTTACAATTTCTATAATCCAAAATACATTCTTTCACTCTTTGTCATTATCTTCACATATAAAAGGCCATGTACAGTTGAGCTGGACTCAAACAAAATATCAAAAATAAAGCCTCCTCCTCGAGTTAAAGTGCTTTTAGTATTGTTAACAAACATCATGTTTATTCCAGTGACAAAAGATCAACTATGGGGAAAAAAACTAGATCTTTACCCAAAATAGTTCTAAACTGGCACTGTTAGACACAAAGATAGATGCAAATCACATCCAACGCAGTCTCTCAATAAGACATGCACAGGTTATTCACTCTAAATGTTGTACCTTTGCTCTTTCAGTAACTACAGTACAGTGGTTTAAATGTTATGATTTTTTTCCCCAGTCAATGACATGCAATCCTCCAGTCCATTGTAATCCATAATCCTTCTGCAAAAAATAGATCGATATCCATGTGTTTATAAAATCAGGTATTGTCCATCAGAGTTTACAGAATAGTTGTTCTTCTCAAAGTGTCAAATCTGTGGCACTGCTTTTCTTGGCCACAAGGTGGTGAACTAGTCTTTCCCGGTCTTTGCTGTTTTGTCATGTGTAAAGCAGCAGATCTATGTTGAATCATCATTTGATTCCACATGGACTAATAGTTTAGTAGTTTACAGTATTTCTCATTTACGGATTCCAGCTATGTCCAGAATGTGAACACTAGCATACTAGCATTCACATGTAGCATACTAATTTGAAACATGTGAAACGAAGTGCATTAGGCAGTGATAAGAGTTTTAAATAATAAAGAAATAAAGAAAGTCAGGAAAATGGGTTCCTCAACTGGTTGAGCATGACGCTAGAAACATATAGTTTGAATGCACTGTAAGCGACGCTTGATAAAAGAGAAAAACGTGGCTGAATTACTTCAGGTTCTGAAATCATAATATTGCATTGCATCAGTGTGCTCTGGTTCTGTTCTCCACAATTTGCAACCCAGGCTCATTGGAAAAACATGCCTGCATCGCCATTTCTGCAAAGTGATATTATGTTGCTTCTTGCACATTTCGTAAAACTTTTAAGGTGAAATGACCAGTGGGGGGGGGGCGCTAATCTGGCAACGTTTTATCGCGCTGGTTGTTCTACGTATCTCAACAGTTTGGAAATGCAATGTCCAGTTGGTGGAGCTTAAACCACATTCAGTTTAATCCAAAACAGTTGAACATGAATCTGGCAACGTTTTGTTTCACTGGTTCTTGTACATATAGGGGGGAAGTCGTGGCCTAATGGTCAGAGAGTCGGACTCGTAACCCAAAAGGTTGTGGGTTCGAGTCTGGTACCGGCAGGGATTGTAGGTGGGGGGAGTGAATGTACAGCGTTCTCTCACACCTTCAATACCACGACTGAGGTGCCCTTGAGCAAGGAACCGAACCCCCAACTGCTCCCCGGGCGCCCCGCAGCATAATTGGCTGCACTGCTCCGGGTGTGTGTTCACGGATGTGTGTGTTCAAGGCTGGGTGTGTGTACTTTGGATGGGTTAAATGCAGAGCAATAATTCCAAGTATGGGTCACCATCCTTGGCCAAATGTCACGTAACTACGCATGTATAGTTTGCAAAGTATGTCCGGAGGGTGTGTGAAAAGAACATCATCTACATAAATCCAGGCCTTAAATGCAACCAATAGGCGTTACACAAGTGAAAGAATACAGTTGCGGAGGTAGCCATGACCATTTATATTGCTTCTATAAGCCTTTGAGCTCTTTTATCATGGCTCGTATTTCAGGAGACTTTAGCGCTTTGCATCACAAGGCAGTGCTGTACCGGGTGAGCTACGAGCACGTTTTACTATGTCAGAAAAAACATATCTGGACCTGACTAGTGATGATTATGTGAAACATCAAAAGGTATTACGTATTAGCTCCATAACATAGTATTGCGCAAGGTACATGTGACAATAGGTTTCACAAGCCATAATCTGTCCTTGTAATCATAATTAGTTTGAAAAGGAAAATAAGTTGTTGGTGCTTTACTGCCACTAGTGTTCACTGCAACTAGACACTGCAGTGAGTTGTATATAAAAGTATGTTTTTGGAGTTTTGCAAAAATGTAGATAGAGGCACATTTTTCCAATCCTGTTCCCATAGTAGATCATCATTGTGTTCTGTTCATACAGAAAACTTGCATGCTATGCACAGTATACGTACTATATACTGCAGAAACAGCAAGTGTAGTATGTTAGTGTGCTATTCCGAACATAGTCGCTTCTCTATTTCACGCTTGTATGCCAGTGTATTTCAGCGCTAGCCAACTCTACTGGCACGCTACCTTGTAAAACAGGTTAGCTCAGTGGCATAAAAAAAAAAGTTGGCGAACACTGAATCAAACAAGTACTCAAGCAATTTATCTCCATCTGATCCCCCCATTCATTCATTCATTCATCTGTTTTTCGCTCTCTAGACGTTACTAATGCGGACGCTAAGCTGGTCTCGGACACGCCCCCTGTCCCGCCCCCTTTCCTCCCGGTAACTCTCCTCCAATTGCATTTTCTCCATATCCGCCCCTTGCTCTCCACCACACTGCTTGATGGGTGGTGACCGGTGTTTGGAGTGGGGCTTGTTTGAAAAGGGGAGGGGCTTGGTCTTGGCAACCTTGTTCAACAGGTTATGGTGAGGAAGGCTTTATATTCCGTTCGGGGGCGAGAATATGCGACTGGACCAGAGTGACCACACTGCCCGAGTCCAGGATGGCCCGGAATGGCTTTCCATTCACTTTCACCTCTGGAGCTCCAACTGGCAGGTCGGGGTGCACAATGCAGCCGGCCAGCCAGGTCCGTGCGGGACATGCGGGGACTTCCATTGGCATGGGCTCATCCCGCGGAGAGGGAGCCGCCGGCCTGCCTACTGGTCGCGGGGTGCGCTCCGGCGCGCGCCGCTCCTGGACCACCTCCGGGGAAATGGCGGCGCTCGCTCCCCAGCATCCCGGTGTTGGGCCGCATCCGCCAGCTCGACAGCCTCCACCAGCTCCGACGTGGTGGTTGGGTTCCTCATCCCAACGGCCTGTCGGTGAGATCGGGGAAGGGCTCGGAGAAGACGGCCACCTGACCAGCCGATGGAGCCCCCTCCAGCAGCCAGTACTGCGCGAGTCAGGTGAGTTCGGCAGCCTGGGCACGGGCAGGCAGACAGGGCTTATATTCCCACTCATGGAAGTACTGGACGGCACAGATAGGGGATAACCCCAGGCAGGCTAGGATTTCCTTCTTGACCTCCTTATATTGATCGGCGGAGGCGGCGGGAAGAGCGAAGTATGCATGCTGCGCTTCGCCCGTCAGCAGGGGAGCCAGCACCCGTGCCCAGTCATCCTGATGCCACCCTTCCAAGGTGGCCGTCGCTTCGAACATTTGTAAGAAGGCTTCTACGTCATCATGAGGGGTCAGCTTGTGTAGCAGCTTCGCGGCTTGCACTCGGGAGTCCGGCAGCGGAACGCATTGAGCGGCGGCGGCACGCAGTGCTGCGAGTCCCTGCTCCATCTCTCCTTGACGAGTGGCAAGGTGCTCAACAATTTGTTGCTGGCGGATGCAAACCTCGGTGAGCCGCTGGAGGATTTCATCCATGTTGGGGGAGGAGCGCTCGCCTGTGACAGAAACCGGAGACAAAACAAGGAAAAAAGGTGAGGTGAAGATCGCTTGTCGGTGATTCTTCACTGATTTACCCGCATTCTCCACCAGTGTAACGGGGTGAAGAATCACACGACAAGAAATCTCAATCAATACATTTATTGGGGATTTATTGGGGTGAGGGGTGCTAGAGAAAGGTCCAGGTAGGTGCTCCGGCGCCATGAGTGCTCTTTTCCGTCTTCCCAGTGCAGAGGGTCCATGCAATGCTCCTGTGGGGCTGGTCGGTCACAAGCTGCTTTCTGTGGGAAAAATGAGAGAGCGAGCTAGTGCTCAGTCTCATGGAGGAATCTCCTAGATGGCAGGGCTTGCGTGGCTTATGTAGCCGCCGCCTGATAAGGTGCAGCTGTGACCGATCAGCCTGTGATGATGATGGCCAGGTGCTCCTCGCTTGTTTCCAGGGCGACGCTGATGAAGCTTCGGGACACTCGTCACAATATATATATATATATAGAACCTGAAACTAACAGGTGACCACTTTATATTGCTATTTGTTTGTTAGTTTTTCTAAAGTATATTTATATAGAAAAAAAGTCAATTTCCTTTCTGAAAATCTAGACTGTCTTACTGTGTGTTCACAATGGTGAAAACACTGTTTGGCTAAGGTTTACAAGGTAGGAAAGATATATTTTCTAACACAAACAAGACTGCAATTCTTTAACACACTATATGCAATAAACACCCACCAGCTGCTCTGAACAACAGACACAAGTTTGACCACCACTAAAGTCTGGTCTTGTTTATCTAGACAATCAGAAGTTCCCAGAAAGGAATATTTCATGGCATCTGAGTTTCATATGTGGATTCTTAATATTCCTAAAAATAAAATAATCAGTGTGATTGTTGGTCCATTAATTAAATGCTGTTGTCATTAAGACAATTAGCACACATCTTGTTTTCTATCAGTTGCATTCGGGAATCAACTTAAGGACACTTTTCTGTCACATATTACATGCACACATAAATAACCAATAGAATGTTTACAAGTGTGCAATTTATGACCATTTCGCTGATAAAGAAAAACAGTTGTTTATACTGGTTTGTGACATGCACAATACAAAACTACAAGCAACCAGATTATCATAATCTGTGATGTTTTATCCGATGTATTGTTTTCATTGTTGTTTATTTATTTGTTTTTTAATAATAAACGGCTCACTTCCACACGCACAGTTTCAGGCACATGTCTGACTGGTGGGTCTCTGAAAAGACACAATTCACAGAAAGGGCATCCGATAGCACATTCTCTCTCTTCCAGCTTTCTATTCTAGTGTCCTAAAGCAGCGGCTTCACAGGCCTGGCTGTGATCAGCCCACTGCTGAAAGATAGATACCTTCACCTGCCCGTATCTGCCCTGGGCATCATAGCCACATTCCTTAGAGTGGGATTGACATGACACCTCTCCACCAACACAGACTCTTTTAACTGCTAGTAAAAGGAAAGTCTTGACAAGACAGCTTTGGCATGATGATTATTAATGTTACAAGATTTATTTGTGACTGGAGAAAAAGCGTTTGATTGATGCTCACTATTGGCCGATCTTGCTGGCCTGTCAGAAGAGATTTTTTTTTTGCAGATAAAACCGAGTAATGAATCTCTAAGCAGTAGGTGTTGTGTAAGAGGTAAAACTATTTTCAAAAACTGATCCCTTCAGGATGTGTCCTTTTTTGATTATGAGACACACAAATCACAATTTTCACACCTGGAACCAGACATGAGGTTGTAAGAAAGACACTTGAAGTTTAACCTCAGCCTCAGTCCTGGACTCCAATGGAAGCAGAAATGAAAACTAAATGATTTATCACAAAAATGGATTCCAAGGATAAAAATCCATGATAATGTGGCTTCTGTGACCTTAAAACTGAATTACAAATGATATATGTGTATCTTGATTAAGAAACTGTAACAACTGCTTTACACTCTACCTGTTACATTTAAAGTTTAGTTGGGTATCTTAAACTTAAATCTAGAGTAGAAAGGGACAAAAAGGTATTGAGATGGAAATTTAAACTGTCTCTACAAACCTGCCCTAACAGCTCTGATATAATTAGAGGTTCCACTTCAGTTTAACAGATTGGAGCTCTTAGATTAGTCCTCTGGTTTTGTCTTGATAAATCCTTAAAAGAATGTCCAGTCTTCCTGCTTTCCTCTCTCTATTTAAGGGGGGGTTAGGAGATTGTTATCTCAGGCTCAGTTTACTATGTACCCCAGCTTACCCTAACGAGTCTATTCCGATGTGTATGGTCCACTCGTGCCTTTGTGTAAGCCTATAAAGAAAGTATTTGTGTTAAATTGGATAACAAGCAGCTTTTCTGTTGATAATTGAGTGGCCATTCATAAATTTCAATACAGATGTCATTGCACGCCATTTGAGAACACCAGTGTTAATTTCGTTGATGAATAATTTTCGTCAACGGCATTTTTTTCACTGACGACAACGAGATGATAACGAACTAAAACTCTTTTTTAATGACAAAAACTATGACGTAAATCTAATGACATTTTCGTCAACGAATAAAAACAAGACAAAAATATTAGGGAGGGACGATTTGGGAAGAGAACGAATCTGCTGCGTGGTTCGGAAGTTAGATGCGTACATATGAACCAGCAGTACATAAGCTAACATACACTTGCTGCAAGTCGCATAAAACGTTCAAAAGTGTCAATATGTGGGAGTAAGAGAAGAGCAGACATATGGATAAATCTGACGACGCAAGAGAGAACGTGTATCAGTACATTGCATTCATTGCAGCTGTGCATTCGGTTTTAAAGGGATAGCAGCCTAATTTAGTCATTGATGTTAATCAAGTAACAAAAGAAAGACAGAGAATCACGCATTGCTCTTGACTGAAAAGCTTTAGTAGTCTTAAAGATTAATCTAAATTGATTTATAGAAATAAATATGTCTGCTTGAAAGGATGAAGAATATGGTAAACAAGTTGCTAAAAAGAATGCATAATTAGCCTATATAACCATTGGTAATTCATTAAAAAGAAGACCATGTTCTTGTTCTTTATGAGAAATGTTTTTATTTAATTTTAATGTAAAGGCATGTTGTTTGTCACCGCAGTTAAATCGGTGTCTATCATGATAAAACCTTAATATCAAACCTATATAATGAGTTTGGAAATTTTAGAGAAAGGCTTAATAAATGCACTGTAACTAAACCCATTCGATTTTAGCCGACTAAATTTACTGTAGATTTAGTTGACTAAAATCATATGATATTTAGTCGACTAAAACTAGACTAAAACTAAAAAACAATTCAGATGACTAAAATATTACTAAAACTAAATAAACAGGTTCTGTCAAAATTAACACTGGTGTGAACAAGCCTACAGGTTAAACAAAACATGAAGCTTATCAGTTTTCAATGAATGTGAGCATGTCTGTAAATATATTTTTCACAAATAACATCAAGTGCTCTTCTTCTGATGTTTTAGCTTGAGGTAAGTGGTCATGTCAAAGGCTAAATGCATGTAGAAGGTTATGAGCTGGCTTTACAGCTCATGGGAAAAAATAAAGTCAATTTTATCATTTTGGAGCCTATTTTATTTTATCAGCAAGATAAATGTCCCATGTTGTATGTTGATGTATTGAATAAATGTGAAAAAAATATATAATTAAAAACAGTATCAACTCTTTGTTTTACAGATCTCTGAACCAGACTGATGGATTTTTTTAAACTGGAAGCAAAAGCTGAACTAAGTTGTAAACTACGCGAGTCATTGTTAGAACAATGTTGTTTGCATATACAGTACATACAGTACTATGAAAAGTCTAACAGGGCCCAGTGTACTGTGTTGATGATATAATGTAACTTTCTTTATAATTTTTTTCTTGTGTTTTACTCATATTTTGAATTGCATTGTGTTGTTTAAGGGTTAAAGGAAGTATACTGTACATACATAAACTTAACGGAGAAACTTAATGGAGTTAGTACCTTTACAGTTAACATAATATTACCTATTATGTTTGATTTTAATATTGTAACTAATTTAAACCTAATTTATGAAAATCTAATCTAATCTTAAAAGGATAATTTTGTCAATTTTCAACCAGCTTTGTATTGTTGTCGACTATATATGTAAATGAAGAATGTGTACTCTTTTTCCGTGTTATTGGACCCAGTTATCACCATTTATTTTCCAAGCAAAAGGATGCTTGGAATTTGAATCGACAGAGCATATATATCAATATATAAAATATATAAAAATCAAAAGTGTATTATGAGTGTTGACGTTTATGGCTACAGGGATATTTGTACATTGTACATTGAATATATTTTTAATTAAAATAGATGTGTAAAGGACGTTATGTAAAGGAAATCTCATCAGAGTGCTATATAGCTCACAGTTCCTCTGTTTTATGTATATGCATGTTATAATGCCTATAACTGTTAACTGTAAAACTTAGACATTCGCATAATACAACTTTCATCACTTTACTTTTTTGAATTCTAAGTTTTATACTTTTTTATTTCTTTTAATCTCTGTATAATGCTTTCACTGTTGCAAATGTCCATTGAACATTATGTTTTGGGTTAAAGTATTATTCATTTATTTTAATCTGTGTTTTCTTAAACTGTAATCTACACAGTCTAAAGAAAGATATCAGCCTATTGTTGGGTGCAACATGGGTTTATAATTAGTTGCTTCTACCTTCTAATATCATACTGTGAAGTAATACAATAAAAATTAATCTTGATTATAAATATCATTACTTGTAGTTTACATACATCTCTTTCTGGAATAACAGTCTTGGTTTTTAAATAAACATGTAAGTTTAAGACATATCAAATTGTAGTTTATAATATTAAAAGTCATGTTCTGGCTGCCCATTTTACTCTTCTTACTACTGCAGCAACAGTTTAACAGTAACTGCAAAATCAATTTGTCAGGTGCATGTTCTGTCTGTAATAAAGCAAGTTTACTGTATGAGAACTGTATTAGAAATTGCTTTAAGTAACCAAGCAGATGCCAGACTAGATGGTTCCGTAACAGGCCTGCAATAAACGTTTTATTTCTGGTTTGAAGTAGTTAAGACTGCATTTATGAGCTGCCGCCTCCTACAAACTTTGATACCAGATTAGAGACCATCAGCATGACTTTTCATACTCATTTCATACTCAACAATATTACAATAAATTATAATACAAATGTTTTACTCATCTAAAATGTGTTATGTCTCTGACAAAGTGTCTTAATTTTAATTTCTTTATTATGTACTAAACCTTTTATAATGCCTCCTGTTGCAAACTTCCAGGTGCATACTGAAATACCTCAACCATGTGTGCTGTGTGATAAAAGATAGGAATTAGTTGTCACTTCAGAAAATCAAACACCTGAACATCAGAAGTCCCTGAACTGACATGTTTATAAAAACAAGAGGAAGAGGAATGTGAGGAAGTAAGTGATGTATAGTGAGGGCATCTATGCTGCCTTGTGGATAATGCCTAACATCTTAGAGAGACCTTCATAGTAACATAAAATAATGCTGACAAAAACTGAAAAAAAAAACAGAAAGCCAAGAATGCTTTATTAAAATACAAGAAGTATAGTAGGTTGTGCTGATATTATATATTTTTAATATTAAATAAGTATAGAATAACACCTCGGGTGTGCATTATTTTCTAAAATTCCATGGGTGGGGCAATATTCTGTTTACTCCGGTTACCCACCTCAAGACATTGTCTATGGGTATGTCAAGGACATTTGTCAGGTTTAAATGCTTTGTGTGTGGATAATTTCGTAGGCAGCTCATCCCACGACTCCTTTGCTAATGCCAAAATGTCTTTTAGACCTAGTAAAGAGGCTTGAGCCGTGATAGAAGGTAATGCTGTTATTATGCAGAGGAGAGAGAGAGACAATAGCGAAACTGAGTTTATATGACTTCAAAAACTGTGCTGTATTCCATGTACAGTGAAAAACTTATGTAGCTTTTAAGTTGCTAGACTATTTTACTGCTAAAATTGTGGTTCTGGTGCCTGTACCGAATGGCCAACATCGCGACTATATGATGAGAAAAAACAGGTATGCTTGAGCATTCTGTCCTTTTTAGGGTCGTATCTTGTGACATCATGTTTTTGGTTAGTTTACATGTCTTTGGTCCATGTTATGCTCATATTTCATTCGAACTGTTCCACAGTTCGTTTGGACGCGCTTGTTTGGTGCACACCAGGGTTCAGATGGCAGCATTCACACTCACTCAAATGAACCGCACTATCTGACCAATCGCACCAGGGTTAATTTTAATCGAACTAAGAATGGCAAGTGTGAACACACCCTGAAATAACTGAAATCATTTAGCGAAGTGATAATGAACTCTAATAAGGTCAAGACCTGCCTGGAACAAGTTTAGCCAGGCTTTTCCCTGAAAATAATTGAACATTTTAGAACTTTCATCAACCAATCAGAATCAAGCATTCAACAGTTCCTTAGTATAAATGTAAAATACTTTAAGACAAATTAGAAATCATAAAAAGGGACTTCTATAAAATAATCTTGTATATTCCTAAATAATAATAATAATAAAAAAAAAAAAACATAAAAAAAAGACCACAAGGATGATAAGTCTACACTACAGCACACCTATGTAAAACTGTACAGTTCTTGCGGTCAGCTGATGGACACAGGGGTGTGTGATTGGGATAAAGGGAGGAGACGGAGGAAAGGTATCGCAAAAATGCTGACGTGACCGCAGTGCAAGAGGAACGGTGCCACTGGGCAGGCCAGGCAAAAAGCCACCCCTCTCCCAGCTCACCTTCTGTTTGATCCAGTTGGGTAAATTATCCTAGGATCCTCTATTTATACAGTGTGTATATTTACAGCGTTGGATGATTGGGATGCTGCAATGTGCGAAAGCAATGTGAAAACATTGCCGTCCTTTCTGGGAAAGAGTTATTCTGAGGCAGAGAAAGTTTTGGCTGATGCTGGCAAAGCTGATTAACATAACTACCATGACTTTGAGGGCTTGGTCCACTGAACCTGCCCTGAACTAATCCAAGCAAAGTTTGGATGGAATTCATCAGAAACATCCATTTTTATTTCATTAAGCTGTTCCTAACAGTATAATCCTACTCTACTCAGATGTACTCTTTTTCTATATAAACTAATATTATAACAATAACGTATAACACAGAACATCCTGACGTTCCCAGGAACCCAATAATAAAACATGTCATAATAGCCCCAAAGGTTGCCTGCTTTGCTTTACAGTGACAGAATGTATATGTGGTGATTGACTAGCTGGCTGTTTTTTTTTTTTTTTTTTTTTTTTTTTTTTTTTTAACATACTTTTGACAATATTTTTACTTTATGGGGGACATGTAGAGGCACTCTGAGCCCAACCTGCTGTATGAATAGTACATAGTAGGCATGTTGTCTGTAGCATGCTGGAACTCTACTCTCGTGAAGAGGTGAAGGGTTGAGTGCTGGTAGCGGCATTCGTCTGTAATCTGTGTAACCCGAGACAGTGATGCATGGCCACAACTGCTGTGTACAGCTGGATACAGCCATATGTTAACATGGCTAAATGTCAGATTTAAGGCTGGGAGATGTTCAACTAAGTTAACAAATACTGGACCTGTGAATAGTACTGTCAATAATGATTAATATGACTTTGTTTCTAAACTAATTACGTTTTTATGTAGTCTACTGGCTGTATACATATAGCTCACTTTTTTCTATGGAGCTGTGGTCTTTCTAAACATTTTTTGGTAAATTACTTTTCAAGCGTTAGATCAGCCCTAGATCAGTTGTTAAAAAAAACAAAAAAATTAATGAGTATATTATGATTGTATTTTATTTTTTTTTTTTTTTTATTTTTTAAATGTCAGAAAAACTGACTGGTAGGCTCCGAACAATTTTACATACATGTAACTTAATCTGACAAAGTGTAAATTTATAGCACTGTGCTGGCTGATTTCCACCAGTCAATCAGTACTACATTAACTGTCCACTTTAAGTGCTTGAATGTGCATCGTTTATAAGTGCACCAAAAGTTATTTTAGCAAAGTAACAAAATAGAAACAGACTCATCAAGCACCCCTGGCATGCAGGGTATTCGGCGAATGCTAACAGGGGTTTTTCACAAGCGTTGCTAAGAGTGGCATAGTGTTGTCCCAAACACGTATCCGAATAAACAGAGTGCCCTTTATTTTGGTTCATGTTATTAAAGGCATCAAACAATTCATTAGTGCAACGCTAGTTCCACAATTTGCATTGTTAAATCCTGTGTATATTTACTTGCCATAAAGATTTACGACCTTTGCCTTCTCCAAACTTTTTGGTTCTCGGTTTGCCCTTTCTACGCATAACCATTTCCGGGATTTCTGGTTCACAATGAGCTGAAAGGTCTGGATCACAGTAAATTTCAACTCATAAATTCAAGCTTTGGTGGAAAACTTCTATCCATCTGAACCTAGTGAGGGTCAATGGGTCAGAGGAATATCTAAATGCTAATTCTATTAATTTCAAGGAAAACTAGAGTTGAACTTCCGAATTAGTAAACTATATATAATAAATCTATATATATATTATATATATATCTATATCAAAAATAATAATATTTATATAAAGATTTAGAAATTCAAAATAGTTAATAATTGTAGATCTATCTATCTATTTTTCTATCTATCTATATCTATCTATCTATCTATTCTAACCATAAATTACATTAACCTTGATTAATAACTGTAAAAAGTATTGTTTATTGTTAAGTCATAATACATAATGCATTAACAAACAAACTGAACCTTATTATAAAGTGTTAACCAGTTAAATTATTTTGGAAACGGCAATGAATGGTATCTTGGGACATAATTAACCATCAAAACACGTGCATGTGTTCAGTAATATGATGCTTTAAGTAAATGACTTAAGTAAATTACATTAATGGAGTTAATTAGTTCTAATGAACTAGGAAAGTCAGTTATCTGAGAAAATGATGACCAAAACAAAAATATTATTGGTCATTTAATCGGATATGTGAGGTGGTATCAATTCCCATATATCCATTTGAAACACTGCTCCATAAATGGAAAGAGGGTATTTATATATAGATGCGACCACAAGGTTTCCATGCACAGTATGTATTCTCAAGTATCTACCCTGATTCTCACTTCAGCCAGGTCATGCTAAGCTGAAGTCGCAACATAAAAACATGAACAAAATAAAGCAGGCTTATAGGTATAGTATATAAATAAATAAATCTTTATCAAAGAATTAAAGCTATTTCTCCTCCTTTTTTTGCAATTGATGTTGAACACTTGTATTGGTGCCCAAGATCATGTGTCACATTAAGGCATAAACTCTATGTACCCCTGACAGCCATGGGGGATTTCCATCATCATCATCCGGTGGACGCATTTAAAATCCCATCCCCAGTGACTGCAATCACAAAAGATATATTTGGACTCTCTAGAAATAAAATTATATGAGAGGATTTTTTTAGGCAGGCAGCAGGACATCACGCCCGTTAGGATCACTGTGAATCAAGCTATTGGTCAAACTATGCTTATGGTTGGCAAATAAAGTGTCATTAGGAAATGTGCCTGAATATACCTTTCAACAGCTTAACGCTGCTGATTATTTACATTGATGCGTGTGTAACTGGAAGAATTAAGGAAAAATTAATTAAATAAATAAATAAAACTCATTCTTTGAGTTCAAGAGTTATTAACAATTCAGGGTGCAACCCTTGTTTTATTATTTTACTACAATAAAGGGGCCTCTGTCCGCCTGTTTAACCAACTGGTATGTGTATTGTGTGGCTTGACCTTTCGACTGCCCCATGAAATGACCCCACAAGTTACAAGCAAATAGACACATAATTTCGTTCAAACACAGCATGAATTTATTGACTGAAAACAAAAAGTCTGTAAAGTGCTATTAGAAAAAATACCAAAAGTACCACATCAATTAATTATAATTGATTTAACCTCTATACACACACACAAACATACACACACACATTTAAAGTATAAAAAAATAAGAAAATCTTAATGTATTTTAAAAATTTTATAAAAAGAATAAAAAAAAAAAATGTTATTATATAAAAACAAAATTAAATTCAATTTAGACTTCTCATTCAGAATAACTCTTTCCCAGAAAGGATGGCAATCTTATTTATCTTTTATACATATGTTTAAATCAATTATGGAAACACGTTACATTTATTTTTGTGTTAACATTTTTATTATATTTTAATATAATTTATGCCACATTGCCAATATTTTTTTTTTATTATATATTTTTGTCTCTATCACTCCAACAGAAGGCGCTGTTGCTACTATTCAACTATATCTATAGTTATTTTGGCAAGGTAAACTAAATGAATACTTTTGAAGAAATGTTCACAAGTTGAACATCAGATGCCCTG
This sequence comes from Sinocyclocheilus anophthalmus, assembly GCA_018155175.1. Lineage (NCBI taxonomy): Eukaryota > Metazoa > Chordata > Actinopteri > Cypriniformes > Cyprinidae > Sinocyclocheilus > Sinocyclocheilus anophthalmus. The sequence continues at coordinate 18,210 of JADLZN010004343.1, forward strand.
ACCATTGTCCTTAAACCATGAAAAAATAAATAAATCCTGGGCAACCACATATTCCTTAAAGCATTTGTCACACATATCACAAATCAGTGGCACCATCCATAAGGACTTCAGAATTTCACAACAGCATTGTCTTGGTTTATATATTTTCTTTCCTTTTTATTTCTATACTAAATTATTTCCTTTGGTCTTAATATGAACTCTCTGCCCTTCAGTGTGTAAAAAGGAGAAAAAAGGGAGGAAGGGTTTAGAGTGAATCCAACACTTTGGGGGGCTGCATTGTGCTGCCTTAAATTAGCCGTGGGAGAGGTTGGACTGAGGGTGGAGCTTTGTGCTGTCACTATCTCCCTTGTTAAGTATTACCTGCTGTGCTTCAGTAGGTTAGCTGCACTTGTGCTGTGTGTAAGGACAGAGAGAGGGGGAAACATAGCAGTGAGATCAAAACCAAGCCTTGTGAAATCAAGGGAATCAAATCTTGCTTGGACACTGCAGTTCATCTATTTTTGCAAGTTCATGCAGTGCAGCTAGCTATAAAAAATATGGCTGGCTGTCTGCAAAGAGGAAGGCTGAGTGCAGCAGGAGCAACTATGAAGTGCCTGTTTATATTGCTTTCATTAGGATGTTATCTATCTAAAGTGGATGCAGATCCTTTTGACGTGTCTTTCCATCATAGGCACCAACCTGGACCTACTGCTGAAACAATATTGGTAGCCAACAATGGGATTAGAGTTCCCTTTGGACGCTCTGTTTATATGGACCCTATCAATGACCTTGTGACTGAAGTGCATGCAGGAGACCGCTGTCATATTACAGTCCTGGACAATGACCCACTGGCCCAAAGACCTGGAATGCTTACACCCAAGAAGTTCCCCTGCGCTTTTGGAGCAGAAGAGGTCAAATATACTCACTTTGGTTCCCGGAGTCCAAGCAAAGACCACATAAAACTACAACTGAGGTATGACTCCCACATAGACACAGTGGTGGTTCCTTTCATTCTTGAAGTAGAAGTGGTCTTTCAGCAGCTGGAGATTCTCACTCGTAACATGCCTCTGGTTGTGGACAAGCTAAATGGGCTAAGCAACCCAATTGACAAGAAAACGTTGGAGTTTGCGTTTGAAGATGGTGTCACTACATGTAAGGTGACCACACTGGTTGGTGCAGGCAAACTTCCCAGGTATGGTAGTCTTACTGATAACTCTGTTAATGGCCAGATGATTAATTGTGATGATTTTGTCAAGAAGAGAATTCAGTATCAGCACACAGCAACCACCAACTCTCCTAACAGAGACTATATTCCAATGCTAGTGGAAGTACAAGATAATGATGGAAATACTATTCAACAGGAACATTTCCAGATAATGGTTAGAATCAAAGAGGGTACTGAAAATACACCACCAAAGCCTAGCTTTATATCTATGATGATGATGGAGATTGACCAATTTGTGATGACAGCCATTACTTCAGATATGCTGGCAGCTGAGGATATTGAATCTGATTCTGATGAATTAATTTTTAACATAACATCTCCCCTGGGCTATCAGCAGGGTTATATAATCAGCACAGATGATCAAAACCAGCCAATCACGTCTTTCCATCAGAGAGATATTAAAGACCTGAAGATTGCTTACAAGCCTCCCTCTGAGGATTCAGATGTAGAAAGAATTTTCCAGATTGAATTAGAAATTGTTGACACTGATGGTGCTGTTTCTGATCATTTTGCATTCATGATTGTTGTGAAGCCAATGAACACTTTAGCTCCAGTGGTAACCAAAAATACAGGACAATTGCTGTTTGAGGGTCAATCAAGACCACTATCCAGCTTACAAAATTTAGAGATCAGCGATGAGGATAATCTTGATCATGTGAAGATTACAGTTGTTGATGGCTTAAAACATGGAGACCTGACAGTGCTAGGGTCTCAAAGAAAAATTTTCACACCAGCTGATCTAGATGCTGGCATTGTTGTGTACCAGCATGATGGAAGTGATACCTACAGTGACAATATTATATTCAGAATGACTGATGGCAGTAATGAAGTAGAGTTTTTATTCCCCATCACAATTGCCCCCACTGATGATGAACCCCCCCTTATAAATGCAAACACCGGTATCGTGCTTTTCAAGAATGAAGTGATGCAAATATCACCTTTTATCTTGAGTGCCACAGACATTGACTCAGAGGATTCAACAATTAAATTCATACTAGAAGAGTCATACTCAGACATCGGTGAGCTACTCCTCAAGCAGGTGGAGCCTCCTCTGGATCCATCTGCGTGGAAATTTAGTGCAACAGATGAGATGTTTGAACAGGTGGTGACAGAATGGTTTCAGCAGGATATTCTGGACGGGAAGCTGTTCTATCGTCATAAAGGACCTCATAGTACCACAACTGTGATTGACCAGTTTGTCTTCAGAGTCCTGGATGACAATGACCCACCAAATCAATCAGGAGAGCACACATTCACCATTAAAATACATCCGGTGGATGACATTCCTCCAGAACTTTACCCTGGCACCACATTACACATGGAAGTCAAAGAATATGAGCTAACATTTTTTAAGAAAAAATATCTACGTTACACCGATCTGGACTGTGATGACAGGGATCTTAAGTACACCGTCATCAAACCTCCTACTGACACAGATGAAAACAACCCTGTTCCTCTTGGTGCCGTTGTGCTAACTGATAGCCCTGACATCACAATCAGGGAGTTTACGCAAGCTCAGATCAACCACCACAAAGTGGCATACAAACCCCCAGTCCAAGAGCTCGGTATTACTCCCAAAGTGGTCCAGTTTACATTCAGCGTGGAAGACACTGCTAGTAATTCAGTTGATGGACTGTTTACAATCTTTTTACAGCCTGTTGACAACAAACCCCCTGTAATTACTAACACTGGTTTCACTGTTCTGGAGCGAAATACTTATATAATAACCAAAAATGAACTGGATGCCTCTGACCAGGACACTGAGGATGAGAACATTAAATTTACAGTGACACAGATTCCCAGGTTTGGGCAGCTGCAATATTTAGGAATTGACATGTCTAATGGCCAAACATTTCTGTTGGAGGACATTGAGAACAGCCGACTGGCCTACATCCACAGTGGTGAAGAATCTCTTCATGATGTCATTAAGCTGGACATTAGTGATGGGTTCCATGAAGTCTCAATTGCTGTCAAGATCAGCATCAAGCCGGTCGATGATGAAACTCCAAAAATTATGTTACCGGCCGGATTGTTAGGGGCGTCAATTGATGTACTTGAGAATGGTGTAACAGAGATCACCAGTAATGTTATCCAGGGTCGTGACGAAGACACAGATGACCTCATGCTGACTTTCATAGTTGAGGAGCCTCCTAGGCTAGGAGAAATATTGGTGAATGGAGCTCCAGCTGAGCGCTTCACCCAGCAAGACATAATCAATGGTGTGGTTGTCTATGTTCACACTAGCGGTGAAATTGGTCCAATCAAAGAGCATGATTCCTTCAATCTTACCATATCTGACATGTCAGATGAATGGGTTGTTGGTGGCAACAAAGTCCAAGGGGTCCGTGTTCACGTCACCATTCTCCCTGTAGACAGCATCCCACCTGTAGTTAGTGTGGGTGGCCAGTTTGTAGTAATTGAGGGTGAGAAAAATGTTATCACATTAGAGCACATTCAAGCTGAGGACATTGACACTGATAATGATGATATATTGTGTACTATTATCGCTCAGTCCACATCTGGCTATGTGGAGAACATCTCCCCAGCTCCTGGCTCTGAAAAATCCAGAGCAGGCACTGCCATCACTGCGTTCACCATTAAAGATGCTGGTCTAGGTCACATCTATTATGTCCAAAGCATTCACAAGGGTGTGGAGCCAGTGGAGGACAGATTCACTTTCCGCTGCTCCGATGGCATTAACTTTTCAGAAAGGCACTTTTTCCCCATTGTCATCATCCCAGCCAATGATGAAAAGCCAGAGATTTTCATTCGTGAGTTTGTTGTCATGGAGGGGATGAGCTTGGTTATTGACACTACTATTTTGAATGCTGCTGATGCAGACATCCCAAACAATGAATTAATTTTTGAAATACTTAAAAACCCAAAACATGGAAACATAGTTCAGCAGTTGAGCACTGGAACAGTTCCAGTGGTAAAATGTACATTAGATCAGATCAAGGAGGCTTCCAATATTGTTTATGAGCATGATGACTCTGAAACCAAGGAAGACAGTTTTGAAATTCAACTCACTGATGGGAAGCACACAGTTGAGGAGAAGGTCATTATAATGGTCATTCCTGTTGATGATGAAACCCCAAGAATGGCCATCAATGATGGCCTGGAAGTAGAAATTGGAGAAACCAAAGTAATAAGTAACAGAGTCCTGAAGGCCACAGATCTAGATTCTGAAGACAAAGAACTTACTTACATTATCCGCTACGGCCCTGGTCAAGGCTATCTTCAGAGAATTACCAAACATGGACTTGTCATTGGCAACATTAGCATTGGAATGAATTTCACTCAAGATGAACTTGACAAACAGTTGATTCAGTATGTTCACACAGGCCAGGAGGGTGTCCGTGACTTGTTAAAGTTTGATGTAACTGATGGAATCAATCCCCTCATTGATCGCTACTTCTACATTAATATTGGCAGCATGGACATGGTCTTCCCTGATGTTATCAACAAAGGTGTGACCCTCAAAGAGGAAGGTAAGGTCACCTTGACCACAGACCTTCTCAGCACAACTGACATCAACAGTCCAGATGAATATCTAAGTTTCAGCATCACTCGTGCTCCTAGCAGGGGCCATCTTGAAAGTACCGATCTCCCAGGGGTGCCCATCTCCACCTTCACTCAGCTGCAGCTAGCTGGCAACAAGATCTACTATATCCATACATCTGATGATGAAGTGAAGATGGACAGCTTTGAGTTTGAGGTGACAGATGGCTACAACCCTGTCTTCCGCACCTTTCGTGTATCCATTACAGATGTCGACAACAAGAAGCCAGTCTTGACGACCAACAAGTTGGCGTTGGGGGAGGGAGAAACCAAGCTGATCACACCCTTTGAATTGACAGTAGAGGACCGTGACACACCAGACAACCTGTTGAGATTTGTAGTGACTCAAGTGCCAGTTCACGGTCAGCTTCTGTTCAATGGAACGCAAGTCATTACATCCTTTACCAAGCAGGACCTAAATGAAAACCTTATAACTTATAGGCATGATGGCACAGAGACAAATGAAGACAGCTTTTCTTTCACAGTTACTGATGGGACTCACACTGAATTTTATGTTTTCCCTGATACTGTATATGAAACTCGTAAGCCTCAGGTGATGACTATTCACATCACCACGGTGGACAATGGGGTGCCTCAAATCGTTGTAAACAAAGGAGCACCCACACTTAGGGTTCTTCATACTGGGCACCTTGGATTTTTGATTACCAGCAAAGCTCTAAAGGCTGAGGACAGAGACAGCCCAAACAAAGTGCTTAAGTATGCTGTAACTGAGACTCCTCATCATGGCTTTATCATGAATTCTGCTTTGGGCAATGATAGCATCAAGTCATTTTCACAGGGTAAGTAAGAAATCTAGTTTACCTTTTTGTTCTGAAAATATACTATACAAAAAACCTGTCACGTTATTTAAAGGGGTCATATGATGCTTTTTTAAAGGTCATTATTTTGTGTATTTGGTTGTAACAGAATATGTTGACATGATTTAATGTTAAAAAACACATTATTTTCCACATAATACATTATTGTTGTTCCTCTATGCCCCGCCTCTCTCAAACGCTTCGTTTTTCTACAAAGTCCCTCCTTCCGACAAGAGCAGTCTGCTCTGATTGGCCAGCGTACCAGTGCATTTTGATTGGCCGAACACCGCAAGCACTCGTCGGAATGTAACGCTCCTTACCATAATCGCGAGCTTTATTTTTCAAAATAAATGTAAAGACAGAGCACGAAAGGGGAACAGAGTCACGTGACAAACACAGTGATGAAGCTGGTATGTGTTCGCAGTACACAAGCCATGGTTAAGACAGCTTACTCCACTCTCTCTCTCTCTCTCTCTCTCTGGCGGAGCTCTTCTCTCTCTCTCTCTCTCTCTCCTCTCTCTCTCATCTCTCTCTCTCTCACCTCTCTCTCTCTCTCCTCTCTAACACACACACACGATGCTCAAAACTCTGCATTTGAACAGTCAATCGCAAATACTTAAACTAATAACAAAACAAAACAGTAGCTGATTCAGAAGCGCCAGAGTGTCATAGCAAAGTCAGAATTACCTCCTCTCCTAGGTTCACGAAACGGTCGTCCATAAAATGCATTGCTGTTCTGTTGTAAGTAATCTAAATGCATCTACTTTCTGGAAGGCCAAATAAAGTGCTTTTGCTTTCGCCTAGAAACACACAGCGTCTCCCTGACATGCTGCTTCAACATTAACCGCGGTTACTGAAGCCACGCCTTCTTTCATTGCGTGCACACTTGGGCCGCATTATGCTAATCTTCAATTTGTGAGGTAGGTATGTGGGGGCGTGTTAGTACGAGCCGTTTTAGGGGGGCGTGGTAAAGTCTTAACTTTGATAAAGAATATCTATTTGGGTTTGTGACTTTAGTCTTTGCAACTTCAGGGATCTTATCTATGCACAATCAGCTTGTAACACTCCAAAGAGAAAGGAAAACTTGAAATCGCATCATATGACCCCTTTAAGATTTATTAATCTCCAACTTCTCATACTCTGTCCTTTCTCCTTATTAGCGGATATTGATGACATGAAGATTTGCTATGTGCTTCTTGATGGTTCCAATGCCACAAGTGACATATTCTACTTCACAGTGGAAGACAATGGTAAGAATGTCTCTTCCTGGCCCCTCTCATTAACTGGAAGTGTCATGTGTTACTAAAGCTACTGTAGGAATTCTGAAGCTCTCTGTTGATCAATTAAATCAATTTTGCTGAAGGGGACTTTTCTAGGTTGGTTTACAATTAGCAGAGTATTTCTTTGTCAGAGTCAGTATTAACCAATGTTTGATGCTTCAGTGCTTCTTAATTTTATCTGGTCAAAGTTGAACTGTCAGGTTTGGAAATCATACTGTATGCCAGCTCGTCATGACACACACAAACACGCATTCAGACATGAAAGATGAAACACTGACTAAACCAAAAATCTTTTTAAACTTGGATGAGCCTGGACAAGTTGGTAGAGCTTTTGTGGTCAGTAAATAATAACATTTAGCTAATGTGGAGTGAGGAGCATAATTTTCTTAACAGAATGTCTAAGCATTTCCCAGTAACCTTCTGCAAGGCTGTAGTTTTTCGTCCAGGAATTATTTTTTACTTATATTTGAATTCACTGCTAATGTTAATTTATTTGATCAGCACAAACAAGGTTGTGTATCTGTATGAAATCCTTAATTGTAAACTTAAACGGGTACAGACATTTGCTTGTTAGCAGTTTAATTGATGGCACTTTAACTGCGTAGGAACTGGAGCATGCACTAGGGCTGGCACTGCATCTCTTTGGCAACATTTCAGCTGGAGGCAGTCACTGCTATAAGAGCCAAGAAAGATACACATTTTTCAGAGACCTAGCCAACATGATAGAAACAATGCCATTCAGACATAGTCCCAAAATAATCTGGTACTTACAAACAGTATTCTCTAAACAGTAATAATTTTTGAGTACATTTTACAAACCTCAGATTGACACACTGTGATATCTAAAATTAATTTAGGCTATAGCTAATGGATAGGATTTGAACAGGTTCACGTCCTTGCTGGAGGTGTATTTACATATACATTTCTCAAAGTAACTCTCACCTTCTGTTAAGACTGAATTTACAATCTTTATGTGTGGGGATCCAGAGTACCTAAAGCTATAAATAAATAACAGTCATTTCAAAATTAACCAATTTTTTTTCCCTTTCCAATCATTTTTCATAATTTCTGTTTGAGAAACCAGCTAAAAAACATAGGTGTTTTATAAGTTCTCTGCAACCCCATAACAGATGTAACATTTTTTCATGGAGGGCACCTGAAGTTTATCAATTTGTTTATCAATACAAGTTAATCATCCTGATTATCAAGTATATTAACTCCCCATTTTTTTAAATAGGCATTAAAGTGCACTATCCGAACTTAAATAGTTATAATTCATTAACATTTTGGAATACAGAGGAAAGGTTGGTCTCTTTTTAAAGAAGAAAATAAGCAGATTATTGCAAAAGTGGAATTTCTTCAAAAAATTAAAGTATCAAAAAGTTATAGAAATTAAAATTTACTGTAAAGAAAAAGCACTGTACAATTTAAATTATATGTTATATAAAATATATTTTACATAACAGGTTTTACTCTAAAATTGGTATAAAAATATAGCCTTATGTCTTATTAAGTTATGTTCCAAATTTGAAGTTGCTATGAAAAAAAATGAGGTTGACTGGTGAGATTTTATTTAGGGCGTTATAGCCACCGGGTGCCTTCAAAACTCCATTTAATTTTTTTAATGCATTTTCTGTCGCAAATGTCTAGATTTCTCTGTCAATATTACTATTACAAAATAACCGCCAAATATGGAATCCTGAGACTCAGCCATTTCCAATTATATGTTTTATGTCAAGATTATAAAAAGTTTTGATCGTAAAAGACCGTAATGCATTTTGTAATATGACACTTGACACTGCCCGCTAAGGGGGAGGAGACCACCAAAATATTTTAAAGTACCATTTCCATGGTAAGGCAAAGTTCGATTTCAAAATGGTTTTCACAGGATAAATCTTGGGCTTCTAAGCTTTCAAATAGATATATGATTTATGATGATTACTAAAACATTTGATAGAGAAAAAGGACAACAAAATAAAAGAGCGCCAAGCGTCCCACAGGTGGAACGGTGACAGTTAAGGGGTTTAAAGCATGTTTAAGTTTAAAGGCTTAAGATTTCTCAGAATGCATGTTGCACACAAACTAAGCAACAGGAATCGAGTTACACAGGGACACAATAGTTGGCATGAGATTCCACTAATACCAAATCCATGTATAGATAGGTTCTAAGGCCCAGAAGGAGTGAAGTGAGGTGTAAAGAGAGAATTCTGTTATGGATACCCCCCCCCCCCCCCCCCCCCCCAGCAGAGTGCTAGCCATAATATGAAAGTTATGTGCAGTGTGAACCAGGTGGTAACATTTCAATCAGTTGCTGTTGGATAACATGCCTACAGTACACAGGTCATTTTGGCTTAATTTATTTTAACTTCATTTATGTTACAGTTCCACCCAATTTGCTAAGTTAAACCACAAAGGACATTAATTGGATTCCCATCCATATTTGAAGTCAAGTTTATATATAGTATATATATATATATATATATTATCTAATAATTTATATATTATCTAATTTATAAACCAGCCCTACCATCTACTTGCTTTGTAAGTGCAATAAGATCTGAATAAATTTCAAACTGCCTACAGGTTTCAACTGTAGCAAATACACTTTTAATTCACCAAGCTTTGTATAATTATTTATTGGCACGTTGCCAATCATGTAAATAATGTATTATATATTAATTGCATGTTCTGATTCTAAGCAAACGTAATAGTTTAACTTCCATTTGCTGTCAAGTGTTCACATAAAATATACTTCTATAAAGTACAAGCTTAGGTTTCATAACAGAAATTACACTGTTTGTATTAGGGACATAACTTATATCCAAAGCAATGTTATATGATCATTGTTAGATGGTGGAATGCATTTCCTCTGAGATTTGTGGCACCAGCTACTACTGCAGAAAGGGATTTGTGTGTCAAGAAGCAGAGATCTGCTAACAGATTTCCTTTCAAAGATCTCTCTACGCCTGGCTGAAACTCAAAGCCATTACATGATATGCTGAAAACCCTGGGGCTTCCCCTTGCCTAGTTCATCTTTTGAGCTGGAGAAGATGGAGAAGATAATACTGCTAGGTTAGGCTGGGATTTTCTTCCAACAATTACTCAAGATAATCAAACGTGAGTATTGGTAAAAAGCTAGGGAGCAAAGCTCTGTTCCAAAATCTAGTGAGCTTTTGAGGCATCATTGGTGCTCTGCTTGCCAAATTCTAAGGAGGCATCACATGAACAGTATCTGGTCTACAAAGTCTTTCTCAAGTTTTGTGGTTTCTTTTTCATCACAGATGTCTGCACCTAATCTGTGTGTCAGACATGTAAACACCAAAAAGATTTACTGCTCATTGGTGCCAGTGGCTGCCACAACCACACTAAACACTGAAGCCACATCTCCATTGAACTAGTTTCTCCTTGCAACTCTCATATTTACAAGAGGATATGATGTATGGTTCTGGGGTTATTCTTATCTCTCACAGATGGCAGACTTTTTCTTGTGATCTGAGCCTTGAGATCACCCTATGGTGCCTTTCCCTCCTAAGAGTACATTCTCTTGATCTCTCTTCCTCTGCCTGCCACAGACAACTTAGGTGACTGGTGTCAAAAGGGATGTGGCTGGTCTACCAAGCCATAATTCATCACCCTGCAGTTTGGGGATCAGGTGCATGGCTTTCGCAGATGTCACATGGACAAGTACAGTACCTGCCAGTGTCCAGTTGTCAAATATTCCCCCTGTGGAATGCCTGGAATTACATGAGGCACCTAACATAGACTTCTAAGCTTGGTGCTTGAGAGACGCCATTATTAGATGCAGAGGAAATGGCAAAAGCTTCTCAGGTCAGAAAGATGTGACCCATATTTAAATATTACTTCATGTTGTCTCGTGAAATCAGATGGGGTCTAATCTGAAGCATGGTCATATATTATCATGTTTGGGATACTTAACATGGCCCTGGTTCTTATAAGTATAAAGGGATATGGATGTACTAGGCCAGTTTAGTCTTGCAATATGCCTCTGGAAGTGAATATTGATATCCTCCCAGCATTCCCTCCTATGCCTGAGGCTCTATACATCTATTGACCAGTGGCACTGAGGTGAAGATCTATCAGAACTATCAACTCTATACTTATCAATGAGTTGTTACATATAGCACATCAATCTTTCTACAAGCCAAACTCATTTTGTTACATCATTTGGTGGACCTAATCAATTCCTTTAAACCAGAGACTATATACAAATTGCATTCAAAAGTGGAAAATATGATTATTATAATTTTGTGAGTGTGTGTGTGTTTTTTTTTTCTGTATTTAAGTTGTTTTTTTAAGCATAATCATAGCAGCAAAGCCAAGTAATTCCTTGGGGTATTATTACTACTATCACCATTATATTATTAATATAAATGTTAGTTGTAAAGTCAGGAATTTTTTTTTCAGAAGCTATTAGTGTTAGCTTTAATTACTGTGGGTTCAGTTCTTAACTTTTTCTTTCCTTTTTTTCTGCAGTATCAAAGGCTGGGGTGACTTGAATAAGTGTGACTAAGACCATTACTTAGCCCTGCATTCTTTCTATATATTATTGCAGTCATAAATACCTCCAGAGCTTCAGATATCCCTCTGTGATGCCTGAACCCATTAAATGAGTTACCACCACTCGGTGATGCTGACACTTGCTGGTCTTTACTGCCGCTCCAGCTTACAACAGAAATCCTTAAATTAAATACTTTGTAACACCACAAAACTGCTATTGCACTGCTCCAATTCTCATGACTTATAGTGAACTAAAAACAACATTGTGAGAAAACAGTCTGAAACACTCATAAGAAAACATTCTGATTTCAAGACACTTTTGTGTTGTTTGTTCATTGTAGACACAAATCCCCCTAGAGTGTAGAAAGAAGCAGAAAGAGCCATGGCAGTGGGTTTGGGCCACCCAGACAGTGCCTGCTGTCTGCCTCAGTTGTTGCTCCCATGCACAGATAAAAGCCAACAAAAGGAGAGAACAAGGGAGGGGATACATGCAGGGAGTGAGGATACAGCTGTCAGTTCCCACTCTTGGAATCTGAAAAACACTAAGAAATGGTGTGAGAAAGAGAAGAAAAAGTGCACAGTCGGAAAACTGAGGTCGCCTCCACAGTCACTGTTAAACAGCACCTGCCTTTCAAACATATCAATAAAACTGTTTAGAAATTGCCCCAGGTGACTGTCAACTCTGACGGCTAAATTCACTCTGGAAATTATGGTACATTAGTGATAGTGGATCAAAATATCAGTTGCAAATGCATCTGTTTAGATTGCATGGTTATAAAGGGGTTTTAAAAGGTTTGTTCCGAAACCTAGTAGAGGCAGGTCACTATGTGTATTAGTGACTAATAACAATGCAATACAGCTAAGGAAGTGTAATTATTTGAGGTAAGTTTGGAAAATCACAAGATTTGACCAACTAACCTTTTAGGGCTGTCAAAGTGAACATCAACTCCAGATATTTTTAAATAAATGCACATTTAGCAAATTTTATATTATAACAAAATGTTTTCATAATTGCTTCTAAAGGAGGACTATGATTAATGATTAGATATTAATAATAATGATATATATATATATATGTTATAGTGTTTTGTTTTGGGAAGAGTCTTCGGCAAAAACCAAAAATGAAAATCTCTTATGGAAGGCTATACAATCATTTACAATTCAATGACGTATATTTAATTTATACTCTTTACAGCTGATTATCATGCCTTGTGATTATTGATTGATTATTGCTTGTGATTATTGCTTATTGATTAATTTATGTGCTTAATTGTTCCTACAGTACTTAACTTGTATTCATATTTTCTTACAGAATAACCATAATAAATTATTTCTGTGTGCAGAATTTATAGAATAGAGGGACATTGTCTCCATTGCAAGTGAAACTATTTTCCATAATCTTGCAGACAAAGTGCCCTTATCCAGGGCCAGAGAAATGTCATAAGGCCTCAGCGTCTCACAGGTGACTGCTGTATCTTAACTGAAAGAGAGCCTTCAGTCTGCATGTTGTCCGTTTGATAATCCTCTGATACAGCCTCACTAAGCTCAATATCAGTTCATACTCAAACTGGGCAGTATGCCTGGGAAAATTGTCTCCTGAAGAAAGAGGTACTTGGCTGAGCTACGATACGGTTCACCTTCCAATAAGCCTTTGAAACGTGCTTCATTTTCTTCGCACTGTGCCGCTGTGGGATGTTTAATAAATCAGCTTGGTTTTAATACTTGTTAATGTGCTCAGCTAGGCAGCTAGATCTTAGTTGGTGCATTTGTAATGCGCCACAGTATTCACACTCCTGTGAAAGCTTAACAAGAGATAAACCATCTAATTTATATGAGGATCCCTTACATCTTCTATGTCAATCAGCTTCAATGTTTTTAATGACTCTTCAGCAATCTAGGGCAAAGATAAAAATAATAAATGAGTTCTATATTTTTAGGCAGAGCTGTTTAGGCACACTTGAGATTGGTCAAGGCCAATGTTGTCAAGTCATGGGTGGTAAAGAAGAAGGTGAGCGTGATTTGACCAAGTACAACATGTTCCTGGATCAACATCCTTGTTGATCCTGGAACATCACTCCAATCAACCAATCAGAATTGAGAGATAACTTTTCAGGAAATGTCAATTTTAGACTTACAATCAGGATTAGGTGCTTCCAAACCCTTGTTAATCAGCTATAATTTTAGGAATAAATTATGGGTAAGGTTAGGTTTAAGGGTGGGGATTGAGTTAAGTCTGTATTTTTGAACAGTAATGTTGATCCAGGATCAACAAAAGATGTCTTACTTGGCAAAATCATGGCGACCAAAAAAGAAGGCCAATGGAGGACATGATGATGCTGTTTTATTGATTACTATAAATCAATCTTACAACGTAACTTCTATTTCAAAAAATTTTTGGACACATATTGTGATTTGAACTACACTATTGCTTCTGCATATGCTCACATTAAAAGAGCAGCACCCATGTTCAGCAGGGTGTGTAAAAACTACAAGATAGCAAGCAGGTTTTTACACAAGCTGCTTAAAATAAAAAGAGTTGCACTTTTTTTATGTCATTCTCAAATTCACATTTAAAATTGCAATGCAAACTTTTTGTGGTCCCACTTTATATGAAGTGGCCTTAAATACTATGTACTTACATCAAAAAATAAGTACAATGTACTTATTGTGTTCATATTGTAATGCAAAACACGTTTGCTGCTACTGAGGTGGGATATGGATATAATTAGGGACAGGTTTGGTGGTATGGGTAGGTTTAAGGGTGGGTTAAGGTGTAAGGGATGGGTCAACAGTGTAATTATAAATGTAATTACAGAAATTAATTACAGATGTAATTACATGCAGGCATTTTTTAAATTATAAGTACAATGTAAAAACATGTATGTACACAATAAGTGCATTGTACCAAATGATTAATTTAAATGTAAGTACATAGTAGTTAAGGCCACTTAATATAAAGTGGGAGTCCTTTTTTCTTATCTACAGTGATGTATCGAGGCCTCAGAAATTACTTTCTAAAATGAATGCCAAAAAAAAAAAATGCTTGAGCCAAGAAATTGTGTAAAATTGTAATATACCTTTTCTCTTTAGGGATAATCAGAGTCATGGGGTAGCACGGATTATGGCAAGACGGGATTGAGAATACTTTCAAAGTCATTAAAGTTCTTTATCCTACTTCAGTCACTCAAGATTCAGGATTGTATCTCCTCACTGCTTAAATAATTTAGTCCATGGAGAGAGTCTAATCCGATTATACTTTTATCTGATTACTCAAAATGATAATTAGTCACTGAGGTGTGTATTATTTGATGAAAAAGTGCTGGAATAATGCTGAAATTTAGAATAGATTTGTATAGATCTATCTATTAAAAAGAAAAGAAAAGGTTAAAATATCAGTACAATATCTATTTAGTTTATCTCGACTTGAATATTAGCCTGCAGTTTGAATATGGAGATGGCACATACAGTGCCATCATTTAAGTGTAGCACATTATTTAAGTCTTGGAGACAAAAGCTCAGTCCCTGCTGCCGTTTTCATCTCTTTCAATTCTCCATCTTTTGTGTTAATCTGCTCCAACCCCAATATTCCACAACTGCCTTCTTTACACAATCATGGTATGGGCTTTCGGCATTAACCTGACACCTTGTTGGACTCATTCCTGTTGAACCTCATTCATCTCCTAACAAAAGTAGTAAAAAAAGAAGGCAGTGTGAACATGAAATATTGAGTACTGATTTTACAGTAGTAATGAGGGAAAGACAAAAAAAGGGTGGAGGATGTCAATAGAAAATGAAACCACCAAAGACATCCACAAGCAGGACTCAGGATCAAGTTGCACTCATTTTGGCCCCTCTTTCTTTTTATATTTCTGAACTTGAAAGAGATGAATTCGTTAGCAAACTCTGTGTTCTCAAGGTGCTCAAATACACACTTTGTCTTTTTTCATTGTGCATCATTAAATTCATTGTGCTTTTCTCTATTTGAAAAGGGGGCAACAAACTGAAACCACAACCATTCCGTCTGAATTGGGCCTGGATATCTCTAGAAAGGGAATACTACATTGTGGATGAGGATGCAAAGTTTCTGGAGGTCACCCTCAAACGCCGGGGATACTTGGGAGAGACATCATTTGTCAGTTAGTATTTATCAAAGTGATGGAGTTACCCAGTCACGAGTCAAAAACTTTATAATTAGATTTCTGTTACAAAATATTTGTTTAGGTTAAAAACAATCAGTATGTTTACATGGACAACAATATTCCGATTTTAACACGATTAAGACAATACCCTGATTAAGAATCTACCATGTAAACAGAGATGTTTGATTACCTTAATCCGGCTAAAGTCATAGTCGAAGTAAACACAAATCGAATTAAGACATGTGGAGTATTCCTATTTTAGTCGCATTATTGAAGTGCAGTATAGACATGTACACACCTTAATCACATTATTACCGTCATGTAGAACTTTTCGCCGCATTTTGCGACATGATACACACATGGCAGTGGTCAACCATTTGACGGCAAACAAAAGAGCATAGCATGGCTTCAACAATGCCGTTATCTGTTTACACATATAGCATGACAAATAATTAACTGCACTTGAAGCTTTCATAAAATTAAAAATGAAACACCCAGAACTGTATATCGCACCATAACAAAGATGAACTACAGGTGCATCTCAATAAATTAGAATGTCGTGGAAAAGCTAATTTATTTCAGTAATTCAACTCAAATTTGAAACTTGTGTATTAAATAAATGCAATGCACACATACTGAAGTAGTTTAAGTCTTTGGTTCTTTTAATTGTGATGATTTTGGCTCACATTTAACAAAAACCCACTAATTCACATCAAATCTCATCAAATTAGAACATGGTGACATGCCAATCAGCTAATCAACTCAAAACACCTGCAAATGTTTCCTGAGCCTTCAAAATGGTCTCTCAGTTTGGTTCACTAGGCTACACAATCATGGGGAAGACTGCTGATCTGACAGTTGTCCAGAAGACAATCATTGACACCCTTCACAAACATTCATTGCCAAAGAAGCTGGCTGTTCACAGAGTGCTGTATCCAAGCTTGTTAACGAAAGTTGAGTGGACGGAAAAAGTGTGGAAGAAAAGATGCACAACCAACCAAGAGAAACGCAGCCTTATGAGGATTGTCAAGCAAAATCGATTCAAGATCGATTTGAGTGAACTTCACAAGGAATGGACTGAGGCTGGGGTCAAGGCATCAAGAGCCACCACACACAGACGTGTCAAGGAATTTGGCTACAGTTGTCATATTCCTCTTAAGCCACTCCTGAACCACAGACAAACGTCAGAGGCGTCTTACCTGGGCTAAAAACAAGAAGAACTGTACTGTCGCCCAGTGGTCCAAAGTCCTCTTTTCAGATGAGAGCAGTTTTGTATTTCATTTGGAAACCAAGGTTTTAGAGTCTGGAGGAAGGGTGGAGAAGATCATAGCCCAAGTTGCTTGAAGTTTAGTGTTAAGTTTCCACAGTCTGTGATTATTTGGGGTTCAATGTCATCTGCTGGTGTTGGCCCACTGTGTTTTTTGAAAACCAACGTCACTGACCCGTTTACCAAGAAATTTTGGAGCACTTCATGCTTCCTTCTGCTGACCAGCTTTGAAGATGCTGATTTCATTTTCCAGCAAGATTTGGCACCTGCCCACACTGCCAAAAGCACCAAAAGTGGGTTAAATGACCATGGTGTTACTGTGCTAGATTGGCCTGCAAACTCACCAGACCTAAACCCCATAAAGAATCTATGGGGTATTGTCAAGAGAAAAATAAGAAACAAGAGACCAAAAAATGCAGATGAGCTGAAGGCCACTGTAAAAGAAACCTGGGCTTCATACCACCTCAGCAGTGCCACAAACAGATCACCTCCATGCCACGCCGAATTGAGGCAGTAATAAAGCAAAAGGAGCCCCTACAAGTATTGAGTACATGTACAATAAAAAATCAACATACTTTCCAGAAGGCCAACAATTCATAAATGTTTTTGGGGTTTGGGGGTTTTGTAAAGGTGAGCCCAAATCATACTAATTAAAAGAACCCAAAGACTTAAACTACTTTCAGTCTGGTGTGCTTGAATTATTAATACATTGAGTTTCACAATTGAGTTGATTACGGAAATAAAGAACTTTTCCACGACCGTAACCCAGCAATATTGAGATTGCACTGATATGTTTATATGTGAAATTGGAGGGGATGTAGTGATGGCGTTGCGTTGTGGAGTTTAGGAGTTTTTTTGCCATTAATTAATAAAACTATGTACTATAACATGTAAAACGGAACATGAAAGGAATAATCTAAAATCAACTCATGTAAACACCACAATAATGATATTGTCTTTTTCAGAATAAGGTAAATAATCAGATTACTGATGTCCATGTAAACATAGTCAATGACAGGACTTTTTCAGAGGTTCAAAAACATTTTTAGTCTTATGGAGATAAAAATACAGTTCATTAAATATTGGAATCCTACACTCTAAAAAATGCTGGGTGTTAACCAACACATATGCCTAAACTGTTGTTTTTTTTTTTCTTTTTTTTTTTTTTTTTTTTTTTTTTGTTTTTTTTCTTTCGGATAAATTTAACCCAGCAGTTGTGTTAGTCCATATTTGACCCAAAGTTGTGTTGAAACAACCCAGCATTTTTTAGAGTGTAATAAAAAAACTAAACTGAACATCTCTTATTGTCATGTTTGTATATATTTAGAGATGATAAACAATGTATATTTGCAGCTGTTGCAAGTTGGTCCCTCTGTGTTTAGTTTTTTTACAGCCCTTTAACTGTGACTTACAATGTCTTAAATTGTACCACAGCTTTTTACTGTTCCTTAAAGTATATAGTTAGCAGTAGTCAGCAGATATCATAAACTGTTCACTCAGTTTGAGATATGTTTATAGTTTAAGGTCTAAAAAAAAATTTCTTTTTCAAAGGTATTGCCACCAAAGATGGTACAGCAAAACAGGACAAAGACTTCCGCGGCAAAGCTCAGAAACAGGTCCAGTTTAACCCTGGCCAGACATCCGCCACCTGGAGGGTGAAGATATTCACCGACCAAGAGTTTGAAACTTCAGAGATGTTTGAAATCCAGCTTTCAGAGCCAGTGATGGCTGTTCTTGAATACCCTGATATAGCCACTGTGGAGATTGTAGATCCTGGTGATGGTAATTGTGCCATGCTTAATGACTTCCTACTTTGTCTACGTACTGTAAAACACATATTATTACCAGAGTGCGTGCACCACAATGGAATACGTATAGTCTTCTCAGAAGAGTGGAAGCAGGACCAGCTCCCTATTAATGCCAGTGGTTTTGAAATTAAATGTTCAGCAAACACAAATGTACTTTTTTGCATACTTTTGGCTACCTAAGCTTAAATGAATATTTATGTAAACATCTTATTATTATTTATGTTCACTTTTAAGCATGATCATTTCTCTCTTTTCAGAGTCCACAGTGTTCTTCCCTCAAGCAGAATATCGTATAGAAGAGGATATAGGAGAAATATTAGTCCCAGTACGCAGATCAGGAGACGTCAGCCAAGAACTAATGGTTATTTGTTACACACAACAAGGTGAGATCTATGGAACCTACTTTACTTATCACAATATGAACTATTTTCTGTTTCGTAATACAAAATCACTCTAATCACACAATTATCTAATGATAGGATTATCCAAATATTGCAACTTACAGTACCTCACATGACCTTACTTCAGCTGTACTTCTGTGATGTATATTCTAACACTGTAGTACTTCAAAGTCTGTTTGTATAAAAAAAAAAAAAGAAATTTGTCTATACAGGCAGTGCAACCGGAACCACCCCCAGCACAGTGCTCTCCTATTCAGACTACATCACGAGACCTGAGGACCACACCAGTGTTCTGCGTTTTGATAAGGATGAGCGGGAGGAGTTGTGTCGCATCATAATCATTGATGACTCCCTCTTTGAGGAAGAGGAGAGCTTCAATGTGTCCCTCGGTATGCCTATGGGTGGCCAAGTGGGAGCCAAGTTCCCCAGCGCCAAAGTGGTAATCTTGGCCGATAGTGATGATGGTGAGTTGGCTAGAACTAAATAATTGTATCATTTTACTCATTTATTTATTGATTTACTCAAAAATAACAGTTTTCCAGTTATGTATTTTAAAATCTTCAGTGTCACATTTTTTGTGGTAACCTTTTTTTCAGGATTCTTTGGTGAATATATATTTCTAAAGAACAACATTTATGTGAAATAGATTTTTTGTTACAATATTTATACACACTACTGTATTTGGAACTGAGCCTACTGTATACATACATACAGTAGTGCAAGCCAGACAAACTATATTCTGTGCATTTTTTCTAAACCACAAAGAAAGTGCTTTCATGATATTAAAGTTAAAAAATGACTTACTCATCCTCAAAGGCACAAAACCATATCCTCCATGTTGTGTGGTTACATTGATGTCTCACCTGTTTCTTTATAGTTGTTTTCATACTTTTATTATAGCATCGGTAGCCACAGAACAATCTATCTAAAACAAGTTGAAGAAGCACATTTGAGGCCCCATGACCTCTGTAACAACCCATAAACCTCAGCAAGGGTCCTGAATAAGCTTTGTGAACATCCTGTTCATTTAGGATTTATATCCATTACTCAAAGGAAACACAGTCCAAACAAGAGGCAGTTTGCCATCTTTGAATTCAGTACATTGAAAGATTAATTCAGGAATTTGCCTTCTGTTTGCATATATTCAACTTAAACCAAATATCAGTACTATCTTTTTATCTCTCAATTTTCAATACATCCTCAGAGTGTTTTCTTCACTCATAAAAACAGTCTAATAGTTGCAAACAGTCTCATCCTCCACAATTTGGCAAATTACCCCAAACAATATTTATGTGTAAATAATGTGTGTACATGCCTAGACCTTATTTATCAGAAGAAAGAAGTGAAGATTAATGTGCATATTGTAGTTCAGCGTCTTGGTGGGTCTGGAAGGGCCCGGTAGTATATTTGTGTCTATTTGCAGGGGGGATGGGGACTCTGTTGGATAGACTTGTGGTCTGGATGCCAGCCAGAGTTGTAATCTTTTTGTTTTGACTCTGACTTGTCTATGGAGGTGTCACTACTCTCTTTTTCTTTGTATGGCCCCTCAAACTTACGGCCTCTTCCCCCACCCTGGAAAGCCCTCTGCCATCTGCATTAATTTATCATGATCTTATGCTGATATCGCTCTGGAAGCCTCTCAGACCTCACAAACACACACACATACACACAAACATAAAAAAACTTGTCAAGTGCATCTTGACTGGAGTAGACCCAATGGTCTGGTTTCATCACTCAGACAGGACATTGGAAATGATGGTAGGTTTCCTGTGCTGTCATGGGGGTGATGGCAGATCCAGATCTTTGTCTGAAGCACTAATGGGTTAAAACATATCTGTGTAAGATGAAACACTACCTAACAATTCTAAAAACAATGGCTTAAAATGTTGTTATAGCTGTTGGAAATGACACCTCTTGGCTTCTGTGTTGCTGAAGGTACTGCAGGGCCCGAAATTTATTAAAAAACTTGGATTCCAAATCTCATTTCAAATTTTTTTATTAATTACAAAAGCAAAACTCTGACCATGTTGAACTTTGGACAAAATTTCAAATGTTTTTGCGTTCATTGATGCACAAGATGTTCTTTGGAACATTATCAAATCATGCTGGATGACATGGATCATGAGGTTTTATGCCAACTTGTGGAGTTTATGTCAGCTTGACATAAACTATCAAATGCTAAAATTCCTTCAAACTCAAATAGATTGTTCAGGATACAGAAAATGATAAGAAGAAAAAAAACTTGATTGAAAGTTGACTGATCTTTCCCCTTGGTACAGAGCCATCTTTCTATTTTGGAGAGACTGAATACATGGGAGATGAGAGTGATGGTTATGTGGAGGTGAAAGTGTGGAGAACTGGAACTGACCTTTCAAAGACAGCCACCGTCACAGTCCGTTCCAGGAAGAGTGACCCTGTTTCAGCAGAAGGTAAAGAATGTCAGAGCTTGTAAAAAGCAACTAATTAGGGCCGAGTAATCAGTTATTTAAAAAATAATAATAATAATAATAGTAGAATTTTTTTTACATATGATCACCCCCCCCCAACCCTTCTCTCTCCCTTCCAGCGGGTCTAGATTATGTGGGAATCAGCCGTAACTTGGACTTTGCTCCAGGTGTGACCATGCAAACTTTTCGTGTGACTGTTCTCGATGACCTTGGCCAGCCAGAGCTGGAGGGACCAGAGACATTTGAGTTGGTGCTGCGTATGCCCATGAACGCAGTCCTTGGAGAACCTAGCAAAACTGTCATCACCATCAATGACACTATCACAGACAGTGAGTAAAAGAAAAAAAAAAATAAATCTATAAAAAAACAAAAACAAGCACAACTCCTTTTTTACAGTTTCAGAAGACATCAAAATACAGATCAAATGTATATTAGTGCCAGTACACTCAGTTCCAAACACTCAGACATGTTAGTTGAGTGATACTGGTTGATTAATCAATGC
This sequence comes from Sinocyclocheilus anophthalmus, assembly GCA_018155175.1. Lineage (NCBI taxonomy): Eukaryota > Metazoa > Chordata > Actinopteri > Cypriniformes > Cyprinidae > Sinocyclocheilus > Sinocyclocheilus anophthalmus. The sequence continues at coordinate 40,155 of JADLZN010004343.1, forward strand.
TGGATATTTCTGCAGTGCCCAAAGTCGAGTTTAGGGAGGCAGAGTACAAAGTGGATGAGGCTGATGGAGAGGTGAAGGCAATGGTGTACCGCAGTGGCGACATCAGTCAGAGGTCCACAGTCCGCTGTTACACTCGCCAGGGATCTGCCCAGGTCATGATGGACTATAATGAACGACCCAATACTGACGCGTCTATCATTGTGTTCCTACCAGGTCTGTTTCTTTTTTCATCCTGTTCCTCGACCAGCCTTTCATCTATCTACACTCTCATGATCTGCTCATCTTGTGTATCTGCATGTTTACAGGGGAGATCGAGAAGCCATGTGTAGTGACTTTAGTGGATGACACGATTCATGAAGAGGATGAGGAGTTCCGCTTGGTTTTGGGCACAGCTAAGAGCAAATCACCATATGGAGCTGCAGTAGGGGAACAAAAAGAAGCTCTGGTCACCATCACTGACCATAAGGATAGTAAGTATTATTTTTCTCTTCATTCTTGACAAATATCTGCATAAAGAAGATCTTGATGAGCTTCTCTCACAGCAAACAAAACAAATTTTCCACCGCAGAGTCCATCATCAGGTTTGCTGAGATCAAATACAGTGTTAGAGAGCCACAACTTCCTGGAGAGATTGCTGTAGTGAAGATTCCTGTCCTACGTCAGGGCGACACCTCCAAGGTCTCTGTGGTGAGAATTCACACCAAGGATGGCTCTGCGACGTCAGGAGAGGACTACAATCCCCTTTCTCAAGGTTAGCAGAAGAGTCATAAATATAAAATCCCATAAGATGCCATACTATTAGCAGAAATGATTTTACCATGTCCATGATCAATAAAACATGTAACATGCTGCTCAAAAGGAGTGGAGAATTGACACAATTACAGTCACATATATGCAAAATGGTTATCTAATTCCTTTCTGTATATCTTTGTTTGTATGTGCTTACAGATGTGGAGTTTAAAGAGGGTGAGACAGAGCATGTGGTGGAGATCCAGGTTCTCTATGATGGACAAAGAGAGATTCGTGAGGCTTTCACAGTACACATGAAGCCTGACGAGTATATGGTGGCTGAGACACAGGTCAGCGACCATCAACTCTAAAAATACCCCCAGAGATGCCACATTGCACACTCGCACAGACACACGCTAACGTGACTCTCGTGCTAAAATAGCCATGCGGCAGCTGCCTCTGTCAGCAGGAGCCAATCGCTGTCTCCAGGCTCTTTCAGAGGAGTCTTGTATGATGTAAATGGGCCTCAATAGACACAGTGACCTATAAACAGAGTTATCCACTGAACATGTACAAAAGCCATTTTGGTGGGCTTTTTGCTATCTTGTTGACAGTGAGAGTCTGAGAGACGACAGGAAATGATACTGAGAAGAGCTCTTGAACTTGGGTCACCTGCACATAAACGTCACACTTTCAGTCTCTGACTGAACATTTAAAATATGTTCAGAGCTTTACTACATAGACTACTATATTGAACTGGCCCTTAATACTGTATTGAATACTATTACCCTTTCAATACTATACTGAAAGGCCCTGGGGCTGGATATAGGAAAATCTTCTTGATAAAGAAGTTACAAAATTCTTTAAGATACATTTTAAGAAGTTTGTAAGAATGGCAGTTGTTGCCGAAGTCTCGCTGATCAACTCATTGAAAAACACTTTAAAGACTGTATTTTTATTTTATTTATTTTTTTGCGAGCAGATTACAGCAACAATCATAATAAGCATACACACTATGTTTTGTCATGACAGGCTTGACGGGAGTTTAGCATTCACCATCTTGTTTTTTTAATGTGCTGTGCATTTTAAAGAATTATTTTTTAAAGAGCCTGTCTCAAGCTGGGGTGGTCTCTTGCATTCATTTGCGCTCTGTTTACATTATCAGTGTCACTTCAGAGTACTCATCTCTAGTAATAGTAAAATGCATTGCCAATGTTGTAATGCTTAAAGGGGTCATATGATGCTTTTTTTTTAAAGATCATTATTTTGTGTATTTGTGTACAGCAATATGTGTTGACATGCTTTAATGTTCAAAAAATATATATTTTTTCAAATACTGTACATTATTGTAGGTCTCTCTATTCCCCATGGCGACGTCTCTCTCAAACACGTAGTTTTCAACAAAGCCCCCTCCTTTGACAAGTGCAGTATGCTCTGATTGGCCAGCTGACCCAGTGCATTGTGATTGGCCGAACACAACAAGCACGCGTCGGAAATGTAACGCCCCTTACCATAATTGCAGCTTCAGCTTTCAAAGTAAATATCAAGACTGTTAATAATGTCATTAGTTTTACCATCAGTTCAAGCCCGAAAGGGCAACAGAGTCATGTGACAGACACAGTGATGATGCAATACACAAGCCACGGTTAAGACAGCTGACATGCTATGATTTCTGACAGGCAGTTCACTCAATTCTCGCTGTGTATGTGACCCTGTCCGCCTCACATCACATCACAGACGCAGCACACAACAGCTTTAGCTCTGCGCGGCTGCGGGCTAAACTCCGCATTTGAACAGTAAATAGCAAATACTTAAACTATTAAGAAAACATACTTACAGAAGGCAGTCTCTTCTTCTGAAGCGCCAGAATGTCCTATGCGAAAGTGGCATTGGACGGCCCTCATTCTTTTTTTTTTTTTTGAAAAAAAAAAAATCGAGCCTTTGTGCACCAGCCAGGCCTTTGTACTTCTCTAGGTAAGGGTCATATGATGGTTCTTTTTTAAAGAAATCTGAAAAAGGGGAAATGCCCGAAAGGGAATCAGAGTGCGCATGACATACTAGCAGTGATGCAGCTGGTATAGTGTTTGCAGTAGGCAGTCAAGCACGTTAGACGCAGACGTGCCCCTGTGATGTGACCCTCTCAGTTCGGCCTGCTTCTCTCTCTTGCCTTCAACACTTATCGTTCGCGATAAAACTGTCATCCTCTGCGATCGGCGCTCGTACTCACTCTGCTTCTCTCAGCGCTGGCACTTAATATTTATGTCGCCCGGACCTCGGTCACACGATCACACCACATCACACACAATCTACAATGGCGCAAACTCCGCATTTGAACAGTCAAATTGCAAATACTTAAACTGATGACAAAACATACTTACAATCGCTGATTTAGAAGCGCTAGATTGTCATAGCAAAGTTAGAATTACCTTCTCTCCTAGGTTCACGAAATGGTCGTGCATAAAATGCATTGCTTTTCTGTTGTAAGTGATCTTAAAGATTGCTAAATGCATCTACTTTCGAAAGGCCAAATAAAGTACTTTTGCTTTAGCACTGAAACACAGTGTCTCCCTGACATGCTGCATCAACGCGACTGCTGTTTCTACTGAAAACCATCGGCCGCCTTTCTTTGCGTCATTATTTGGGCGGTGTTATGCAAATCTTCACACATAGTGACGTAGATATGTGGAGGCGTGTTAGAACGAGGCATTTTAGGAGGGCGTGGCTGAGTTTTAACTTTTATAAAGAATATCTTTTTGGTTTTGAGGCTTTAGTCTTTGCAACTTTCCAGATCTTCTTTATGCACCAAGAGCTTGTAACACTCCAAAGAGAAAGGAAAACTTGAAATCGCATCATATGACCCCTTTAATGTGCTGTGCATTTTAAAGAATTATTTTTTAAAGAGCCTGTCTCAAGCTGGGGTGGTCTCTTGCATTCATTTGCACTCTGTTTACATTATCAGTGTCACTTCAGAGTACTCATGCACATCTCTAGAAATAGTAAAATGCATTGCCAATGTTGTAATGCTTAAATATTTGAAACAACCCAATAAATTCATTAAACATCTAACATTTAGGTATTTCAGACTTTAGAGATTATCCTAACTTTAAAACGAAAAAAAATGTAAGAATTATAAAAACTTCTTCTAAGTTATGTCTTTAGAAAAAATAAGTCAAGACCTGTTTTTAAGAATACAAAATATTCTTAACTTTTGTTGAGAATATTTTTTTTAATGAAAGTTTTGTGAAACTGACCTCTGAATTACGATGACCAACATTTTGTCATAAACATGTCAAGTGCTTACTTGGAAAAAGGTTCACAGTGAGTTATAGTCTTTTTACCACTGATTATGTTATTGTAGGATTGACATACTCTGTTGTTCCTAAAATGAGATATTGAGATATGAGATAAATTAGGTAGTCTAAATAGTTGTATTTTCCTCTCCTAATTTTTGTAGATGAATAAGGCTATTGTGTACATCGAAGAGATGAATAGTGTGGCTGATGTCACATTCCCAGCAGTGCCTCAAGTGGTGTCATTGCTGCTGTATGATGATACAATTAGGGCCAAGGACAATCCCCACCCTCCAACCGGCTATCCTGTTGTGTGTGTTACGGTGAGTAATCCCATAGATTTTTTTATTTTGTTTATTTCTTTAAATTTACCATATAAAGACAAAAAAAGCTTCAGAAAGTATGAATGTACAAAAAGACATCTTGCAAAATGAGAAGGCAAAGTGACCTCATCGCATAAATGCCAGTCAAAATTAAGTACCAAGAGTGAACAAATAATTAAATGTTGTCATTCAACAGTTTTAGTCTCTCATTCTTCCAAAAAAACACATCAATAATTCTGATATTTTCTCGTGTCTATGTTCTATCAGGCCTGCAACCCCAAATACTTTGACTTTGACAAGACTGGCTCCATTTGCTCGGTGGAGTACATCAATGACACAATGACTCAGTACCGCTGGATGGTTAGTGCCCCTAGTGGACCGGATGGAGTCACCAGCCCCATGCGAGAAGTGGACACCAACACCTTCTTCACTAACACCAAGTCCATCAGCTTGGACTCCATCTACTTTCAGTCTGGTTCCCGCGTACAGTGTGCCGCCCGAGCCTTCAATGCCAATGGAGATGCTGGGCTGGAGCTCAGTTCACCCATTGTGGTCATCAGCCGAGAGGAGGGTGAGGTTTTTGTGACCACCATGATTTGAACTGCTCCTCATTTCTTTAAAAAATATTAATGTGAAATTCAACAAAGCACAGGGTTTTGCGTGTTTGTTTTGCTGTTTTCTGAGAATTCAAGGAAAATGAATCAGTTTAAAATTTAATCAAGTTGTCTACCATCCTTAGGCCTGTGTCAGCCTCGTATACCTGGCACAGTGGGTGCTGAACCGTTCTCTGCTAAAATCCATTATTAAATTTTTGTGATTACACGCCGGCCCGATGACGTGCTCGACTATCCCGCTATTTGATCAAACTCACAGGGGGTGGGGGGGGGGGGGAGGGGTCTGTTACCCACATAGCCGGTGCACATGTGGTAAGGGACCACCTCCATAACAAACAATGCCCTATTAAGCAAGCAAGTGTCAATCAAACTGTCTAAAAATTCCAGGGTATTAATCTCTAAACTGTGTTTCCATCAGGGCATGCTGGCCTGATTAATCCTCCACACGTCCCGCCTTATCAAACTTGAGCAACCCTTATTCGCAGGATGGCAGCCTGAGTAGGTTAACCCCGCTGGGCTGCTACAGCTCATTGGATTTCACCGAGATCCAACAGTCACATGGTTTGCATCACTGACGCCACAAAGAAGCGCCAGGTAATATTATTGGTGAGACTTTACGCATACCATAATAAAAAAAAAAAAAAACGCGCATGGCGTCATGCGTAGCACCTAATTCCGCTTACCAGATTCTTAACCGCAATCCTTAACACACTCAGAGGCAAATGCCTGGGGAGTTCAGTAGGCTACTACTGACATGTCAGAGGCTGCTGAATGACTGTGGGGATCCATTGTCATCAGATGGACAGGTAAATATTTAAAGTAAAATCTGTTCATTCAAAGCTATGTTCAAATAATTCTTTTGAGGCGCAAACAAGGATAATATTTTTAAGGTAAAAACAAAAAAAGAATTATGTAAATCTATATATGTATACTGTATATTACTGTTAAATGTATAAATCAACTTTTTATGGCTTCTTGAAAGAATTTCTCTTGGCATTCAAATTCAGTAAAACAGTAATTGTGAAATTTATTTCAATTTAATTAATTAACAATATATAGTTTTTAATATAGCTTTAAAAATGTATAGATTTATATATATATACATATTATATATATATATATTTTCATCCTTGCTAATATACCGTACATTTTTTATATTTTATGTAGAAGTATTTTATATGGCAACTACTTGTATCTTTTATGATCTTTTAGGCTTTTTTCATGTTTAGCATTTGGTCAGTCTGAACATCTTATCAAAGAAATAAATATTTAAATATCTATAAGGGTCCCACTTTATATTAAGTGTCCCTAACACCTGTGTACTTACATACATGGTTTTAAATGTGGCCTGGGGGCGCATCCATAGGGCTGACGCGGCACACTTAAGACTCGGGCAAGCCTCGGCATAAACGCTTCATTAACGTCTAGACACCTAACATGATTAAACATCAATAACGGCAAAAATAACTATGTAAAATCCCAAAACACAAGTATTCTTCTGATTTTATAGGCTTTAAACCCAACAAAGAGTAAGTGCGAATAGTGAAAGATGATAGGCTTACTGTATATAATAGCATCTTTGAAGAGACTATAAGCCCACATATAACACCGGTTGTGCTGCTAACCCCGGAGAAAGAGCGAGAGCTCACACCAACCAAACAAAAAAAAACCACACAAATTCGCCGCGCTCAGTGCAGTAAAATCTTAAAACAAAAAGCATACAACACTAAAAAAACAACAAGATAAACCTTCAAAAATATCTAAAATAATCTTCTAAATATTATTTAAAGGGGCACTTAGTATTTTTCAGTAGTAAATGTTTATATGAATAACCAATATACGAATATACCCATATTCTACACCATGATAACAAACTTATAGATCAACATGTTAAGAAATTATCAAATGAAAGTAATTAATGAGATTAGTGGGAAGCATTCGACTGCTATAAAGGTTCAAACAATGAGCCGCTCGGATAAAATAGAAAAAAAAACTTCCAAATTCATCTTTAATATGTCATACTCAGCTAGATCTACAAAGCATAGATGGAATAATGCTAACATACGATAAATCATATTTAGCAAAAAAATCAAAACACAACACACACAAATATATATATAGTAAATGTTAATAATATCAACTGATACTCTATTAGTATATATATCTTATATTTATATATATCGATTATATCCTACACATAGCTTGATAGGGGCCTAGAGACGCCCCGATGTTCCGCCAAAGCAATCCCAATTTAACCCGCTGCGTACATGTAGCCTAAATGTTGTTAAGTAAAGATAATGGTACGCAAAAACCAGGCAGTGTAAGTACACATTGATACATAGTATCTACAGCAGTAATATTTCTGTAACACATGTAACAACCCTCAGGATGGTTTGTGTAAGTACAAATGTGTAAAAGGACATATATAACTACACTTTTTTCACTTCATCTTAGTACTCGTGTAACAGAGACTTATCTAACTACATTTTGTAAAACCATATGTATACAGAGTAATTGGAAGCCATTTGATCCAGTTGGGTGGATATGGTCAGGTTCAGGGTGGAATGGGATCTCAGGGGGTGGATATGGTAGGTTGTAGGGGGGGAATGGGATCGCAGGGGGTGGTAGGATGGTATGTTTAGGGGTGGAAATGGGTATCGCAGGGGGTGGAATGGGTAGGTTTACGGGTGGAATGGATGGCCAGGGGTGTAGATGGGTTGGTGTTTAGGTTAAAGGGGAGTGGGAAATGGGATCCATGGGGGTGAGATTGGTAATGGTTAAATGAGTGGAAATGGGATGCGCAGGGGGGGGGAAATTTGTATTTTTAGGAGGGGTGGAAATGGATCTTGTCAGGGGGTGGAGACTGGAGTTGGTATATGGGGTGGAAATGGGATGCCAGGGGGTGGAGATCGGTAGGTTTAAGGGTGGAATATGGGATTCCCAGTGGTTGGGAGATGGGTAGGTTTAGGTGTGGAAATGGGATCCAGGGGGTGGAGCTGGGTAGGTTTAGGGGTGGAAATGAGATCCAGGGGGTGGAGATGGGTAGGTTTAGGGGTGGAAATGGGATCGAGGGGGTGGAGATGGGTAGGTTTAGGTGTGGAAATGGGATCCAGGGGGTGGAGATGGGTAGGTTTAGGGGTGGAAATGGGATCAAGGGGGTGGAGATGGGTAGGTTTAGGGGTGGAAATGGTATCCAGGGGGTGGAGCTGTAGGGTATGGGTTTGGGGTGAATGGGATGCCCAGGGGGTGAGATGGTATGGGGGGTTTAGTGGTGAAACTAATGGGATCGACAGGGGTGGGGATGGGTAGGTTTAGGGGTGGAAATGGGTAGGTTTTAAGGGTGTAAATATGATCCATTCGTGTGGAGATGGTTGGGGGTTTAGGACTATGTAAGTGTGAGGAGTTGATCTTCGCCGCTTGGAGTTGTGTGGCTACGTAATACGGCAGTGTACTTATCATGGCCAACTCCTCAGAACTGTCACTTAATATTAAAGTGTAACCCTTCTGGGATCAGCGGCAACGGTGCACAATTTATATTAAAGCCTAACTTACTGGTCGCGCTGCTGTGTACATCAGAGTAATTACAATTCATAAATGCTAATATTAAAGTGGTAACATCTTTTCTTCTACCCAAAAGTGCTGTTAGTGCTGGTACACATTGTACTTAGCCCGGTGAAAAAAACTACAGCCTTCATACGCACGAAAGTGTTATTACTCAATGTCCTGTTACACATTTATACTTACACATACCATTCAGTGGGTTGTTACATATGTGTAGTTACACAAACATTAGAGCTGTAGATACTATGTACCATTGTGTACTTACACTGTGGTTACATACTACATACATATCTAGTTACTATATAAGTGCACAGGTATTAGGGGCACTTAATATAAAGTGGGACCTATATAAATTATACATAAAAAGTAAATAAATACAATTAATTGTCAGGAACTACAGTTATAGAAAAAAAAGAGATATATGCAAATTCTTATTGAATCTTATTCTTATTCATAAACATTTTCATAGAGACTGAAAATCCTGAAAGTATTTGAAAATGTATTTCCAGCTTCAACTCCCAAAAACAGCATTTTTTATCATTACGACTCCAAAGATTCTTGAACACTTTACACAAACATGTTTTAATGTGTTTTCCTCTGTTCCTGTGTCTGTAGGTGCTGAATCTTGTTCAGTCCTATGTAACCCTGCGGGTGGCTCTGTTTGTGTCCTATGTCTTCCACTCTCCGGTTGCGGTTGGCGGCTGGCAACATTTTGACCTACAGTCTGAGCTGCGGCTCACCTTTGTGTATGACACTGCCATCTTATGGCAAGATGGTATTGGAAGCCCACCAGAAGCTGAGCTGCAAGGTAGTATAGATATGCCATACTGCCACAAGTACTGGAAGCACACATTTAACTACAAGTATAGTGATGCATCAGAAATTCAAACAGTGAATTTAAATTGACATGAATATAGATCAACGCAGCTTTTTAAAACATTTATCAGTATATATCAGTCTTTGTGTACACATAAACCAAAGAAATTCACTGTAACCTGATGTTATCTTTGCAATTATTTTTGTAGGTGCGATGTATCCCACCAGCATGAGAATAAACGATGAAGGTCGTCTTGTTGTCAACTTCAAGACTGAGGCTCGATTTAGGGGACAGTTTGTCATGACTCACCCAGGTAACCTAAAATACACTGACATAGGTACAGATGGGCACAGACACACTCATACCTGTTGACAGGCTCTCCTATCAATTATGCTGTCAAACGCTGTCCCAAAGAGATGTATCTATAAGCTACAGTATAATATGCGCCCTCTAATGACCCTCCTGACAGAAACCTCTACTGTCTTCTACTGTTACTGTTAGCGACATTACATTTCACAAACTTCTCCATTCTTACCTCACACTTTATTAGGGGTAATTAGAAAAGAAATGGTTCTGAAATTTGGTGCTGTGGATGGCCAAAACATTTCTCATTATATGTTTCCTTGTTTACACTTTTTTGTTTTGTTTTGTTACTGTCAAAAGCATGTTTAGTGTTCAAAAAGCGTTGCATTATAATTGAGTAACCGCATCTCGTGATAAATAGGTGCATTATTAGCATTACAGTTATATTAATAATAAATATTATGGCCTGTTTGTAACATATTTTGGAATTACCCTTTACTAATGCAGTAAATGGACACCTGGCAGGTCTTTAAAAATGATGAGTCTCTCTGAGTCTGAGCTCACTCCGCTTGTAAATGTAAACATGATGCTTTTTTTGGATCGTGTTTGTTTTTCTTTCAATTTATTTCTCATGTGGCGCCTTGTTGGAGATACAGTCTCAAAAATTACCTCATTGCGATGTATTTCATGCCAGTGTCCAGACTTCTTTCAAATTATAGATGGTTAATTCATCCTCATCAGTGCCAATTCATACTGTATAATTTCACTTGGTTATTTCTCTTCTCTGAGCTTCATACTGGTCACGCAGTAGTAACTTTAGCAGTGCATGGGCTCTGATTGGTCGATCAGTACACTGGCATAAGATATGTTTTGTAATTTTTTTAAATACGTATATTAATTTGACTTATTTTCATTGATAAAATAAATTACACGATTTCTAAATAAAAGCAATATTACAGTTCACATTTTTCTAAGTTAATAAAGGTGTCACAAATTATCGTAGATAAATGTTAGCTACTAAAATAAACTGGATTCTGCTAAGATTTTTTTTTCTCTTTCTTTCTGAAGTTGTTCAATTAGATTTTTTAATATCTGGGATTTGTATTGGCTTTCAGGAACCACTTTGTCCTCAATGGTCATGTCAGCGGACCATGCTGGACTCACATTCACTCTATCCCTGATCAGAACTGAGCCCACTTACAACCAGCCCATGCAGCAATGGAGCTTCGTTTCTGACTTTGCTGTAAGTTCAGTTCTATTTTCTACCTTTTTGTTTCTTTTAGATAGTCGGGCATAGTATTCATAAATGTAGTTTATAGATTTTATGAATATTACAAAAGTAAACTGATCATAATGTGTGTGTGTGTGTGTGTAGGTGAGGGACTATTCCGGCACCTACACTGTGAAGCTGATTCCATGCATTGCTTCACCTAACGGGGAGTTCAGCATACCCCCTGTGTGTCCACCCGAGGGAGCCCCTCACCTTCGACATGGACATCCGCTTCCAGCAGGTTGCTTTCAGCTTTTTCATTGACGTGGAATATGGAATTGACCTGTTTATCATTGATTCAACAATATGTATATATGTATGTATGTATTGTGCTGTTTCTCAGGTGAGTGATCCTGTAGCAGCAGAGTTTAGTTTGAACACACAGATGTTCCTGCTGTCTAAGAAGGAGCTGTGGCTGTCTGATGGCTCAATGGGCTTTGGAGAGGGCACAGACACTGCCTTCATGGAAGGTACAAGATTCCAAGAGCAATATAATTCTTTAAATATTAGTTTAGGAGAAAATAGTTGAATTTATTATTCATTTAGTCCCTGTATTGAGTCTGAACCCTCATTCTGATTGGTTCCCTTATAGATTCGAACATCTATGGTCGTGTGATGGTGGACCCAGTGCAAAACCTGGGTGACTCTTTCTCCTGCAGCATAGAGAAAGTGTTCCTTTGTACTGGCACAGACGGCTACGTGCCAAAGTACAATCCTACCAATAAAGAGTATGGATGCCTGGCTGATGCTCCATCCTTGCTCTATAGACTCAAGATCCTGGTATGTATTTTTTCTCTCATACCCTTCTTACATTACTGTACCTTTCATATAAATGTTCATTATTAATGTAGATCTCACAACTACGTGGATATTTATTTGAAAAGAGGAAGATCAAAATGTCAATGACTTATAAGATTGTCCATGATAAAGAACAAATATTTTATATTTTATACCATTTTTTAAGTTTAAAATGTGTCTAAGATGATATGTGGGGCGTCAAAAAATTTTACTATATATATCTATATATTATATATATATATTTATTTTTATTTCATTTTTTGGCGAGGGGTGGAGGGGGTAGTTTCACTTTACAATCTAACTAAATTTGCCTTGTCATAAGGAGGTCAAATTATATTTCATATGTATTCTGCATTTTGCTCACACCAACATGACATTTTTTTTTTTAAATATTAGTAAGCAAGATGCAGTTTTGTTATCCTGCCCCCCCCCCCCTCTAATACAGACTCAAACATCTCATTATAGAAGAGGTGTTTTCAAGTCATTGTATGTAACTGCATGTTAATTAAATATCTGTCTTGTGTTCACTGAATGTATGAACTTGTTGGTCTTTCAACTGTAGGACAAAGCTCAGCCAGAAACTCAAGCCACCACCTTTGGAAATGTCAAGTTCGATGCCAGTGTTGCTTTAGATACCCCTGGAGCCTTGCCTTTGGTCCGACAACCTGGATCTGATGGTTTCACCCTGTCATCATCTCCCCTCTTCCAGGTCAGAGTTTCACCATGTTTTATAACCATAGTAAAACCCAATTTTAAACCAGAATCTTGAGCCTTCCTTAATGTTTGATTCATCAGGTTGCTGCTGGCCGTGAATGGTTCATCCATGCCATCTACACACTCCGTTCTAGAGAGAACACCAGCCGTGGTAAACGAAGCCTTGAGTACCACCACGCTATATCCTCCATTGCTGACTCTGGCACCAAATCCCGAAGTCGACGTGCAGTGCCTGACCCAGAAGCTTTCGAGATCAGTGCTGAGAATAACCGAGGCACCAACATTCAGCACATCGCCCTGGATCGCTCAAACAGACTCCGGGTGAGTCAGCCATGGGGTCGTGAGAACTACCTGGAGCACCCTCTGGTGGAGGGGAGCCTGGGTAAGGGGCCTGGTTCAGATTCCTCTCTTCCCACTGGCATGTCCACATTGCTGGGGGTGGCTGGACTCATCCTGCTGGTATGCCTGGTTGTAGTTCTGGTGGTTCTCTTGATGCAACGCAAGAGGAAAGAGAAAAAGTACCCACCTTATTCCACTTCGTCCTGCACAGCGTACAACGGGGAGCCCATGAGACACAACATGGACAGCTCTGAGGTTTAAACCACCCCTGTTCATTAAGACATGCCAAAACTAACTCTCACCATGGTGCTCTTCTTCCCAAGAAGCAGCTGAAGTCGAGGAGGCAGAAAGATTCTGAGATACAAAGCCTCAGTTCAAATTTCAACATCCAAATGTAGCGCTCCACAGCTTCAATGAAGATATCTTGACTCCAAGACTTAATTTTACTTGGTCAAACAAAAGGAAGTTGCTTGTTGCCTTTCTCTTAAGATTATGTTTGAGCTTCGTAGAACTAATGTTATTTTAGCATGCTTCCATCGGTAGATCTGTGAACCAGAATTGGCCACAGTGAACCTGCTCAGACAAACAGAGTGAATCTGTGCTTCAGCTTGTGACAAACTCTTAATATCTGCAAATGTAACAAGCATTGCTCCATTATCGATAAATTAACTTATTTTTTCCCCCCAAGTTCAAAAAAGTTCCACTGTAAATAAAAATAAGGTCAATTCACCTTGGCATGAATGCATATGCTGGGCATCAAAAGCCTCATTTAGTTACCTTGGCAATTTGAACTTGTTCAAGATCATTGGGCTTTTTTTTTTTTTAATTAGTTGATTTTATTTTCTTTCAATATGTAACAGTTCTTCTTCGGAATGTGTGTGTGTTAGATTTGTTAAGCAAATTGAAAGATGCAAGAACTGGCTTCTTCAAACGTTTATGAAATAAATGTATCTATTTTTATATGTTCCATGACTTGAAATGCTGTGTACAAGAGCACAGGTCAGCGTTCTTACATGACCGATGTGTTGCTGTGCAAAGGGAGCGTTAGGTTTCAAAATATTAACTCAAGTTAGTAACTATTCAGAACATACTTATTTTTATACCTTTTCAGGATGTTAAAATGTGGTTCAGAATCACACATTAATTCTGTTTGTACACAGCTGCCTGTTACATATCTGGTGTTAAAAGGAGAGGTGTCAACAAAAGGTGATCAAATACACCCTGATAAAACTTGAAAACGTTTGAACCACATGTACTTTTTTCATTTAAAATAATCATTACAGATTTACAAAATTAAAGCAAACAATGTTTAATATGCTTATTATAATCTCACACAGTTGCTTGCGTTTTAGTTTTTTTTATTAATTTTGTGGCTTTTCAATTTTTGAGAATTATTTAATGTCATTTTCTTTTTTGATGATGAAAAAAATTCTGTCAAGATACTTGGATACTTGTCTCATTATATAGTGTCTGTTAAGTGTTTAAAAGATAAATGCCTACTCCTATAACCTGATTAGTTGAATTTCTATCATTCAACTGACATAAGATCCATCAAATGTGCATGATCTGTAAGATGTTCCAGTATGTTCCTAGACAGTAAAAAGAAAATCAAGTTCAAACAAACTGCTTTGGTAAATGAGCTGTTGTTGCAGTTCACTTACATGCACAGATATCTATCAGGACACCATTTATGATTTAATATTTATCCATAATGTTCTATGCAATTGAAATTGCAGTTCTGGAAACTGTTTACAATCATCACAAATTACATTAGTTGCAATGTCAGCAGTAATCTCCTTAAGTATTATTTTTTTTATTGAGTTTATTTTAAAATGTACATTTCTTTCAGATTCATTAAAAAAAGATATAAAGCATCAGGGTCTGAGGACTTAAAGAAAAAAAAAAAGGTTTTGAGTAGAAGGGAAACAATATAGGCACAGCTTTGAATCAGAAGACATGCTTGAAAAGCCAGTATCCATATATACAGCAGAAGCCACCAATGGTGTTGAAACACAGCAACAGTGTCTTCTTGGCTTAAGAATGGTAGTTAGTAGAGCTATTTTTATTTTACACACACAAAGTAAAGTTCTATGCTGATGTATTCTGAACAGATGTATTCTGACATGAGCTGAAATCACTGAATGGATCATATTTACAACATTCAAAAAAAGCTGCAATGGTAATTAGTCTCCAAGAGCTGTGGAACTCCATCTGAAATAAATTATCGAAGTTGCAATAAAATGCATTGATAGACTAGTCACACAGAGAATGAAGAAACATAATACAATTCCTGAAACTACTTGACTGGCTTTTCCGCCCCTCCATGAAGGCATCTCATACAGCACACAGCCTTTGTAATAACATATTGCGCCGTAAGCAATTTTAAAAGGTTTCTATGAGAACATATAATTTGCAACACTAAAGACGTCATCTATAGCTGCAAAATAAAATAAAATAAATGAAATCTGTTAAACCTTTCAGTGAGTACCTGACCTGACTAAATTGATACCTTGCTTTGCATAAAAATAAAAGAGAGGATAAAACCAAAAACATAAAACACACAAAACACAGAGAAATCTCTTCTCTGTTAAAAACGATCACAGTTCCTAATTCCATCAATGACATTTCATAGCTTCTGATACCATCTCAGACCATGTAGACTTCTATCCTGCAGAATCCACACCTTAGCCTTAACATACTAGATATTAGATACAAATAAAGGACACTTTTATTCACGTACATAACACTTTATACAGTCTGTCTGCTGTCTTAAATGCAAATGCAAACGATAATCATTTTCAAACAAACCAACCTTAGTAGATTTGCGGCTCAAGCAACTCAAAACCTTTTGATTGCACTACCGAATTATTGAGGCTCAAAATGATAAAACAATTAAAAAAAAGAAACCTAGATGTGTAAAGGTTTCAGATTATCATGGAACTATAAAAAATAAAAAAAAATTAAAAAAAATTAGGCTTCTAAAACACATCATAAAAACTCACCTTGGCAGTTTTGTGAACATGGAACATTGTTTTTTTTTAATAATAAAAAAAAAAGCCCTTGAGGACACAAATTCAACAGACCTGATGCACCCCAGCCCATGGAATAATGTGCTTTATCACCACGACGTGGGAAAGACAATATCAAAAAATTGGAAACTGTCTGAGTTGATGAGTGGGGGAGCAGTGAGTATCCATGTAGTATGAATAATGCTGCTCTGTTAGCGTATTTTTCACTAGGCTTTCAGCCAAAAAGGCTCGGCGAGTTCTTCAGCCCCTGTGTGCAGAGTGTGGTCCATCCTACCTGGAGTCTTGTCAGCTTATACATGAGGATCCCTCGGATCAGCTCTCCCCTGCGCGGGTGCTGTCGTCTAGCAGGAAGCAGTGTAAACTAGCTGATCTGGGAGCTGTGACCTAGGCACTGTCACACAGCTGTATTTAAAATCAAACGTGGAGGCCGGATAGGAGGTTCAGAGCATATGCAGCATCCTCCGTTCCTCGGCCCCTGCGAGTCATGACCTTTCAGAAAAGAGGAAAGAGATGGGTGTCATTTGGCCCCTTTGATGGGGGGATCTTGCTCCGTCGACTGCCGTTCATCACTCCAGGCCTCACGTGTGCTCTTCAGTGCTTGCGTTCGATGCTGATCCACCACCACATAGTCTACCCGCTCGTCTGATGCTGAAATACCAGTCCCATTACTCTTCTTCTGCAAGGCCAAGATGTGACAGACAGTCAAAACAGGAGACAGAGATACCAAAAGTACCAGTATTTGGGTACCAATTTGATACTTAAAAAAAATGTAACAACACTTTTCTAGTATTAGTGTATAAAACAGACTTTTCAAAAATGTTTATAATGAATTATTATGTGAAAAGAATGTTTCCTTTAGGGAGGCACAATGTATCGGTAAAATATCGGTTTTCAGATGATATTATATATGTAATTATACATATATATATAATTTATTAACATGTAATGTTTAGAAAATGTTGTGACTCCTAAATCCACTTGCAGCATTAAAACTATTGCTTTCATTTATTAGTATTTTACTTTGACATATGCATTATATTTACATTTGAAATACAATTTCACTTTATCGCTACTATAAGTAGGGCTGAGCAATATGGCCAAAGATAAATTATCACAATTTCACAAAATCAGTCGATATTGATAAATATCACAATACATGCCAATCTATTTTTTTATTTCTTTCAAGTTTAAAGGCAGATTTATTCTGAGAGAAAGTTGTAACCAGACAGTTAATTGTGGTTTTAAAATGTGCTAACATGCAAACATATCACAAATCTAAATCTATTCAAAATCTATTCAAAACATTTATAATAGAGATGCATCGATCGATCGGCTAAGGATCAGAATCGGCCGATTTTCTTCCTGATCGGCCCGGATCGGTGATCGGCCGATCAGTCTCACTTCTTTCCGATTCTGAGTCGATCCGTTTTGTTACCAGCGGGCAGCGGCACAGGCAATAACGTCAGCCGCGCATTCTTGCCCTCTTCTCTCTCACACACGTCTCATTCGCTACGGTTAAATAGTGCTTGTATTGCACATTACAGTCATTCCCGCAGGTTTCGCGCTTACACCACCACTGATCTATATTAGTGGAGCACACAAGCCGTGCTCAGTCTCAAACAGCTTGTGAGTCACAAATACCAAAATGAGTGGCTAACTGCGCTAAAACGGTCAAATACATACATATGTCTAAATGCCCGTCTTGGCGAGTATCCAGTTAAACACAGTCAGTTTTGGAACATTAAATAGTTGAGAAAGAGAATGCATGTTGTGTAACAGTATATTGGGGCCCGTGGATAAACTTTTAAAGGGACCGCAGTCCAATATTCCTGCTGTCATGTTAATCAAAGAACAAAAGACAAAAAAAATCACTTTCTCTGCTCTTGACTCCATATGTTTTATAACTTTAATGGTAAGCATTTATCTGTATTTAATTTTACAATGAAGACTACAGAAATTTAAGTAATCAAATGTAAAATAACACTGTGTGTTATTTTACATTTGATTACTTTCTTTTCTGTAGTATTTCTTAACTGAATAAAAACTTACTTAACCTGAAAAATTTAGTTTCATAGTTCTCTTTATTCTATTGCATTTATTTGTGCTGTTGTTTGCAATTTTTGTAGTTGTTATTTTATTACTGACTTTTTACTTGTTTTTTTTATTAAAATAAAACTTTGCGTTAAAGAAAAGTAGATTTTTGTTTGTATATGCGGTCAATTATAGTTCTTAGAAAGAAAATCACACTAACAAAAAATCCGAATCGGCCCAAGAAAACGATGATCTCTAAGTTATAAATAAATGTTAGTTTAGGCATGTTCCTTAACAAAATATCTTAATAGATAAACTAATTTCTTAGTTTCTGCATGTTCTAACAGGTGATATTGTTTCAAACCAGGAAACAGGTTTGTGCTCCCTGACCTTGATGGCACGATGCAGATGTTTGAGTTAGGACTGTACTTTTATTAAAATTAACCATTGGCCATTCATAGCATCACACAATTAGATCATAATAACCAAAAGTTTACCATGGTCATTATCATGGTAACATGTAACTATATGGTTTCTGTGGTATTTGTATGAAAAACAGTAGTCTAAAAAACACATTTCGTGTAAATACAAATGCACAAATGCTATAGCTCAATAACAACCATTACTCCTTTAATACATTTAATAAATGTCTACATTAATAATATAATAAAATTCGCCCATATGGTTATGTTTGCGGATACAGGACCATACACTAGCCCCTTATTTCTGCCCAGAATGACCATTGTCCATTTAAACCTGTCACTACAGTAAAATCCACCATGGAAAAGCCTTCTAACGAGGTTGTTCATGGCACAAAGTTTCTCGTGTGTGTCAGTGCTGTTGAGAACATCAGCATTTTAAACTAAAAATAGCAAAGATATTAGTGTTCTTCACTGAATTCAAGCACTTCTTGCTCTTGCTGGATCTCACAGCGCAGATATATATAATTATATAATATTATATAATACATATAAATATATAGTATTATATATATACAGTGTGTACGGAAAGTATTCAGACCCCCTTATATTTTTCTCTCTTTTTTATATTGCAGCCATTTGCTAAACTCATTTAAGTAAATTTTTTTTCCTCAATAATGTACACACAGCACCCCATATTGACAGAAAAACACAGAATTTTTGACATTTTTGCAGATTTATTAAAAAAGAAAAACTGAAATATCACATGGTCCTAAGTAAGTATTCAGACCCTTTGCTGTGACACTCATATTTTTAACTCAGGTGCTGTCCATTTCTTTTGATCACCCTTGAGATGGTTCTACACCTTCATTTGAGTCCAGGCTGTGTTTGATTATACTGATTGGACTTTTTTAGGAAAGCCACACACCTGTCTATATCAGACCTTACAGCTCACAGTGCATGTCAGAGCAAATGGGAATTATGAGGTCAAAGGAACTGCCTGAAGATCTCAGTGACAGAATTGTGGCAAGGCACAGATCGGGCCAAGGTTACAAAAAAATTTCTGCTGCATTTAAGGTTCCTAAGAGCACAGTTGCCTCCATAATCTTTAAATGGAAGACTTTTGGGACGACCAGAACCCTTTCTAGAGCTGGCTGTCCGGCCAAACTGGGCTATCGGGGGGAGAAGAGCCTTGGTGAGAGAGGTAAAGACGAACCCAAAGATCACTGTGGCTGAGCTCCAGAGATGCAGTCGGGAGATTGGAGAAAGTTGTAGAAAGTCAACCATTACTGTAGCCCTCCACCAGTCGGGGCTTTATGCAGAGTGGCCCGACGGAAGCCTCTCTCCTCAGTGCAAGACACATGAAAGCCCGCATGGAGTTTGCTAAAAAAACACCTGAAGGACTCCAAGATGGTGAGAAATAAGATTCTCTGGTCTGATGAGACCAAGATAGAACTTTTTGGCCTTAATTCTAAGCGGTATGTGTGGAGAAAACCAGGCCCCTCTCATCACCTGTCTAATACAGTCCCACCAGTGAAGCATGGTGGTGGCAGCATCATGCTGTGGGGTGTTTTTCAGCTGCAGGGACAGGACGACTGTTGCAATCGAGGGAAAGATGAATTCAAAGTACAGGGATATCCTGGACGAAAAAACCTTCTCCAGAGTGCTCAGGACCTCAGACTGGGCTGAAGGTTTACCTTCCAACAAGACACTGACCCTAAGCACACAGCTAAAATAACGAAGGAGTGGCTTCACAACAACTCTGTGACTGTTCTTGAATGGCCCAGCCAGAGCCCTGACTTAAACCCAATTGAGCATCTCTGGAGAGACCTAAAAATGGCTGTCCACCAACGTTATCATCCAACCTGACAGAACTGGAGAGGATCTGCAAGGAGGAATGGCAGAGGATCCCCAAATCCAGGTGTGAAAAACTTGTTGCATCTTTCCCAAAAAGACTCATGGCTGTATTAGATCAAAAGGGTGCTTCTACTAAATACTGAGCAAAGGGTCTGAATACTGAACAATAATTCTCAACTGATGTACAGGCAAAATGCACTGTTTATAAGAGAGCCAAAAAACAACTATATTCCATCAAGCTGAGAGAGAAGCAGATTTCAATCCTGCTAATTAAATGGCAATAAAAGCTATAGCAGACATATAATCATAGAGCCTGAGGATAAGAACACTACACTGTTACGCTTGTCTGACACTTGGTGATTAAAACCACACCCAAACACATCCATCCATAACATTTTATTGTACAATGTCTAATTCTGCTTAATTATTAGTCATATCTTACCTTCCGAGGAGGAGTCGATTTCCCAGGGTCCAAGTCGAGGTCCAGGTACTCCACCTGCTTGTCTCCTTTGGACTTTACCATGGGACTGCCACCTCCATCAGCATTCATAGGTGCTCCTAGCTTCATGTTCTGAGATATTTATAAAAAAAAAAAAGGTTGAATACAAAGAGCTAAGTCAGTGGTCAATGTTGTAGTCAGAATTAGTAATTAAAAGATATATTAATCTACTACAATGATCCTACATGATGTAAGTGAAGAGTCAGATTTTTTTTAAATACCTAATCTAATCTATCAGTGACATGCCGTCATTCACCCAACACTCATTCGAATGATAAAATCGGTAATGAGTTGTGTACACATTATGTCAGCAAAATATGCAGAAATCGGTCTTTCTAAAATCTTTCTAATTAATCAGAGAGCGTCATAATTCATAATGATCAAATCTAAGTAATTAAAAATAATGCTCTATTAGTTCAGATGTCAATCCAACATCTACAAGTGTCATTTTCAAGATTATTTCCATGCATTTTCATAGTATAAGTCAAAATATAATAATTATGCATTGCATAAATGTAGTTTTTCTATACGTGTTTCAAAATATATCAAGCCTTATTTCATACTGCATTGTTTAGTAACTCAATACAAATCCAATCATCAAGTGACTGTCTGGGGAACAACACTACAATGTAATGCATAATGTATACAACTGATTAAAAACAACTTTAAAAAATAATGTATAGCTATGATTATCATCTTTGAAAATTCTGGACTGGACATATACTGTATGCAAGACATCTTGAAATTGCAAGTAATTTAAGATCCACTCATGTTGAAATAAACAGGATTTTTATTTATTTATTTTTTTTTTACAAAAGAAAAAAAATCTGTCTAATGACACATTAATGTTTGTAATGTTTAAAAGTTTGGGGTGTTTTTAACGTCTCTTATGCTCACCAAGGTTGCATTTATTTGATCATAAATACCATAGAAAATATAAAAAAAAAAAAAAAAAAAACAATAATATTGGAAAACATTATTACAACGCTATTTATGCAAACAATGAAACACTATTTATAAACACCTATGATTTCTATTTCATTACTTTATCCCTTGTAAAAGGGATAGTTCACCCAAAAATGAAAATTCTGTCATCATTTACTCACCCTCAAATTGCTCCAAACCTGTATGAATCGTGTTCTTTTGCTGAACACAAAAAAGATATGTTGAAGAATGCATGCAACCAAACAGCTAATGGTTCCCATTGATTTCAATAATATGTTTAGATATTCCATAGGGTGAGTAAAATATAACAAAATTTTCATTTTTGGGTGAACTATCCCTTTAAAACACACATCCAGAGTGGAGCTCAGTCCCCCTCACCTCATCCAGGTTGTCTAGACCTGACACTTCTCTCTTTATAGGAGTGATGGGAACGGTGCAGTAGAAGGACTCTTCTCTACAGAATGGAGGAACAGTGAGGAAAGGAGGAGTAGAAAAATCAAAGAGTAAACAGGAAACAAATGGCAAAGGCCAGCAGAAAAAATAGAAATGAAAATGCAAAATACAGATGAGGCAGACAAGAGGATCCACAAAAGAAAGCAAGGAACAGAATGTAGGAAATGAGAAACAGAAAAGAGGCAGAGAAATGTCTCTCCCAAGTATTGGCATTTGAATCCAGTTCAAAAAAATCCACACTGTGCAGTGTTATCAATAACTTTACTGCTGGCATGCTAAAATGTTAACAAACAAAACAAGCCATGCACGAAAAGCTCCATATCAAGAAAATGGTGAATTTAAATTTAAGAAAAACATTAATAAACACAAACATGGAACAACAAAGATGAAAGGCCCTTCAGGTGAAACCAAGGAAAAAATTAATAAAAAAAGAAATGGAAGAAAGATACAACAGAAATAGAAGAAAACCTGGAGAAAAAAAGAAAAGTAAAGGTAGGAAAAGCAGCGAGGGGTCCTTCTATCCAGTGTATTGACTGACCACAAAATACCACCACCACCACCACCAGATTTCTGGGAACCTGTAATTTAATTTTCAACCTAGCCTTAATGCCAAATTATGCCTTAAAGGGGTCATATGATGCTTTTTTAAAGATCATTATTTTATGTATTTGGTGTAACAGAATATGTTGATATGCTTTAATGTTCAAAAAACAAATATTTTTTCAAATACTGTACATTTATTGTAGGTCCTATATGCCCCGCTTCTCTCAAACGCTTTGTTTTTCTACAAAGTCCCTCCTTCCAACGCAGTCTGCTCTGATTGGCCAGCTGACCCAGTGCATTGTGATTGGCCGAACACCGCAAGCACTCGTCGGAAATGTAACGCCCCTTACCATAATCGCGAGCTTCATCTTTCAAAATAAATGTAAAGACAGAGCCCGAAAGGGGAACAGTCGCGTGACAGACACAGTGATGAAGCTGATGTGTTTGCAGTACACAAGCCACGGTTAAGACAGCTGACTCCACTGTGATCTGTCTCTCGCTCTCGCTCTCGCTATCTCTCCTCGGCCATTCGCACACCGCTGCCAAAACTCCGCATTTGAACAGTCAATAGCTAAACTAATAACAAAACATACTTACAGTAGCTGATTTCAGAAGCGGCAGATTGTCATAGCAAATTCAGAATTACCTCCTCTCCTAGGTTCCCGAAACGGTCGTCCATAAAATGCATTGTGTTATGTTGTAAGTGATCTTAAAGATTCCTAAATTCATCTACTTTCGGAAGGCCAAATAAAGTGCTTTTGCTTTCGCACTGAATCACACAGCGTCTCCCTGACATGGCTGCTTCAACACTAACTGCGGTTACTGAAACCACGCCTTCTTTCTTTGCGGAACATTTGGGCGGCATTATGCAAATATTTTCCACATAGTGAGGTAGACATGTGCGGGCGTGTTAGAACAAGCCGTTTTAGGGGGCGTGGCAGAGACTTAACTTTGATAAAGCATATCTCTGTGTTTAGTTTTTTTTTTTTGCAACTTCAGGGATCTTATCTATGCACACTCAGCTTGTAACACTCCAAAGAAAAAGGAATCGCATCATATGACCCCTTTTAAAAAAAAAATAATATACTAATAATAATTTATAGATTAAATATATACGATGTGTAAGAACGTTTATTTTAAAATCAAATCTGCAGAAAAGAATATGGAAGAAAACGAATAACTAATAACTTTAAAAAGTTGAATTAAAAGGATGAATTTTAGTCGAGACGAGGCTTTAACGTTGTTCTTTCAAAATATTTCTATTTTTGTGAACTTTCATTCACTAAAATATTAAGCAGCAGAACTGTTTTCAACATAGATAATAATACGCAATGTTTCTTGAGAACCGAATCAGCATATTAGAATGATTTCTGAAGGATCATGTGACACAAATAACATTTTAAAATATGTGACCATGGACCACAAAACCAGTCATAAGGGTCAATTTTTCTAAATTGAGATGTATACATCATCTGAAAGCTGAATAAATAAGCTTTCCATTTATGTATGGTTTGATAGGACAATATTTGTTCGAGATACAACTTTTTTGAATATCTGGAATCTGAGGGTGCCAAAAAATCTAAATATTGAGAACCCCTCGCCTTTAAAGTTGTCAAATGAAGTTCTTAGCAATGCATATTATTATTAATCAAAAATTAAGTTTTGATATATTTACAGTAGGAAATTTACAAAATATCTTCATGGAACATGATCTTTACTTAATATCCTAATGATTTTTTAGCATAAAAGAAAAATCTATAATTTATTGCTACAAATTTACCCCAGCGACTTAAGACTGGTTTTGTGGTCCAGGGTCACATATATTTAAAAAAAAACAAACAGTTATTTTAAATTGCAACAATATTTCACATTATTTCTGTATTACTGTATGTATATACTGTAATACGGTAATATTTTACTGTTTTTTTAATCAAATAAATGCAGTCTTGATATGCATAAGAGACATCTTTCAAAACCATTTAAAAAAATCTTACAGACTTCAAACTTCCAGCTGTTAATGTATGTGCATATAAATTACTTCTGAAATCTATATATTTTTTAACTGAGTGGAACAGTTGCTGTGGTGTTTTTTTTTTACATACTGGTTCATCTGTAGACATATTAGCGTGTTGCATGGTTACACAATTCTCATCACAGTCGTCGGAGTCGCTGCTGGAGGCAGTGCTATGCCCCGAGGACGGTCTGGGGGCCGTGGTACACCTAGAGGGCTGAGGAGCAGGACAACATTTACACTGACGCTCACTAACACACACACACACACACACACAAAAACACACACACACACACACACAAAAAGAACAGCAACACAAACTCTCGCTGTCTGGATTAATGCAAGGTCTGAGCTGGATGTCTTTGGCTGATAATGTGGAACCCAAAACACACTGGCAGTCAAAAAGACCTTCAGTGGCATTGATTCACACACACTTTAAGCGTTACAGACACATGAACCTCATGGCACCTACATCAATGTATTAAATCAATAAATAATTCAAGAATACAATTCATGCCTTTATTGGACTGTAATCACCACCACTTTTGTTATTATGTGATGTTAGTTAGTGATGACAGCCGCATCACTTATGAACATAAATTATGGTGACGTTTTACTATCATCAGTACCATTTTACTATTATGGGATGTTAGGACAAGACTACAGGAATGCATGGATGATTAGTTATTTAGCCTGTGGTGTCTGTTGTGTTGAGGCCATGCAGAATCATGCTTAAATCCTGATCTGTTTCAGAGGAAACATGCCCAACACTTACTCCCTCGTGAAGGACCTGGTCACAGGGGAACGGACCGGCGCCGTATACTCCTCCCACTCAGCTAGAGGCTTGATCTCCAAAGGGGCCGGCTTAACTGCAAAAAAAAAAAGATAGAAATAAAAAATAAATCCATCAGTTTAATGCAGAAAAAATGTCCAAATGTCGCAGATCAGTATCCCCCAAAGGTTTGGCCTAATACATGGTTACTATCAACAAGATAAATAATACTAAAATAATAAATAAATTACAATAAAATTGAGTGAACAAATTTGTGTACACAAAGCCGAAGAAAATTGTGTGTAAATTATTCATAGAAACATTTTTACATAAACTGTTGGAAGGAATTCAATGGGACAATTTGCTAATAAATATTTACACACAAATTTGCATGTAATTTAGATGGTGGTTCTCTACTTTTAGCCAGTAGAGGGCGATGTCTGCTATTTAGTACATAATTGGAGTCAGAAGTAACCAAGTCACCTTTCTTTAGTGGGACAAGCATGTTTCACTTCATTTTTTCCCACTTAACAACAGACTTAAATCCAATACAGGACCGAGTCACGAGAAATAAAATCACACCTGGAAAACTGGAAAGGTTGAAAAGAAGGCCACTGCCAAAGGAAGGTCAAAAACGAGTGATAATCATACATATCCTCTTCATTTCCCCTTCTCACATATACGCAGCATCTGATTTAGTTCATTCAGCTGGCCCAAAACTCTGCTGAGCTGAGATGCACCCAATCTGGCAACAGAGGAATAGCTGTAGCTGGCTGAAACGCACACCAGCTGGTGCCAGTGTGTGAGGGAAGAAAGCACAGACTGATATGCATCTCAAGGCCCTGAACTTGTGTGTGTGTGTGTGTGTTAGTGTTATTAAGATAGTATAATATATATATAGTATCACACACACAGTTCAGTTGGTTCTCAATCTGATGGGTTGAGAACCGTGGATTGTTGTACGGTAATCGTACAGGAACGCCCTTTCAACAATTTTTGTATCCTCCGCTTGTTTCTAGCCGTCGCTAGTGTTTTTTTTTTTTTTTTATTATTCAACTGAGCTAATCGGAGAGTACGTTAGGTTAATAGAAGAAGAAATTCTAGCTTGGCGGTCTCCTCTCTCTCTCTCTCTCATCTCTGGATGCACGTCCCTTGCTGCATTGTTTTCTCTCTTATAACCTAACCTGAAGCAGCACATGCCCTTGATACGAATTTTAAAAGTGATGTATGTTTAACTGTCAACTTGAGCTTTAAATCCGTGGCGGAAGGAAGTAGTTCCACACAAAAGAGGGTTTTTAATTTATTAGCACGTTGTTTCCTTCCGTTTAATACCACCATGTTGTTCGTCGAACTGTTGTTAAACAATATCAGCTCGATTCGAGCGATTAACCGGCTCTATACTGGCTTTGACTGCCTCCGGCCGAATCACGCAATGCTGATATAGAGCCGGTATCGCTCGAGTACGAGAGTGATACTGCTCATATATACATACACATATATACACACACATCACAAAATGTATGATTTTATTTGTGATTTCAATTTTTTTTTTCCCTAGCCATCTTTGTACTGCTCTGATAGCATTGCATCTCTTGCTCACTCATCTGTAGTGAATGGGTGCCGTCAGAAGTCCAAAGAGTTGATAAACCCACTTGTGATGTTTCCTTTGGTGTGCAAGTTAGGTAATGCTACATTTCTCCAAATCTGTTCCAATGAAAAAACAAAGTCATATACACCTTGGACGGCCTGAAGGTGAGTACATTTTAAGCCAATTTTAATTTTAGGGTGAACTATTTCTTTAAGCCTTATTATTATTATTTAGTATATTCGGTATTCAGATACCCTGATGGCAGATACAGTACCGTTCAACAGTTTGTGGTCAGTAAGACCTGACCACAAACTGTTTGGTTTGTTTGTTTTTTTAACACTGGAGTAACGGCTGCTGTAAATCACCCATTACAGGAATAAATTACATCTTAAAATGTGTTCAAATAGAAAACAGTTATTTTGAATACTAATAGTATTTCACAATTTTACCGTTTTTACTGTTTTTGATCAAAAAATAAAAAAAATGCAGACTTGGTGATAAGAGAATTTCAAAAACATAAAAAAAAATGTAACCCCCCAAAACTTTTGAAGAGCATTCTATTTTTGGACTTCCTGATGGCAAACATATCCCGATGCCATTAAACAAAGCAGCATCAGGAAGCTCCCAAGATTTTATCCAGACACCTGGATTGCTCTTCACACCGTTAGTCATAATACGATTCACCCGCCCACTTTCAGCTCTCGTCAATATGACTCAAAAATGCTTATGCAAATGTATTGGTTAAGTGTTTATAATGTTTATGACTCTTGGGTCAGTGAGCAGTATGACAGTGAAAGGTGTTTGTAGAGACACTGATGATTGAGTGTCAAATGTTAATCAGTTAGTTTTACCTGCTATATTAAGTGTGTTAGCTTCCCTCCATCAGTTAAGCACAAGCATCACTCTACCAGAACCTTAAAACCTCATCTATCAAATTCATTTGCTTAATAACCAGCTGAGCAATTTAAGTAATACATCCAAAAGCCTTCACAGGGACCCGCAATCTGTGCACACAACAGATAATGCAACGGATAGGCAACAGCATCAGTGACTTAATTAAAAAATATTTGAGTGGAAAGCCAAGTTCCTCCACACACTGCAGGTAGTGAATGTTTGTATGATAGGCTACATTCACACAGTCAGTGTTTGGGGCAGGAAACCATATTTACGATGAATGGTGTCAATGTAGCTTGAATACTCTCTATGTATGAAAGAATAAGCAAACTCAAGCCCCCTATTCCACGAAGGTGTAAATAATGCCTGTAACCAGAGTAACAGTTACTTACATAAATGTTGAGTAATATATATGATTATAAGTCCAGAACATTTAAGGAAGTGTATTTGAGTATAAAATGTGGTTGTCACTTTCATTTATAACATATGTGTAAAAAGAACTACATTGAGCACGCTAAAATATACCAGGAATACACTGATATAACCGTTTTCATGTTATGGCCGATAACTAATAAATGGCTGATATTAATAATATTGAAAATTTGCATCAATATATATTTTGTCTAATTAAATTATAAATGTGCAATATAAAAAAAAATTATAGTTTGATAAATGAATTATAATAAATAATAATTATCCAAATAATCCAAATATTTTATCCAAATAAATTCTAAAATTTAAACTTACAAAAAGGTCCCTATATAGTTAGAACCATATTTTTCTGCTACGAGAAAATAGCCAAATTCTCAGTTTGTAAGTCACTTATATCATGGTCTTGACAGCTGTGAATCAAAAATGCAGTGAGGGACAGTTTTTTTTTATTAAATTTGATTTGTTCTATTACTGTATTCAATGTGTCATTCACAATTAGAGCTTACTGAAATTACACCTCAGAACTGAGGAGGTACACAGTGAGAGTAGCATTCTGTCGAGGTACGTACCCTTACGCCGTCTTGAGAATTCACCTATGGTTTGGGAGTCGGTTCGCTCAAGACCGACTGCTCTGTTTATTTTAGGGCTCTGACCTGAATTGGTGAGAGAAAACTTCTTTGTTACATGTCTCCTTTGAAAGAATCGGCCTTGTCTTCTAAATTTCACACCCATGCAATTTAGCACAATCACGGCCACCTCCATCACTCGTGCCTCTTCTCTTTCGCCGAACAGATATGTGTTGGGCTGCTGCCATGGCAACAACTCTTCATGCATTTAAGACATGCGATGAACAAGGCTTCCCCACAAAGACGAGACATGCACAGGGTTAAACAGACACACGTGAGTGAGTAAAGCATAAACACCAACCGACGACACGCCAGCATGTAGCTCAGCCAGACAGAAGGGTTCAATAATGTCTATGTCATTTTAGAAAAATTAAACCAACATATTTTGTCTGCTATATGCATATAGCTGCCACAAGAAAATACCACAAGTCAACAGTAATGATGGCCACAATTAAACAACAGGCCAAAAGAGCAGAATATCTCAATGATTTCTAAGACTGAAGGAGAGGTGAGTGTTCATGTAAAAAGTGTGATACAGGAAGAGATAAAAACCAGACAGAACAGAAACTAATATTTAAACCTATATAGAGTAGCCACTAAAAAGACAGAGAGAGGACAAACACACTAAGACACAACAAGTACCCAACAACTGCCTTTAAAATGCCACCAAAGCTGTTTGAATCATACCATGTTCAGAAAAAGCTTGCAAATACACAACAAATACAATAAGCTGTGATCTGAAGAGCAGTAGAAATGACAATGGACATTTGAGAATGACATGAACTATAGTGTGAGCTGTTCACAGTTCATCTCAACCTGTGCAAATAGAATGTTGTGGCAAAATTTCCATTATTTCAGTAATTCACCCTCGTCCGATTATGCTGAAACTCCTTTGTCTTTAAATACTTCAAATGCACACGACTGCAAGTAGTTTACGTCTCTGTTCTGTTTAACTTGTGCATGATTTTTCGGCTCACTCATTTACCAAAACTCTCCCTTCTTAGCCCCGCATTCACTATCTCAACAAATTTTAATACTTCATAAGACCAATAAAAAACAAAAAAATTTTGTGAATTGTTGGCCTTCTGGAAAGTATGTTAATTTACTGTACATGTACTCAATACTTGGTAGGGGCTCCTTTTGCTTTAATTACTGCCTCAATTCTGCGTGGCATGGAGGTGATCAGTTTGTGGCACTGCTGAGGTGGTAATGGAAGCCCAGGTTTCTTTGACAGCAGCCTTCAGCTCATCTGCATTTTTTGGTCTCTTGCTTCTGCTCTATTCTCATTTTTCTCTTGACAATACTCCATAGATTCTCTATGGGGTTCCGGTCTGGTGAGTTTGCTGGCCAGTCACACACCAACACCATGGTCATTGTTAATAACCACTTTGTGTGCTTTTGCATTGTGGGCAGGTACCAAATCCCTGCTGGAAAATGAACCATCCAGCATCTTCTAAAAAGCTGGTCCCTTCCATGATACTGTGCATGAAGTGCTCTCAAAATTTATCTTCTTGTAAATGGGTGCACTGGGAACGTTGGGTGTTTTAAAAAACCCAATGGATCGCCAACCCACAATGACATTGCACCCGTCCCCAATCATCACCAGAACTGTGGAAACTTAACACTGGACTTCGAGCAACTTGGGCTATGAGCGTCTCCACCCTTCCTCCAGACTCTAGGACCTGGTTCAAATGAATCAAAACTTGCTCCCCCCCCCCCCCCCCCGCCCTCGCTGAAAAGAGACTTATGGCCCACTTGGCAACAGTTCCAGTTCTTCTTCTGCTTAGCCCAGGTAAGACGTCTCTGACTTTGTCTGTGGTTCAGGAGTGGCTTAAGAAGAGGAATACGACAACTGTAGTCAAATTCATTGACACGTCTGTGTGTGGTGGCTTGACCCCAGCCTCAGTCCATTCCTCGTGAAGTTCACTCAAATTCTTGAATCTATTATGCTTGACAATCCTTATAAGGCTGCGGTTCTCTTGGTTGGTTGTTCATCTTTTTCTTCCACACTTTTTCCTTCCACTCAACTCTCTGTTAACATGCTTGGATACAGCACTCTTGTGAACAGCCAGCTTCTTTGGCAATAAATGTCTGTGGCTTACCCTCCTTGTGAAGAGTGTCAATGACTGTCTTCTGGACATCTTTCAAGTCAGCAGTCTTCCCCATGATTATGTAGCCTACTGACCCAGACTGAGAGACCAAAGGCTCAGGAAACCTTTGCAGGTGATTTGAGTTGATTAGATGATTGGCATGCCACCATATTTTAATTTGTTGAGATAGTGAATTTGTGGGTTTTTTGTTAAATGTGAGCCAAATCATCAAATTAACCAATATACAAGAAGACCAAACTCCTTCTTTCGTTGTGCTGCACGTCTGAACTTATCTATCTAAGACTCACCGTTTCACAATTTGAGTTGAATTGTGCTGAAATAAATGCTTTTCCACGACATTCTAATTTATTGAGATGCACCTGTATTGTGCTTGGCCCATGTTTAGAAAATAGAAAAATGATTTTAAAGAAGACCTATTTCATTACTCTACATGCACTACTTGGCCAATAAGCTGTATGTAAACTTTGCCAATAAAATGTATGTGGCAGATTATGGTCTGAATGACTGAGCCAATCTTCTGAGCTAATTATTGAGTCACATGACTTTGATGCACATCAAGCTATTTATTTGGTCAGTGTGTTTTATAGTAGTTTATAACTTACAGATTAAGTAATTATTAAGTAATTTACAACATGTACTTACTATAGGGTTAGGGTCTTCGGAAGGTGTTAGGATTAGTGACCTTTTTAATGTATGCGTACTGAATGTTAATGGAATGGACTATAAAGGAAGTCCACATGTCACATGTACAGTAGAAAAAAATCTAGGTGCAAATAATGTTTTCCGATTCTTTATTTATTATTTTTGTTTCCGTGATTTTGTTTATTAGTTTGCTAATATATGGACTTTAATTTGTTGTGCACCCTTCGACTCCGGCTTTGTGTGGTCCAATCCAGCTTTTGGATTGCAATCAGCTGCTACCCCTAACGTGCGGCTCTCTCCATCCCGGTCGTTTTCTACTTTCCGTTCACCTAAAAAATAAGTGTTTTACCCAGGAGTCTAAGACGCGCGATTCAGCGAGCTTGGATGCTTTCTCAGGTCGCTGCTAGTCATGGTGGATCCCGGAAATCTCCCACGACGCGAAGGTCTTAATGAGGTCCTCTCTACGTCGCGGTGTGTTTTTTCACAGTAGTTATGGCCAAGGGGGCTTAGGGAGCACCTCGCATGATCTTTCCGCTGCCATGTACGGCGTGGCGCTCTGGTCTCGAAAAACACGCTAACGGAACACAGGAAGTTGATGGACACAATGGTTTCGGATGAGCGCAGAGAGCTGCTGCCATTAATGTTTAGATCAATAGTGCTGTCCCAGCTGGCTGCTGATGTTTCGGCCTGCTTGTGCAACTTTTAGCACGTCCCCTTTTTCTCTCAGACCAGATTGAAATTCCCCTCGCAGGTCTGCGCCATCAAAGAGATCTTTCACTAAGGCACAATGGGGACAGAGGTGACCGCTCCAGGCTAACGGCGCAGACAGGCTCCCTCATACCCAGGGCTCAGAGTCTGTAGACAATAGCTTATTTTATGTGTGAGGTCACATGCTAATGATTAAAACGCAAAGGTCATTGAAACAGCAGATGTGTAATGCAAGTTATGATTGCATGGCAATGGGCAGCCTGAGAACTGATCAAAAGTTGAAATTAAACCTCTTTTTATAAGCATGGGCCGGCACCTGTTAGTGAGAAAGGTGGTAATGAGAGTTGCTATGCCGAAGAGATGCAAGCACTATAACCTTAACACACTCCTCCACTGAATCACACACACACACACACCACAAGAGAAACAAACCTCAGGGCTCACCTTTACGGTCAGGTTTGAGGTTGCGGTCTACGGGTGGGGGTTGGCATTCGGGCATGTGCACCGGTCTACGTGGTGGGGTCTTGGGGCTGGAGCGGAAGCCCATGTGAGCTGGAGGAGGCACCTGTTTTCCGAGGGAGGAGAACTCCACTGTGCCCGGTGTCATGGGCACATAGTTGGGCTCCTGGATGGGTTCTGATAGGCTGCTGGAGCGCTGATGTGAGGAAGAGTGGACGCTCATGGGCACATAGTTCTCATCCATCTCCTCAGTGGAAACACCTCCTACTGGCACCATGCCTTTATTCTTCTACATGCATCCAAGAACAGGGAAGAAACCGTTAGGGATTCTTAAGACATTTGGAAGACAGGACCTAGTTTTAAAATAGATAAAGTTGATTAATCAGGAAAACTTACAAAATAGTTGTTGAAGCTTTCGTTAAAATCAAATGAGCAACTTTTATCTGGGGGGAAGGGACGGGGTATATCATAGCAGTCTTGAGATCCGTAATCTGTGAAACAAATACAAAATAAATGAATGCAGTAAAAAGAAAAAAAAAAAAGTCACAGAACCACTCTTATATGTACGGGGAACCAAGGCTGCATTTATCTTTATTAAAAATATAGTAAAACAGTAATATTGTGAAATATTATTTCTATTTTAATACATTTTAAAATGTAATTTATTCCTGTGTTAGCAATACTGAATTTTCAGCAGCCATTACTCCAGTCTTGAGTGTCAAATGACTGTCATGAGAAAGTTCAGAAGAACAGCATTTCTTTGAAATAGAAAAATAGTTTGGGGGGTAATCTGTATATGGTATACTTTCACTTTTTCATCATTTAATGCATCCTTTCGTATATAAATTCTATTGTCCTTGTTTTTTAACCAATTTATTCTCATCCTTGCTGTATAAGTGCATTCCATTTATATATATAAGATATATATCTATATATATACTATTAATATAGCTGTGCATTATTATGGAGGCTCTGTGAAGCGGTCAGTGTTCTGTAAACTCTCCATCCACATTCCACCAATCAGCACTAGAGGGACCCACTGATGACTACAATGACCCCATTGTAGCCGCACAACGAGCTTGAAGCCTCCCAATTAAGATAACATCCTGATTGAGTATATGCCAGAAACTAAGAAAAAGTCAATAACTCAGATTTAAACTCAAAATAACGCTGTCCACAGTACAACACATCAGTATTCATGCTGTACCTGCTCATGCATGGTAAAAAAAAAAAAAAAAAACATAACAGTGGGTTACATTTTTTGTGCTTTTTCTCATAATATTTCAAGCTTCTGGCAACTGGCAAAATAAAATAATAAATAAAAAGTTCGTAAATACTAAACAAATTACTCATGCTTATTACTATTCCTTTAAAGACATTTACTGACACCCTACTGGCCGTTTTTAGTTTAATAAAAAAACGCATTAAATAGATTAATATTAATAAACAAAAAATACTTAAAGGGAATTTCCCCCCGCCCCAAAAAGAACAATTTAATCTAAAGCACTTTTTGTTACAGTACATCTATTTTCATGTTTTTCCTCAGTAACCAATAATGGCTTTAAATGATATTTTGGTGTGTACTTACTCTTTCAAATTTGATGGCAATTAACTAATTGATTTTAATTAGATTAATTAATCGCCAGCATCATGTAATTAATACATTAACACGTGTAAAATCCGATTGCCAGCCCTAATATATCTATATAATATATATATATATTAGATAAAAAATATGTCTGTTAACTGTATTGAAGACCATCCTTTCCAATGGCACAATAAAGGCAGTGCAAACGCTGAAGTTCAGATTCTAAACCTTTAGGCTTCTTAAACTACTTGAGATTTTGAGCTTGTATTTTTACTGAACTGTTGCTTTCATAATGATGGTGAAATAGCACAGGTGAGATAATTGATATCCTCCTACCTTTACGCATACGTGAAGAATCCACTGTACTAATGGTGTTGCTCCTTAGTGCTTTGTTCCCTCCTGCACTAGATGGCACGCAGTAATTTCCGTCAGTTTCAGACACCGACCGTGGCACCACATATGTGTCCGTGGGTGAGCGCTCAGGTGGGACTGATCCAGTGGTCAGTAAAGGCTTAGGCGGACGAGGGGGTGGTACCACGTCTGTGGCCCCTGAAACAGCCTCTATCCCAGCTGTACGGGGAACCTGGTAGGTGCAGTTACTTCCAGGTGTTGGTGGAATATCATAGCTAACTGACAAGTTCCGCAACTGGGCCTCTAAAGAGGGTTTACGACCAGGTGTGTTAAAGACATAGAGTTCACCGGGCTCACCGTCAGGAGCCAGAGGGGAGGATGCTGACTTCGGCAGCAGCACAGTGTCCTGAGAGTAACTTCGGGGTAGGTGGTACAGGCCCTGTGAGTCGGCCGACAATGACTGCCCGCGCGAAGGAGGAGAATCATAGACAGCACCATGCTGGGTAGGAAAGAAACCATTGACCGAGGTGTGCTTGAAGGAGGAGGAGGTGGGAGTGTGGTGGGAAGGGAGGTTGTCATTACAGTCGGGTTCGGAGGAGGTAGACTTGGAGCATTCACCATGGGCCCTGTAAAGAAGCCCATGTATGAGATAAAGATTGTCAGTTAAGTAATTTAAACAAACGCCAAACATATATTAAAACAAACTTGCTCCTCATCAATACAAAGACGAAAACACCCCTTCAAACACATACCACGCTATTTGTGAAATCATGCTGCCTGCAAATAAGTTTTGTCATTATGAAAATCACAATATGAATTAGTCTTTGTATTTTAATTAACTGGCATGTAAAAGATACATGCATGTAAAAGATAGTGTATAGTCAGTTGGTAGTTATAGTCATTACTGCATAATAATTGAATCCTGAAGTGGTTTAATTTACAATATTGACCAGCCAACTATATTATCCCGCTTATTACACAGAAATAAGCACTACTGAAATAATTCAGTAGTTTGGTGCAAAGTTAAAAAGTTTTTCACATTAAGAAATAAATTGTGCTTTTGTAAAGAGCCATCTGTCATCATTAGTTTTCTATAAAACTGGATGGGAGAAAAGAAGAAAAGGTGTGAAGCCAGAAAGATCGACAAAGAAAAAAAAATGAGCGTAAACATTGATAGCATTGGAAAGATTTAAAGTCCCCCTGTAGTCAAAATATTTTATCCCTTAAAACTTATCTTTTATCATCAAAATGACATATTTAAATGTTTTTTCTTGTGAAAATAAATGTTCTCATTCCTTAAAATAGCTTGAATATAACTCTACACCCATGCCTCATTTACTATACGCGGATCTATGAATATGGCAAGTTAGTCCCCCCTCCACATCAGTCACACACGTCCACCGCCCCTTATCCACTGCACTGTAGTACCGCAAAACAGTGGCATACCCGGATAATGACTGATAAAACTGTTTTTACTAGCGGACAACTACAGTGAATACTGTAACATTCGTTAAAGTTACTTACTTGACGATGTTGTGTCAATGCCTTGAAGACTCGAATGCAGCCGTTTGTGATTGTTAATTCACGCCCGCGAGCATACATCTGACTCCGGGCTACTTTTACACTGTTGCCACGGGTTATAATGCAAGTTAGCGGTTCTAAATTCACATTAAACCACAGCTTCATGGGTTTTTTGCTCTGATTTATTTTTGGTTTTGTGCTGGTATTGGTGTATTTTGCATGTTAGTGATAGGAATTGATCCCTTGATGTGATTGGTTATTGGTTTGTGATGTAGCAAACCAAGGTCTGTTTCAAACTGCATTTCTGGGTCAGCCTTTGGGAAACTACACTTTTAAGGAGAAAATACTCAGCAATGGTGTTGATTAATAGATTGGCACATGGTTTGTCTAAAAAGCATATTAAAACACCACATAGACAAATAAACAACATAAAAAACTTGATTTTCACTACAGGGGGACTTTAACAATGGAGAAAATACTGAGTAGTGAAGCCTTGCTTAGTAGTGAAAGTTTCTTCCTTTTTTTTTTGGAGAGGTAAGGGAATTAATAACTGTCTATATACCACTCTCTAAAGGCCCTGGCATACTTTCCGCATTCCGTTGCCAGGGACAACGGTCAAATATAGTTTAACGATCATTACACAACATTTGATCACAGAAGGCAGCGATTAACCAAATGTTGTCAAGTATTCCAGAAAGCTGTGTAATAAGCTTCTTGCTATACAACTAGAACTGGCAAGGTTAGTGCCAAACACAACCATGCATGTCATATTTCACACAAGTCCTGGTTCAAACTATGGATACACACTCTTTTAAGCACTGAAGGCAAGAAAACATACCAAACCATTTTAGTCAGTAGAATTTAAGTTGAATACATATTTTAGTAAGTTATTATAATAAGTGTGCAGATTTTTAGGTAAAAAAGTAGTATTTGGCTGACGGCCATATGTGTGTGTGCTGTTTAGTATTGTTTTCTTCACACTGATGCTCTTCACTCACTGACAGTCAGGAGGAGCGCTCCTGCTCTCACACTCCTCCAAAAGCAGGTATTCCTGCTCCTCTCCTAGAGCAAGAGGAGCCACTGGACTATACCACACACACAAATACATACAATGAGACCCATATATGCAGGTCTTCACCCATAGCACCTGAATGTCCTAAAGCGTCTTTGTAGGAGTGGATGGTTTAATATAACAGTTGATTTAAAAAAACAAACAAAAAAAAAAACAGCAACAACAAAATATTGGATGAGCCACATTCTAAAATAGCCAATATACACATTCCCCTCACGCTGTGTGAATGTGGCTTTCAAAACAAGGGGGGGTTTTCCTTACCTGTTAGGCTCAGGTTTCTTGCTCTCACAGTTGAGCAGCCAAAGGTAGTCCTGAGGCTCATCCAGACTGGAGGAGGACCCCAAGGGTATGATGCTGACAGGCTGGTAGGGAGGAGGCAAGTTGGCCAGTGAAGAAGCCCTTAAGGCTCCTCCTGGCCTTCCACTAGGGGCCATATCCACCACCATACCGCCTGGCACATTTACTTGGTGAGAGATCTTTGCAGAGTCTGTAGAAAGAAAAGAGAGGAGAGATTAACACTGAGCTTCACACTGTATGAGATCATAAGCTTTGAAATACACTTAAGGTCAGATCAAGCTCAGCGCAGCATTGTTTTAATCAAAAGCTTTTACTGAAACCATCCCTGTACAAAACAAATTAGCATTGTGAAAGCCTCTCCGCAGGCTGACTTCTGGTAAGCTAAGTGAACTGGGGCAAAAAAAAGAAGTGTGAACTGATTAAATGAAATTGAGAAAATACAATGTGTGGTTGCAAAATTATCGAAATACTAATATTTAGCACATTTCTATACTAAATATTAGTTAAATTTGTGTACCTTTTTTAATGTTTGATCTATCCTTGTATCCATCCATCCATCCATTTATTTTCTTGTAATTATTTCATGCTTAAATCAGTGCCTTTTGTGTTCTGGAATATTTATAGAATATGCAATTTGGAAAATACGGAAACCATCCATGATAACATTTTCTTAAGTTTTATTATATATATACAGTGGGGCAAAAAAGTATTTAGTCAGCCACCAACTGTGCAAGTTCTCCCACTTAAAAAGATGTGAGAGGCCTGTAATTTTCATCATAGGTATACCTCAACTATGAGAGACAAAATGAGGGGGAAAAAAATCCAGAAAATCACATTGTTGGATTTTTAAAGAATTAATTGGTAAATTCTTTGGTAAAATAAGTATTTGGTCACCTACCAACCAGCAAGTTTCTGGCTCTCACAGACCTGTAACTTCTTCTTAAGAGGCTCCTCTGTCCTCCACTCATTACCTGTATTAATGGAATCTGTTTGAACTCGTTATCAGTATAAAAGACACCTGTCCACATCCTCAAACAGTCACACTCCAAACTCCGCCATGGCCATGACCAAAGAGCTGTCAAAGGACACCATAAACAAAATTGTAGACCTGTACCAGGCTGGGAAGACTGAATCTGCAATAGGTAGCAGCTTGGTGTGAAGAAATCAACTGTGGGAGTAATTATTAGAAAATGGAAGACATACAGGACCACTGATAATTTCCCTCGATCTGGGGCTCCATGCAAGTTCTCACCCCGTGGGGTCAAAATGATCAGAAGAACTGTGAGCAAAATCCCAGAACCACACGGGAGACCTAGTGAATGACCTGCAGAGAGCAGGGACCAAAGTAACAAAGGCTACCATAAGTAACACACTCTGCCGCCAGGGACTCAAATCCTGCAGCGCCAGACGTGTCCCCCTGCTTAAGCCAGTACATTTCCATGCCCGTCTGAAGTTTGCTAGAGAACATTTGGATGATCCAGAAGAGGATTGGGAGAATGTCATATGTTCAGGATGAAAGGACCAAATTAGAACTTTTTGGTTAAAACTTCAACTTGTCGTGTTTGTGGAGGGGGGGGGGGGGGGAGGGGAAATACAAATGCTGAGTTTGCATCCAAAGAACACCATACCTACCGTAAAGCATGGGGGTGTAAACATCATGCTTTGGGGCTGTTTTTTCTGCAAAGGGACCAGGACGACTGATCCGTGTAAACGAAAATATGAATGGGGCCATGTATTGTGAGATTTTGTGTGAAAACCTCCTTCCATCAGCAAGGTCATTGAAGATGAAACGTGGCTGGGTCATTCAGCATGACAATGATCCCAAACACACCGCCCAGGGGAGGAGGTGGTGGTCAATGTAGCACGAAGGAGTGGCTTCGTAAGAAGCATTTCAAGGTCCTGGAGTGGCCTAGACAGTCTCTAGATCTCAACCCCATAGAAAATCTTTTGAGGGAGTTGAAAATCCGTGTTGCCCGCGACATCCCCAAAACATTACTGCTCTAGAGGAAATCTGCATGGAGGAATGGACCAAAATACCAGCAACAATGTGTGAAAACCTTGTGAAGTTTGCCGCCCTATGCCAGACCAACTGTTCACCGTTTTACCCTCTGTCATTCATCTGCCATCAATAGGTCTATATCAAGTATTTAGATGAATTTTGTCTTATTGACCAAATAACTGTATTTTTCCACCATAATTTGCCAAATAATCCTTTAAAAAAATCCTACAATGTATTTTCTTGGATTTTCTGTTTTCCTCTTTGTCTCTCATTAAGTTGACTGTCTACGCTATGATTGATAAATTACAGGCCTCTCTCATCTTTTTAAGTGGGAGAACTTGCACAATTGGTGGCTGACTAAATACTTTTTTGCCCTTTCCCCAATCTTGTTATATTACCATTATTCTCGGGTGAGTTTATACATGCCAGTCATTGATAACTAGCTTTTGTTTCTGCCGGACCTGCGCCGACGTCGCCAACAGGCCGCAACTGTCGCGCGGTCATAACTGATTTAATTGGTCTCATTATGTACATTTTCCAAACACACCTCCAAAGTAAGTGCATTATTATAACATGTTTTTCCATTGATTTTAAGGCTAAAAGTTGGCGACAGCAGGCTAGATACTGTCTCCAACCAAGAGTTTAAAGACCCCATGAAATTTCCTTCCTATGTTGACGTACTTCCTACTGAAACCTACATGTTTATGTGCAACATGTCGAAGGGTGTATTCACGTAATTTCGGCGAGATTGTGTGCATCTAACTCAAGGCCAATTTTTAGGAGTACACTAACATAGATTAGCTTTAAAGCTAATAGATATGGGCTAAAAAAAATACAAAACTCCCCTTCCGATTTCATTGGGTCTTTAAGTTTGTATTGTATGGTCACATTTTACAATAAACTGACTGAAAATGATAGATTTACTGAAGATGAGATTCAAATGGAGAACAGAGATGACCATGTTACTTTGAGGGAGAATTGAATGCTTGTTTTTGTAAAGGGACTGATCAAGGTTAAGGCCGCCATCCTACACAGGCCGTGTGAAAGTGCAGAACTGTGCAGAGAGGAACCCTGAACGCAAGACGCTAATGAAAGTGCCACTAATCCATGACGGAGTCTCGGTTTTTATGTGGCAACTAGGATATCTTGTAAAGCTTTTTGTCTATGTTCTTTTAA
Source organism: Sinocyclocheilus anophthalmus (assembly GCA_018155175.1). NCBI lineage: Eukaryota > Metazoa > Chordata > Actinopteri > Cypriniformes > Cyprinidae > Sinocyclocheilus > Sinocyclocheilus anophthalmus. The sequence goes on from JADLZN010004343.1 coordinate 80,936, forward strand.
AAGAGCTTTTCTTTATCTCTGACTTTTTTTATTTTTATTTCCATCTCTCTTTGAGCAGCCTACTCTCAAGGTCAGTGGAGTGCGGCTAACGGGGTGGCTGTGCGTGTTTTTGTTTTAAGTCTCTCTTCAAACTCTGCTTTCAGTTATTCAGTAAAACGCACACAAACACATCACTTGTGCGCACACACATTGACACCCACACACACCCACTCATCCGCTGGGTGCATTTGACTCTCTCAAAGTGCAGGCAGCTCAAGGCCGTCAGGGCCACTGTCTCTCTTTCGGTCTCTTCACTTTTTTTTCCCATTTTTCTCCTTCCCGCATTCTTCTCCCCTCCCCGCTCTTGTTTGTCAGGCTTGCTGCTGAATCATCCAAGCCCTGGAAAATCCCCCTACATATTTGCATTCTCAGTACCCTGTTTAGTATCGGTGGCTAATAATGACAGGCTTCTATGTGTATTCGTAATAGATAAAAAATGAACAGTTTGAAACTAACTGTTTGGTCCTTTTCTTGATATGATGCATTATCAATACAGCCAAAAAAGCGAAAGAGAATGTGTCCCACATTTTCAAATACAGAAACATTTAACATTAAAGTAAAAAAATACAGAGTTGTGTCACAATACCAAATTCAGCAGCAATACTCATTTCAGACTTCATTCTAGAAACTATGAATATGTTACTAAATACACTTTACCGAAACTGGAACAAAGCTGAAATTTAAAAAGCTTGGGGGTCCTATAACTTTGGCCAATTACCGCAGACGCTTTGATCATGAATATTAATCGTTACGTGATGTTTTTCCAGAAGGCTTAACTTTTTGGCTAATCAGCTGTAAAGTTAAGAGGTTATTTCTGGTCTCTTCTTGACTGTGTCTATCCTATACAGTAGGGTTGTGACGGTGAGGAAATTTTCCCACCGGTTAATCGACGTGTGACAACACTGGTAATACCGGTATCACCGTTGGGGTGGGGGTGGGTGCGTTCCCTCTTTTCCTCGCTTTCCTTATCTTTTAAATAGCTTGTAAAAGTGGCGTGTGTATTTTACTTTCACTTTCAAATTAGCGCAATTGAACTGCAAGCAACTGTTTGTTTGAGTTTTCCCTCTTTTCCTCTGATTTCTTGGCTTTCAAATAGCTTGAAAAAGCGCAGTGTGCATTTTACTTTCACTTTCATATTAGCGGCAATTCGGCGTTGATTCAATTAAAGCAACAACAACGTCAAACTCATAGAACTTTTATTAACAAAACTAATAAAAATACACCATATATGCTTAATAAAATAACAAATTACTTAGGCTACACAACGTTTAAATAGGTATATAACTGAAATCACAAAACTGTGGAACCAAATAAATACAAAACACTAGAACGTTTATTAGCAAAAGAACAGAAAGCTTGGAGGCACGGCCTGATACGGACCTGTTTAGAATGCGAAAATGTCTGCTTTTAGGTAAAAATGAATACATTTTTATCAGACCCTGAAATGTGGCACTTACTTTGTTAGTTTTTAGGACATTCTAATGTATCCCGCTAGACAGATAAATGTGTTATAGCTCCCTTTAAATATCTACAAACTAGTATTCAAACCTAACAAGATTGAATCTTTCATTTGGAAAGTTGGTGGGTTGCAGAGTTAATGTGACAATTGGAAATAATGTCACGGTTGTATCTAACTGTGGATTTCCTATGTATGTCTTTGTATTACCCCTTAATGTCAATAAAATAAATAAAATCACAAAGTTTTAATAAAGTAATCAGCAAACACTGTGAGAACCAAATAAATAAGAAACGAATGTTTAAATAAACTTCCAGTCAATAGGCTTTTCAAAATCTAAAATATTGCCAAACAGGCGCCTTAGCATTTCCTTTCTAAACAATCTTCTGCCATTGTCTTGTCTTTCTCACCTCACTCTTGTCAGCCAGCTCGACTCACTCTCCTCACGTGATAAATAAAATCTGACTCCTGCTCCGTGGTGCACTGTCGTTCGCGCACGGTTCGGCACGCTGCATTGAGCGTTTTGTTTTTAAAAGTGTCTATCCTCTAACTGAACTGGACTAAAGGATTTTTGTTACTATAAATAAATCAAAACGACGGTGGGAAGCGGTGCCGCGGTAGGCAAATGACGTAACCGGTGTTGCGGCTTAACACCGGTATAACCGAAAACACTGTCTATCACAGCAAGCCTATTATACAGTAGCAAAAGTTCACAAAACGGTGAAGGCCAGATGTATAACCACAAACATTTTCCTAAGCTGTAGCTCAAACATACACTTCCTCATTAAAAACCAACATGAGCATAATTTACCACAACAGTATTCACAAGCTTCAGGACTTCACATAACTTTTAAAGAAGGCCACAGTGAGCTGACAGCATCTGAGATCAATACAGCTGAGCTGATGGAGACCCTGAGGTGCCACAATTAGTCAACCTTAAGGGGACTCTCTGGGCTTTCGCACTCCAATCTCGTATCAGGATTACAGTGAATGACCATCCTGTCTGCAGGGCCCGGGAGTGCAAGAATCCAAGCATAGATTTGTCAATAAAAGACATCTCTTGAAAACATTTATTATCTCATTATTTGGAAATGAAATTGGATTTTTTCCCCATCAAATATCTTCCCAAAAGTACTAAAGAATTGTTTAATGAAACCTTTTGAAATCGTAATCATTTAATGCTTTCGTGTGTTTGCATGTGGCATGATTTACCTTCCGAATCGGTGGGGTTGAAGCCACAGATATCACAGATGCAGCGCACCCACTTGTTCATTTCCTCTTCAGTGTCTGCCACCAGGTAAAAGATCCGGTCGATAGTCTTGATGTCAAAGATGAAGCTGTGCTCCAGGTCCTTCTTGTTGAATGTGAGACCGGCGTCCACCTGCTCGCACAGGTTTAGATCGATCACGCGGATGGGCTTCTTGGCATGGTCATTCTTGTAATACTCCAGCACATCTGGGTCTCCTGACAGCCTCCCACTGCGCAGAACAAACCATCGCTTCTTCCATGCCTGAAAGGATAGAGGAGAACCATTTGATTTAAGTTGCATGTACTACAACACATTCAAAGAGTCACATGACTAATGAAAACGTCACTTATTGAATGATTCTCCTGACCAATTTTGCTACATTCCACTGAGTCAAGTCAGTTCCGTTGACCACCATCTTGACATAGTTTTGGATAAAAGCTGCTAAATGCATGAATGTAATTCAAAAAAGAAATAAAAGGCCATTTTAACTTAAAGGCAAGACTTCCATTTTTACAGCAGCCGTAATGACCATTGCAATTTCTCCCACTCTTTTTTTTATCGGAGTGGTCCTCATACTATCTCCACTTGTATCAAACAAATCTACTGGATGGAGTTTAGACTGAACTTACAACATGTCCACAGCCTATGAATAGTTCAACAGACTGGTCTTTCTGGAATAATCATTCTGTTATGTAATATTATTACATGAGAACATTACCAAATTAACACTGACTAACTGCAGGAAAAGCACTGTGAGATGTTTCAGTCCTACAAAAGTCATTGCAGGTGTTTTTGTGACACCTGGTCCTATTGATCCAGCCACATTCAGTGGACACTGTGGGTTCAGACAGGCTCACTCTGGCAAAACTCTGCTTGGAGATACTGGCTAAACCCTCTATATACAGACTTTAATTTAACACCACCCAAAAGCCTGCGAAGCACTCACGCTAAAAGAGGTAACTGACAATTACAGCTTGATTATGCATGTTTTTTCCATTTAAAACAGAGAAAATGGAAATGCTGGTTTTGCATAAAAAGCAGAGTTCAAAATGTCACGGATTGTGACAAAGTGAAGGGGGCAGCAGTTCAACTCTTTGAAAACTAGCCTACATGAATCTATCAAATGGGTGGCTGTAAAGCACAGTGGAAACAAAATAAAAGAGGGCAACATTATGTGAAAATGAAATGCATAATAAGAATGAAATAATAAATTCATCAGATGGAGGGGAAAAACATCCCTTCACAAAAAGATGGAATGAAACTGGATAAATAATACCGTATGGTATAATGGTCGACCTGAAAGCTATTATTAATATTCATTATGATAACACTTTAATTTAAGTTCCAATTCGTACTATTTACTAGCTGGTAACTTTTACCTCAATAAACTCTTAATTTGCAGCTTATTAATAATTAGTAAGGTAGTTGTTAGGTTCAGGTATGGGGTAAGATTAATGGATCTAAAATATGGTCATGAAGAATAAGGCATTAATATGTGCTTTATAAGTACTAATAAACAGCCAATATGCTAGTGATATGCATGCTAATAAACTACTAGTTAATAGTGATAACTGGTCCCTAAACTAAAGTGTTACCTTAGTTATTAATACCATATTAATACAGTATAATTCAAAAAAATATTTGAATAGTGTTTTAGACTAGTAACTTTATCAACGTTGGTGGCAGAATTGTACTTCTAATTAGTTGGATATTTGTGCACAGCTCTAGTAGTACAACTAGTAGATATACAATATAAGACCTAAATACAGCTAATATGTTACAATAAGTAGTTCCAACTGTTTGCTTAGACATGCCCTTAAACTCGAACAGACAACTCTGTCTTAAACAAGATTAGGAAATTAACCCCTGAGAAAAAGATCACAGGCCTCTGTCATTAAACCGCCAGAACTGCCCAGGAATCCTCAATCTTGTGTTGTTTGTTGGGGGGTGGGGTGGGGGTGGGGGTTTTACCATCAGGTGTGAGGGATTACCAATGCTGTACTACCCCCTCCTCACTTCCCTCAGCTGTTTTTCCCTCCACCGTGTTCCTTTTGTTAAGAGCCAAGCTCTGCCCTCTGGATCACCCCAATGCACGCAACCCAAGAGGCCCATTACAGCCCCGCCATTGCCCAAACCAACGCACACACAACATGAACACTCAACATCTGATCAGCATGACATACCTAATTGTGTTATGTGACCTAAGTTCCCCAGTGAAGGTATCATCCAAGCATCCAATCGCCCATATTTAAGTTTGGAAGCTCAACAGTCTCAGACTGAACTTCCCTCTGCTGAAGATTTTAATTGGCAATATACACGCAAAATAAATGATGAGTAAAAGCACATCAGATGGAGTGGTGCAAGGAAAGTCCTACCTTACAGCAGTAGCTTTTGTTCCTCTGCTATCTTAGAACGACACAGTGCCGCTTAATTTCTACCCGCCGCTTCAAAACAGCCTTCGACAGCTCCATATTACAACAGATAGTGGTGTGCATGTGTGTTAGTTTACCTGCAGAGAGAGCCCCGTCTAACCCTGTCCACACGATCAGCTTAAGTGGGTACAACACGACTCGACCGAACCAAAAGATCCTGCAGAGAACTGCGTCAGTTGAACCGGAACATTTCAGGAGAACTCGCCAGTCAACAAGAAGAATGCTGATATTTTAAATCACGAAAATGGTAGGGGAAAATTTAATAAACCATACAATACTATTTACGGTCATGATATGATGCGACTTTTTCCATCCAAATTAATTTATATATATATATATAGAATTCCAACATACCCAGTTCAAGTCTAGATAAAAAGCTTGAATACACCTCTCGTAAACTTTTTATGATTCCATGTTAGCTATTAGAAATAATATAATAATAATAATACTATATCAAGGTAGTGTCAAGAACTGTCCTGATATCATAATAAAGAAAAACTCATTAAAAGGATGCAATTCTTGAAAAGAAAACCTTGGGTTCTTTGGCATATTGTTACTATTATTATTTCTAATAAAAAACAGGTGCCATATTAACAGGTTTATTATAAATATTCTAAACATTTGAAAAACCTTTGTCTGCCAAATCAAGTGACATGATACGACCAACAAAATCATGTCGTGCAAACATTGTAGAGAAACATGCAGAAAAAAAACCCTGAAAATTATATCAGAGCGTATCCCTTAGACAGTCTGACTGAGTGTCATGTCACTACGGTTCTTAAAAATATTTATAATTGTACCTCCATATAACATGGCAAGGTTAGTTCAGGTTGTAAAATGTCTAAAGTGGTACAATCTCTAAAAACTGAATTAATAATGACTTTTTTATTTTTTAAATAATGATTAAGATGTCTACACTTGCATGTATTTAAGGTGTATGGGAAATCATATACATTTTGACTGAAAAATTACATCATATGACATTTTTAGAGTGATTCAATAAAAAAATTAAACTATACAAAAAAAATCATTACATTTGAAACCAACATGAATACAAAGATTACATTTCTAAAACTTGGCACATGCATTTTAAACTAGATTTTTCTTTTTTTATTGGTATTATTATTATTTATTAATTTTGTATCTTGGACATATATTAGAATAGACTTAAATAGCTTCTGATTCTGGCAGCTGAAGTAGAGAAATCTGAAGGGGATAGAAATATCAAACTTGTTTCATTTTGGAGAAGCAATGTCTTCATTTTGGAGGAAAGTGGCCAAATCGAGTGAGCCATAAACATCACTCTCCCATGTGTGCACTAACTCTCTCACCTACACACAACACTGGTATCTAACCGACACACTCGCATTTGTCAGTACAGTAAGATAATTTCAGTCAAAAACACTCCCACATGACACCAATCCGGCCATCCTGCTCTGGTTTTGTAATACATCAATCCTACCTTGAGTCCCAGCTCCTGAATCCAGTGCAGGCACAGAGAGTGTAGTGTTTAGCCACTTGTGGTAAGTGCCTGTTCCATTTTGTTTAATGTCAGTAAGCCTGTAAGAGCACATAAAGCCAAAGACTCTTAGATGAAGACTGATCTGAGGAGAAGCGCACGTGAGATGCTCCGTTTCCCAAAGAACAACGGCCACAGCTGGTCACCTTTAAATCCTGCAGGCATCCAAACTGACCTTTTGCAAAAGTCCCTTACACTTCTACAGATATTTAAGATCGAGTCCACAACCCTGAAAAGTCATTCAGCTCCAGAAGTAGTACGTAAAATGAATGTTTGTGTATAAGGAGGGAGAGGGAGTGGGGACAGGGTGGGACGAAATTGAAGAGGCCCCTCGAAGTGTGGCAGCAGCTGTCTGCCTCACACACACACACACACACCACACACAAGTGTACAGAGGCATAGGGCCACAGTGTCACTGTCTTGACTAAACAGAGATGCCATTGAGGGACAAACTGTAGGGGAATGCCATCCAAACTGAATCACTGACTGGTCAGTCTCTGCAGATAATTGACGTAATCAGGCGCAGCAACGGAAAAAAGAGATACAAAGAAATAATAAAAAATGCCAAGCAATGTGAGACCACAAGCTGTTGCAGTCGTAGCAAAACGGCACGACTCGCATAGATAGCCAATGCATCAGCATTCATTTCAGTCATGCCTGAAATTCCAAGCGCATTACTCTGCACCGTATTTTAGATGAGGTGCACAATCATATTGGGCAACATGTAGGCATGTAAAGTGTTTGTGCTTCTCCACTTCTCAACACCCTCTTATGTTCTCATCATCGTTGTTTGAAATTATACATGTCTCTTTGGAATATGTGATTTTGAATGCAGCACTGAGTGGTCCAAAATATTGTATGTAGATCATTAAAGCAGGAAAATAAATACATCACTCAGAAATAACAAATTTGAAAGAGACACAAAGAATTGGAAGCGAGAGAACTTAAAATAGAGGAAGACTATTAAAATAGAGGAAGAATGTTACATTGCCGATAAATATGTTAGCTGAATATAGGGATGGTATCGTTAAGGTTTTAATGGTATTACTTCTCTTACCAATACTGTTTATCGATCCGGTACTTTGTTTATCGATCCGGTACTTTAACGGTATTTTATACCGTAACCGAAACAAATTAAGAGCTGAATCAACATTGCTTTATATTTTGATATGTAAAATTAATATTTAATGAAATTAATATAAAACATACATTTGTAAATGCACCAGTGTGCAGGCATTTTTAGTGTTTTATATAATACAGTAAGAACATGAACAAAGAAGCAAACTGACAAACACAGTGAAACAAAGATACAAATGAAATAAACAAGTGCTTTAATTTTTTCATGAAGACCTACTAACATTATTGTTCAGGTAGGCCTAAGTAATATAGCCTACACAAGAAATCTAATAAAGTAATCGAATGTAAATGAACACTGCAGTTTTCACTGTATGCATTGATAGATTAATGCTTATTAAAGCTAACGTTATTCAGATAACGTTATAGCTGATTTTCTCTTTGTGTTGTTGTTTGATTAACATTGATGGTCCAAGCGTCGAACACTGCTGTCACTTTAAGACAAAATATACTGACACACATCGGATTTTCTTCCAACTGTTCACGTCCACTTAAGACATAAACTGTGTTTGATCGTTTGGACCTGCACCCGAAGCCCAAAATGTATTTTGCTTGTCTAGTTGCGGTCTGTATTGGAGCGTGCACACACATTGCAGCCTGGGGAACAGCATCTCTTGCTCGAATTACTGTGCTTTCAACGTTTTACTATCAAACATGTCCCACAATTTAGCAACAATAAGAGGATATTTTACAACAATCACCGATTGTGCTGTTTCTGACGTTAAGTTTGGGTTTTAGGGAGGAACGAATGCGCACCGCTGTGAAGAGAAAGAGGTTGTGCAATACGAAACGCAGCTAGTTTTTAATAGTTTTACCTCATATCTTCTTTTTTATAATCCTCAGAAGCCAAAATAAAAATAAAAAATAAAATTAACTTAATACCACAGCCACAGTCCTAAAGTGTAAGCAGCTGTTTGAATGTTTAGTTCTCTTCTATATTATAATTAAACAGGGCTTTCATATTGTGTGCGCTGAAGCTCCTGCGCGTGAGCGCGATCTCGCTTCTGAATTGCGAATAGCAAAAATGCATCATGGACAAATGTCTGAACATTATTGCATATAAAACCAGCTGGCGACTCTGGTGAGATAGAATTTGGAAGATAATGTATATATAGCAATAATAAATATATGTGTGTTTTCTCCAGTACCGATAGCAGAACCGTTAACGTCAGAGCTTATCGATACTCCGCTCTTTCATAATTTAGCCCCGGGGCCCATTTATTACCAGGTTTTGGTACCCATCCCTAGCGGACTAGTTCATAAAATAAGTAACTTACAACAAGTAAATTAATATATAGTACAAACCACAACCCAGGCTCACTGGAAATAGGTTTGTGTGATGACATTCCTGCAATGTTTCATTACGTTGTTTGTTGTATGCATCACGGTAGCTCGGCAATGAAATGTCCGGTGAGTGGCACTAAAAGGTTAATGCTCTATCATGTTTGAAAATAACATACCACCTACACTGAACCTAACTGATAGTGTTAACAAAAGCAATGAGATAACACATTTGCTGAAGCAACCATGCCTTTAGCTTGCTTCTACGAGTCTTCAAGCTCTATTATTGTGACTAGTGTTTTACAAGATGCATAACAGAGCGCTCTGCATCACAAGTGCAATGCTTACCAGGTGAGCTACCAAGCAAGTTTACCATGCCATACATACGGAGCAGATTATGTGATGCAAACTTCACAATTTATTAGTTTACAAATTATACACTGTGGTAAAAGCATTTTGAGGTCGTAACATACTACTGTGCAAGGAACCTGCAAAATTAAGCATTTATTAATATATTAATTCTGACCCATAATCATAATTTGTGTTACATGATAAAATTAGTATTGTCGACTACATTTCCATGACACTAGAGTTAATTTCAGCTGGAAAACTGTAGTGAATTTTATGCAAGCTTTTGCAAAAATGTTGGTAGCAGAACATATTTTCAATAAGTCTATGTTGTTTGAACAGATTTGGGTAAAATTAATTTTAGAAGTTAAACATGCATTTTGAGATTTGTGATAATATTCTTGGTTTGAGTATAGATAGAAAATAAAGTCAACCATAACCACAAACCATGACAAACTGCAAAAATCTATTGTTCTCACAATGTTTTATGTGTAGTAAATATTACTATGTCCAAAATTTTGTGATAAAACTATGGTCTAATTTTCAACACATGTAGCTTGAGTAACGAATGGAGCTCAAGTGTAGTTCAGGCAGACCACAGCGTGACAGCCAGCAACAGCTGACGCTCAGCTGATTGTAACTCCTCCCACTACAATTAAATAAGATATATAAGTACATCTCTACTCACACTTGCCTTAGTCTGTCGCACAGACATGCGCTTACCCTCCTTCATCCCCAACTCCTCCTTATACAGGCATGATGACTTAGTGTCTTGTCCATGGAAATCATTTATCAACTAATCGTTGTTTAATCTTGTCCAGTCTCATTTACAGACCCGTATCACTTCTGCATGGAATTTTATATAAAGTTTGGGAGTTTTTTGGGAGGTTTGCTTGTGGACAGCTCAGAATCTGAACCCTTCAGAGTAAAGCCTGTCACCAAAATAATGTTCAGGACCTCTACAATAATCTTAATCAAACAGAGTGGTCCTGACTGAAATATCACATACCAGTAAGATGAGATGGTTCAGTGTTTGTGAACACTAGAAGAGAACACAAATTAGATCAGTGGTTTCTAAGGAGATCAGAGCTGGAGAGTGTGTGAGAACTGACAGTTGGATCATTTGTAAGTGTGAGATCGTTCCGAGACGGAATAACCGTGACATGTTTGCATCTGCCTGCCAAAGCCACTCCATCTTGACTGTACAGTGAAGAGCACCACATATCGTGTGTAAGACCCATAGTGTGCACTTTACTGGACAGCTACTTGATGGGTGCGTTTATAGGCAATGTGAAAGTTACATGCTGAGAAATATCAATTTTGCTTAAGCAGACATCAGATCATCTTTGCCTGCATGCCATCCCATATCAAAAACAGAAACAGCTCAGAAAAGGAAAATATTGAAAACTGTCTGTCTAATCTGGGCAAAATGTGTATTGTTCTTATTACTATTATTTTAATAGTAGTAGTAGTAGTGGTAGTAATAAATTATTAATTGATATGCAGAAACAAATGAATAGGTTAAAACAATGGTTGAAACAATTGATATTCACCTTCAAATAAGCAACTTGCATTAATTGAAATGACAATCATGCTGTAATAGGGCTGCACAATTATAGCTGCCACAAAGCTTGCCACAGCACACCGGCATAATTAATTTTTTTTTTGAACGCGTCAGAGAAAAAACTGCAAGACGACTGCCATAACATAACACGTTTCATATGGATTTGTTTTCCATTTGAATTGGTTCATTCGTAGACAATTCACTTTCTATAGATATATTTTTCATGCCTGTGAGGCAAACACAGAAATGTGGAGGAATTAAAAAAATATTTTGTTTCTTTTCTTTTTTTTGACGCTCTCACAGTTGACTAAGACCTAGACGGCAGAAAGCACACCCTGTTTGTTTTCATTATTTTACAAAAGCACAATGTTTTGTTGCTACTGTGAGTGCACACAAATAAAAGTAGACCGTTTTACAGATTCAAAAGATGTATTATTCTGTATGAGCAAAAATTTGTATTTTAAGTTCAATGCAAATGATCGCACCCACAACTCCAAGTTAACTGTCATGCAGTGAGCGAGCTACTATTCAGCTTCCACACTACCAGCACAAACCACCTTGAAATAGCACACTTTTTTCTATGTTAACGTTACAGCGAGCGGCCATGTAATGTTGCTACTTGGCGACCTACTTACATGTTTCAGATGATAAGCCACATTTGAGGTCAATGAACGAAACAAACGTTTGGATGTCCTATGTACTGTAATAACCACATAGACCAGCTGTTAATAATCTGTCCGTCACAGACTACATGACTTCGCCACTTCCCATGGATTGTTGTGGGTTTTTTAGTTTTTTTGATCGACTAAGCCTCTTCTCGTCGCTAGTAGGGGACAGCCCTATTGTAAAAAGCTGCTGTTTTGTTTAAAGCCTCTACTTTGCTTGTTTTTTTTTTGGTGTTTGTTATGACACATTACTTATATTGTCTTATTTTATAGACTGATTGTTTGTTATATTGGGTCCTAGGTCTATCTGATGCTCAGTACCACTTTGTGGATGTTTCTTATTTTTTCAATAAATTAAATATTTAATACAAAAAAGCCTTCCTTCATTTATCTAGCAGAAATAATAATATAACAATGTAAAATAATATCATATATCATATCACATATCTTCAATCTACTACAAACAGACTAGCATGTAGCCATACCCTGCAGTGACCTGAGATTAATGCCGATTAATCAATATCTTAATTTATCATTGGTCACTTCTTAATTGGACTGAAGCTAACCAGCTCCTTTTTACCACACCCTATGTAACATGAGGAAACAGCCCTGTGTGTTTGGGTTGAAAGGCTAGTAACCGACGGGATGGCGGCTAAGTGCATAATAATAGAACTGGCCTGCCCAGACCTGAACACATGAAGACACATGTGGGCACCTCCCCCTCACCATCCACTAGCTCTCTGCATGACATCATTCTCTCAAGTCTCATTCCCATCCAACTCTTCATGCTACAGCCCTGTCTTCATCCCGTGGACAGTAAACAGGGCTGTCAGTGCCAACTAAGCCACATGCAAAGATGATTCATTTAAATGGATTTTGATTGGCAGAACGAAGTTGATTTTGCACACATTAAACAGACAAATGAGATCTAACATGATAGCATCACATGAATGACCTCCAGCAAATACAATGACGTATATGTGCTGTTAATGGTGCAGTGGCTTGCGGTCAGTGTGTCAGAGTTTGTCAAACCAAGACAGATGTGAGAGATAAGAGGAAGAGTGGGGTATCAGGTTTGGTCACAGAAATAATTAAAGCTGCAAGCAGCATTGAAAGGGCCCTCGCACCTGGAGCCACCTCCAACCGGTGGCCTTAGGAAAACAGTGAACGGTGGGCAATATGCATTTAAAGTGTTAAAGGAGGAATATGTCAAAGTCATTTGTATGTGCCAAACTTCCTGCTGCCAGCTGGTGGTGCAATGACTATAACTGAATATTGGCATGTAGATGTCTTCAGGCCAGGACTTTTATCAAACATGTGAAATGTTATAGGTGGTGCTATCGAGCCATTTTGCCACACCTAATTCAGAAACCCATAACAGATGTAAAGTTTTGCCAGTTCTGATGCGTGTGCAAAGTTTCGGGAGTTTGAGCATGTTTAGGCCCTCAAAAATGCGATTCACTTAGGAGGAGGAGGAGGTGGAGGAGAAGAAGGAGGTGGAGGAGAAGAAGAAAGGAGGAGAAGAAGCAGAAGGAGAAGCAGAAGAAGAAGAAATTCCAAGAGGGTCCTCGCACCATTGGTGCTCGGGCCCTAACAAGCTATGAAAGCATGTGCAAGTATGCATATGCTGCAGTTGAAATATTCCAGCGTAAAGAGGGGTGTGTCGGGATGCCTTTCTGCCAACGACACGCTGTCAACTACATGTCAGGGCAAAGCCCAGGTTGGGTCACACCTGCCACTTGTTTGTTCATCTTCCAACTCACACTCTCGTACTTACTTCATTTCTAGTGACAGCATGAAACTACAAAACAGCTTGGATTCCTAACTCTGTAATGACGCTGTATAATCTCATTTTATAGTCAGGCTTTTTTTTTGTTTGTTTTCTTTTGTAATGAGACCAGTAGTAATATTGGCAAGGGAAGGGCTGACAACATTTTCACAAAACAAAAATGTATTTATTTATTAAAGTTTTTTTATCTATGTATATGTTTTGCTACATACATAACTATAAACACACACACATATAGTCACAATGCAGAACTGCATGAAAAGGGAATATGACAACTTAAGTGCCACAAACTCCTGCACATTTTCTCACACTCGTATCCTTATTGTTGAGCTCTGCTTAAGACATAACACTTTCAATAATTCTACAAACTTTTGGTTTCAATGCTGAGACATATGTTACCCATTTGACGTTTCATTTGAGAAGTTTACTTTAAAAGAGAGTGTCAGATTTTTTTTTATTGCAATGTTTCTATTACAATGTTGTGATAAAAACATACGCTGCTAGAAGCTCTTAAGAAAAGCCAGAAACAACATGAGGAAAAAAACATTAACACCACAGGCTGGCTTTAAAATGGTTTACACAGAAGCATGTCTTTGACATGTAATATTTGCCTTTCAAAACGAGTCTTGCTCTGTGATCTCAAATGCATCATACTGGAATAAAAACAGTGCAAACCAACTTTTTGCTTGATAGCTCTTTGTTGGCCTCAGCAATAATAGTTTTCCTAATTTCGTTCTAAAACTGACCATATGACTAGCTACTTAAAAACATTGAAAAAACAAAAAGACGAAAAGCAAAGCTTGTCAAGACAGACTTTCCAATGTTAGCTTGACAAAATCTGAAGGGATGCAGGTCATGTCAGTTTCTAGAGTATTGTTAGGTGGTGTTTAAGCTTTCTTAGTCAGAAAAGCCTGTAGTACTGTGCTGAGTTTGGTGATGAGCATAGCTTGAAATCGCTAAAAAGATTAAAACTATGAAAAACTAAAACTACTAAAAGAACTTCATACAGCAAATAGCTAGCACTTCTCTAGGATTTTACCTAAGGACTGAAAGTTCACACTTGTAAGTGGTACGCTGGTTCTTGTTAATTTCTCCTTCAAAAACTAAAAAGACACGAAAAGAGAACCGAGAGCAGTAGATTTGACTTCTCATTTCTTCCATTTTGCACATACTGTTTCAAATTAGCGTAAACATGATTTGGGCCCACAACTAGCCACTTGCAGGAAAACCATAAGGTTGATTGTTTAATCCTGTCTTGCAAACACAATGATTCACGTAAATATGTTTATAACAAGATATGGGCACACACAAACATTAAAGAATCATTACATTAGCAATTTTGCCACAGTAGAGCCTAAATTCATGTGGTGTTATGCTGTTCTGTACTGTAGTATGTTTGCAAAATGCTTTTATCAATGAAGCCGTTTGCCACCTATATATCAAATAACAATTCACTTCCAGTGAATTCTGGTGTTCAACTTAAACTCATATTTTTACAGAATTTTCTTAAAGTGTAGAGTTGTCCAACAAAAAAGAAAGAAAGAAAGAAAATTCTGTCATCATTTACTCACTGAAACATTTGTTAATCTTCAAAACACAAATGAAGATATTTTAATGAAACCTGACAGATTTCTGTCCTTCCACTCAATGTGCATTACACTTCAAGTCTAAAGTTCAAAACATTCCAAAAAAAAAAGTCGATCTCAAGAGTCAAAGCGAGATGCACACAAATCACTCTCAGTTAATTATGCCTTAACACTAGAACTGCTAGGGGTCGCTGTATACCTAAAAGCACCAGTGGGTAAATTTTACCCACGCACATGACAACTGTATTTATATGGCTAAAGAACATATTATTTCACTGTATTATGCCACTGTCTTCACAAAGAAGTGTCTAGAGTCATGAAATGATTGTCTAGTCATCAACTATATTTTATCCTGTTGTTTTATGTTCGAGACCTTTTTAATGCAGGCTACACTAATCAATAATGGTCAGTAGCCTAAGCTAAAAAAAAGAAAGCATGCACTGACAACGGAAATTAGAAGGTAGTAGCCTAAATATTTGGGTGGTGTAATATTATAATACAATGTCATTAATCAATATATTAAGATAACCCATGCTATTTAAATTACTAAAATAGCCTATAGACAATAATGAGCAATAATAATTCACCACACTGCATAGGATGATGCGATGACAAATTCAAGCGCACAGCTTCACCTAAATATTTATTAATTTGTTTAGTTATATAATTTATAATTTGAATAAGAGAACAACACCATTAAACATTGGGTAATCAAAAAATTGTTTTATTCATTACATCCTATTGATCTGATTTTTTTTTCTTCAGGAAACGGCCAGACTAGAAAAGCAACACAGTAGCGAACAATAAACGATATGGCAAGACAAAAATTAAACAATTAAGCTCTAATTGGTCAAACAATAAAGTTTGACCAACTAGAGTAACGTTAGGCAAAAAACAAGTAAATATGATATCTGGATCACTGTCAGATGAGCCGTCAGATGCTGAGCCGACCCAGAACGCATAACTTACCATCAGACTCTCCATCACTCATGGCATTTAGTGTTTCTAATACCTACCTTCCATAAATCGCCTTATTTTTAGTCATTTTTAATTTATTTATGAAACTGATAACCACTAAATCAGTGAGTGAAAGGCGTTGCCTAGAAATGTACAATGTTAAAACATAAGCGGCAAGAAAATGACAGCGCGAAAATACATGCATTATATAGCGGGTAAATTTGACCCGCTGGCGCTTATAGGTATAAATGCCCCGCTTTTTGATCTGGTTTTATCTAAATCATTTTTAACAACATTGGATTGTAAATTACATAATTTTAGTAAAAGCCAATGACTGGGAGACTTGAATGTTTTATTTTAAATATTTTATGTACATTTGAAAAACTTCACTTTTTTTGCATTCCAAAGAAGAAAGTAATAGATTTTTTGAAAGACATGAGTATAGTGGGTTAAATATGAAAAAAAGTTACTGGTAACTGGTGAGAAAACACAATATGCTACATAACTTTTTTTAAAGGCTCATATGAACCACGTCAGTCAAGCATTGGGCAGCTATGTAAACAGTTGGCCACTAACCTAAAACGCAAAGTATTCTAAACTAATAAACTGCAGTTACTGACCAAAAAGGCAGTAAACTGAATGTCTTCTAAAAAATGTTAAATAACATTAAAAAATATATTTTTTTAATTCTTGATGTTTAAGGTTGCATTACAGTTCTAGGATCTCTACAAAGCATTCTGAATATCAGACCAAACAACATTCCACATTACAACCATACAAATCATTATGAAGTCCCCTAGGCTGTAGAGGAACAATGCAGTTCTTGAAGGCGTTTCACTCTGGAGCGTCAAGAGTTTTTGGCCACCCTAGCCTTGCTAGAAGAAGACTAGAAGGAGGATAATCTACAAAGGCCTTTTTTGTTGCTCCAATAGCTCTGGAAAATCAGCCTTTGTTATCTGTGAGAAAAACAAAAAATGATCTCTGGGATACAGCTGTGGCTATTTCAACGTCTGCACAAGGGCTCGCAAAATTTCAAAATCGCAGGTAGCCCTTCGGGCAGACATTCTTCAGATTTTGGTAGCCCAAAATGAATTTAAGTAGCCCGAATAAAAAAAAAAAAAAACATCATCTGAGCTACACTGCGGACAAATCAGCATGATTAAAAACTTCAGTAATTGCTTTTTAATTTTAAATAACAAGTCAAGAGAGTAGGGGTGCAACGGATCACAAAACCCACGGGTCAGACCATATTGCATTATACAGGTATTTTGAGGTAAACAGCGCGGTCATCATTTGCAGCTGAGCAAAAAAGTTATAGTTCTTTATTATTTAAATAACAGAATACTTCTTTGATACCACAGCAAAAACTAGTAGCATATAGGGATGTAACGATTCACTCAACTCACGATGCGATGTGATGCAATTCATGATACTGATTTCACAATACAATTTTCTCACAATTTTTCTTTTCACAAAATGAGATTTAGGACAAATTATAAATGAAAAGGTGAAAACCCTTTTATTATTTCTGCACATTTCTTTGTGAAATTGAAAAATGTCAAATAATAAAACTAACTTGAAATTTTAAAACAAATTCCAAATCAAATAATTAAATAATACAAATAAAACAAATCTCTTCATATAAACAAACTAATGCTTTGGCTGTGCTTTTTCCATTGAAAATAAGTGGCAACCACTGCATTTTAATCACAATCCAAACAAAGATGCTAAATACAAGTTATTTAGATTGCAATTAGATTGTATAATTTCAAAATTTGAAGCAAAAACAAAATGGTTTGATTTTAGCTTTGTGAATGAGATGCAAATTCCACTCTCTGACAGCAGGTTGCGCTTATGGAACAGAGGTATTTACTAGGCTGCGCCCCTTAAGGCAGAATGCACGGATCCAATTACTGATGCACTTTGAGGATTTCTTTACTCCATGTTTACGTAACTTAAGGAATAACCGATTTGTGTTTAAAGAGATATACTGGTCGAGGACGGACAGTTATTTGAGATAATTTAGTGTATGTGTTACTTCAGATGCAAGATACACGAAAGAGGAATCAAATCTGTGTACGCGCATTGTCTGAAACCCGTCTTTCTGTGCGCGCTTTGAATGAGTGCGCGCAGCTCCGAATGTTTAAATCGGCAAGACTTTAGAAAACAGTACAACCGATCAACTATGATCCGTTTTACCACTACCAGTGGTGGAAAGTGTACTGAAAAAATATACTCAAGCCAAAGTACCATCACATTTAAAAAAAAACTGTAGTGTGAGTAGAGTAAAACTACTTGAGTAAGAGTAAAAGAATAGCCTACTTAAAAGTACTCATGAGTATTGAGTAATGAGTACTGAGCTGTGGATTCTACCCCTTCAAAATAAACACTGTACACTGCAATTTATACATTTTAAAAACGTGGGCCATTCTGTAATTCACATTCTTGTTTGTCATAAAGAATGAAGAATATCTTTCGTCCAGCAGTTTTAATTTTGACTGCCAAATCTTTACAATGCATCAAAACAGCATGGAAACAGTATTCAATTGAAGAAAAGATGAAAGTTAATATCAGTACAATCATCCCCATTTAAACCATAAATTTTGAAAAAAATTTATTTAAAATCATGTGTAAGGCCACTGAGACAGCATGCTGTTTTTGCACATAAAATATTAATGTTTAGAACAGTGCAAATACAAACACCATTAGAAACTCATAGTCCAGCATCACACACATGAAATGGCTTAAAATGAGAGCCCCTTTCTCTCCAAAACGGTGCCAGTTTTAACGTTTTGCAATAAAGAAAAAAGAATAACTAAACTTGATAATTTATTACAATTTTAACAAATGCACATTGTTCTAGAAGGATGGCAAATTGTTATGCTGATAATACAATTTGTAAGGAAAACTGCATTAAATAGTGAGTTATTTCTGGGGAAAATTTTTCAAAGGAAAACAAACACACACACGTCTCTTGAGCTGCGGCGGTCTCGGTGAATCAGCAGCATCCACAACTGAACGGAACAAAAAGTGTTGAACTTCAAAATTGTTTATGCGAGAGTGCACTTGCTAAATGAAGGCGGATTGATAATAATAATAATAAAAAAAAAATTAAAAAAAAAATTTTAACAGCGGTACACGCGCCAAACTCATCAAAAAGTCACAGTTCAACAAGCAACAAATTATCCAAGTGACCGCTGCAGAACGCACGTGCGAGAGAGAGAAACGGGGCAGCGCAGATCGCGCGTCTCATACGTGAGTGGGAATTTACTGAACGTGGCACTTGCGGCAGTTAACACTGTATGCAATTTTCAGGCCGTGTAGATAGGCAAGCATAAATAAAAATCATTTAGTAAGCAGAAATCCGAAATTTACCTTAACATTAAGTTAGAGGAAGATGCGACTGAATTGATGCTTGAATAATGCACTTCCAGCAGCCATGATAAACAGTTGGCGGTTAAAGTTTTCTATGCACAATTTGATTTGACGAAAGTCACGAGACCTATTACTCTCTACCCAATCACGTTGATGGATAAAAAATAAAATTAAAATAAGCATGCAACGACCACAAACGGAGGAAAATAGCGGAGTAAAATTACCGATACATCACTTAAAATGTACTAAAGTAAAAGTACACAATTTTTAAACTACTCAAAAAAGTAAAATTTCTGATAAAAACTACTTAATTACTGTAACGTGAGTATTTGTAATTCGTTACTTCACACCCCTGACCCCTACAAGCTAGTGAACAACGGAAATCAAGGAAGGAATTTTATATCACGATAGTGGTGAAACATTTTGGTAGCCCGACTGGAAAACACAATAGCTCCGGGACGTCAGGCTAGCGATTTTGTGAGCCCTGTGCACTAGTGTCACACCGATGCACCATTAGTGATGGGCACTGATGTGCAAGGCAAGCAGTGCGCTGCGACCTCCTATTGTCACACTGGTACATCGTCATCACATTCGTCATCTATGGCATGGAGGAGGATACCTTTGATTTACTATCCTTATCTTGCATCCTTGTGATGACTTCAAAAGCCAATGTTCTGAAAGGCACAGCTGGCTTTGCAGAACGAATAGTTGAGCAGACTCTTCTATTAAAGACCTACACAGTATCGCTCAAGCAGAGAGAACACTTCCCAAGGTCTTTCTTGCTGCATTCTAACTGATAAAATCTCCTGCTCTACAAATCTTCATTTTGTTCTGGATGTTTTTGCTTTGAGGTTTGACTCCTTTTTTTTTTTTTTACAGCTAAAACTGTACTGTCAAAAAATCTACAACCAATAGGAACTCATTCCATTTCTTACTCAATGACTGAATAGCAGCCTGTTCAGTCTTAAGGCCCGGGACAACTTTGTGGAACCCATGATATATCAAGCTATTCCGATCTTTCTGTCCAAGTAGTCTGCAACATATTTTGCTCGGTCTCATGCACCAAGCTTCCAATAAGATGTTTGAAATCCTGTATCTGAAAATAACAAATCTTCCCATTTGGTTTTTTTCCAGGTATCCCTCCTGTTTGACTACCCACAAATCCACATGTACACATTCTAATACTTTCACAGTAATACCAAACCAGTAATTAGAGCCAGTAATTTATTAAAAAAAAGTCTTATTCTGATCCCTGACCACAACTTAGTACAATGCACCAACACATAGGGCTGTCGCGGTGAGGGAATTTCCCTTGCGGTAATTTTGACTGGCTCAATAGCGCGGTATGCGGTATTATCGAGGTCATATTCAGAAGACAATGAAACTGAAACCAAATAGCGTTGAAACAGGAAGTGAAGTAAACAGAAGAGAATGACAAAATAACGGTCCACATAACAGAACATAAACCTGACAATAAGATCGTTAGGCTATCATTAGCCTATATGTATAGCAGTTAGCCTAGTTGTAATCTGCTTTTCTAATCTGACTGGACAAGAGACTTTCTATTGATATTTCCACCTGTGCGCGTTCTAGACGGGCTGTCAGTCAGTACAGTTACAGTGTTGCGCCACAAGGTGATGGAAAGGGACTGTCATTCAGCTACATGTTCAAAAACGCTGATTCATTAATTCAAAGAGACGTAATGAAACACGCTGTTGAAATCATTTTAACTTTGAGCGCCACTTTAGAAGGCTCAGCTGACCAGCTATGCGTCGATGCTAAGACAGAGATTTCACATGACAACCTATTTTCACAAATATATATGACTCGGCCTGGAGGACAGACGCAAGTAATCAGTCGATCTCTCTCATTCACTGTCTGTTTAGGCTTGTTAAGTGCAAATCTACGGAGCCTCTGTACAAATCAGCATGGTACATACTATGTTACCATTACTAACTTGTTAAATATTCATTCCACATGCATGAAGTGTAAAACGAGAAGGGCATAACCTTACGAAAAAAGAAAACACGCAAAAATCACGGTTGCTGCGGTTCTTGCATTCCTCTGCGGTTTGCTTGTCAATAGCGCGGTATTGCGATATTGCGGTTATCGCGACAGCCCTACCAACACAGTGAGTTGACTATGACTAGAGGCCAACCTAAGGGTGCACTGCTTTAGCAGAAAGAAAACACCCTGAACCAAGACATCCCCAATTCAGAATGGCACCATAGCAAAGCTTTAAGACAAATAAGCAGCCAAAAGCAAGACTGCATGGTGCAAAATTATCCTTTGCTACAAACACCAGCACCGTAACCCTACACAACCCATCCTGGGTCAAATCAGACCTTAAAGCAATCAACAGGCAGTGAGCTTACCTTTCAAATACAGTTTCCAATGGAAGTCAGGGCAGAGCCGAAAGGGATGTATCTGTTATGTGTAGCACGAGTGAGTCTTTATCAAGAATACCAGTCTTTTCACATGGAACTCTGGAGGGACCTCTCCCACCTCTGACTTCCTGTGCATGGGTAATCAGGTCAGGATGTAGGCCCTCCCCATAATGCCTTAAAAAAAAAAACCATTGACCACCCCACTAACTCAGGCAGAGGGGTTGGGGTTGACTGAGGCAGAACAAGAAAAGTTTGCACGCAAATAAACACAAACATGCGCACTCATGCTGACAGAACACATCAGAAAGAAAAAGAAAGCAAAACACATTTTTGAAGATTTTGGGAGTGTCCTCAAGTCCAAAAACTTTCAAGTCAATATATATATATAAAAATTAAAAAATAATAATACTCATAATATAATACAATTCTGACTTCATTTACTCACCCTCATGTTAATTTAAAACTGACTTTTCTGTGGAACTTTTAACAATAATAATAATAATTTTAAAGAATACCATGGCCACTCTTTTCCAAGCAATGAAAATGAATGGGGGCTGGGGTTGTCAAGCTCTAAAATGACAACAACAAAAAAAGCACTATAAAACTATCATAAAAGTAGTCTTTGAAATCTTTATTAAATCTTACACATCTTCTCATCTTTCTGAGGTGACAAAACTCACTGCACAATTTTCCATCTCAATTTTCTTTTTTCTCCACCCCTGTAGCTCTTACAGCAAATATGGCACCATTAGAAATTAGATGTGGAAATATGATATGTGATGAGACATGCAAAAACCACAGAAGTTTGGTATCAAATGCTGTCAACATGCTATTTTTATAATCAATCAAATTTCTGTAGTTGAGTTGTGGATCAGTGAATATCAGCGAGTAAAGAACACACCAAAATGTATTGCATGGTTTTTTTAAAGACTTGTAATACAGTATATTATTAAAATGGAAAAATATTACTTTCATTATATGGAAAAGTGCTAGAATGTTCTTCAAAAATGAATGTTTTGTGTTACATGAAACACAAAACATTATACAGGCAGAATTTTATTTTGGGGTGAAGGCAGTTTTCTGTACAAAACTATTTGGCATGTGTTATAAAAATTAAATGCCTAGACTTCACAAACCACAACAATTTAAAATATGTGCATCCAATGAATTTGTGAGGGTGGGGGATGCTTTATTCCAGCAATATATTTCAAAGCAAAGATATTTGGCAGAGCATTCTGAGGCACTCAAGTTCTGCCTCCTGAGCAGCTCACCAGCCCATTACAATCTAATGCTTTCCAGGCCTGTGTAATCTAATCGAATGCAAGAGTGGCCCACCAAATGAAGCTATCACACAGTGATTCTCTTAGCTGAACAAAAAGAGAAGACCATTTAAAGGAACAGCTTTAGTGAGATTTATAAAGCACCTGCCATATTATGAGGTCACCTGCTAAACAGCTTTTCAGGGATGAAGCAATATGGGTTAGACAATGTCTCATCTACTTTTAGAAATCTCTACATTCATCTTAAAATTTTTGGACTCACTGGTCAACTTAATAACAAAAAAAAAAAAAAAGTGCTTCTTTTAGTTTTTCCTGCAGATTACCATAACTATCATAAGTGCACAGCACTAAGGATGCACCGATACGATACTGGTATCGGTATCGGGCCCGATACTGCGCTCCTGTACTCATACTTGTAAAAATGCCCCGATACCAAACAGCGTGTGAATAGAGCTGTGTCCAGAAAAAGAAACACTGGAAACAGAACAACAGAGAGAGAATGGAGTTATTTAGAGATTAAGGATGCTATGAAGTACATCTAAGTATTATTATAATGTTTATACCTTCAATATCACACATGTATAGCGGATGTGCCCGAGCTGATAAGCAAAGCGCGCTGAGTGGATTGAGCGCGCGGTGGCACAGATGCGCGAGCTTGTTGAGTGAATATCTCAGACATCACTGGAAAGTTTGTAGCTCGGTCGGATATGTCAAAGTCAAGTAGTAAACAATGCCCCAGTTCTAAATGTTATTTGACGTTAAAGAGAGAGATCGAGAGAGGAAGAGATAGAGAGAGAGAGAGTCAGAGAGCGTGCACTTCTGTTGCATGATCTTGATTGCTGTTCGCTCCATTAGCACATGCATCATTTGGATTAAAACTAAATCTTAAATATAAAACAAACAAATTATAGGGGGGTTCACTATAAACAACATTTGTTTTAAACATCAAGCATACACAACTTTATTTAAAGCAGAAGTGAAACTAGCAGACTGGGTGAAATGCGCTAGGCTGTAAGTGTCTCTCTCATTCTGCACCAACACAAACGTGTGCGCGTTGTGTATGATGTAATATGCGTGGCGCAAATACATCACCAAATAAGCATGCAATGCGCTTACTCGATAGTGTATAACGAGTGGTTCCCTGCATTATTTTAGGAAAAAGTTTTGTGATTATAGTATTGAGCTGCTGCAATGGAGTAGCTCTAATGCGCCATTAAAATGAACATTGAAAGTAACAAAAGCTTTTACAATACAATTTTTAACAGGTATAATTAAGTGGAAATAACTGAAGGTAATATCTGTTTGCTAAATGAAGCCAACTAACATGATTCATATTATTATTATTACTATTATTTTGTTTCTGTACCCAATATTTAAAAAAAATGCTGAAAATACAGGTATCGGTGAGTACCAAAAATGAAAGTATCGGTATCGGACTCGTTCTGAAAAAAGCGGTATCGGTGCATCCCAACACAGCACTATATTCATTGCAGCTGGCTTGACTATATATATTTTTAAAATCAAGTACTAGGACAGAAGGCCCTTGGGGGGGGGGGTTTTTCACAGACAGGGCTTAGAATAAACCACGTTTAAGTCATAGTTTAATTAGGACTTTTAAGTAGTTTTTATAAAAGTGCCTTAGAAAAAACATTACTGGTATGCATCTTGAGGCAAATCAATGACACTTACATATTTTAAGATGTGTCAGTGCAAGTTTCATTCAGGTAAAACAGCTCAGACATGCATTTTAGTCTGGGACTAGGCTTAAGCATTGTCTGTGAAATCGGGGGTAGATGTAAGTGATAGCTCAGGCTCAGCCAATATGACTGCACTTACCTGTGCCTAATAAGAAAGGTATGCCTGCATACTGCTTCAGTCATGCTCAAAGTCACAAACTCTCACTTTCCATGTGTGTCTCTATAGCCTGGTGATGCTTTTATGTCAGTGGTTCTCAAACCTCTCCATCATGTACCCCCAGCACTGCACATTTGGTATGTCTTCCTATATCTGACACACCCACTTCAGGTCTTGGGAGTCTCCATTAATGAGCTGATAAGTTGAATCAGGTGTGTTGGATAAGGGAGACATACAACATGTGCTGGGGTACCAGACAGGTTTTGAGCAACCACTGCTTTATGTGAATATTACCATATTTCTCATCACTTTCGCCATCTTAATCTTCAAATTTGACCTGAACTATACTTACACTTAGACTCGATCGACCAAAATTAACCTCAACAGTAAAAACATCCGGGACAGAGTGAAGACGCATGACGATCAGTCCACCCTTGGACTCCTTATCAACCTTTTTATATTATCTCCTATTTGGTTGCCTGTGTGTAAAAAAAAAAAAAAAAAAAAGCAATAAATTGCTTTATCATGAACGTGTAAAAGAATATTAAATTACATATTTCTATTCTTTGTTTGGGTTAACATAGTGCTAACTGGTTTAAAAAAATTGCATTTTGACAGAAAAATATGAAGATGCATTTTTCCTCTCTGGCCTGCACTATGTTTAGGAAACTGATAAAAAGTGCATCCACATAAAGTGGAAAGATTCAGAGATTAGCACTATCACTTCTTGTGAAGTGCTAACGTAATTCGTTCACAACAACCCTGGAACTTAATATAGTAAAAAGTAAATGTAATCATATTTTTCTTGTAGATACTGTACATGCACATTAACATGCATTTTATTTACTCAAATCCAGGCAATATGCGCATGTTCACATTGTTAATGTTGCTGGGCAGCCGAGAGTCAGTTCACATGTGAGTAGCTGAAGGAATGTTTATGCGAATAATGAGTCAGAAAGTCCAACCTTGAACTTTAATGCCTTTTTCTCACCTACCGTTAGAAAAATTTGCATACGGTCAAGCGAAAGCAGGGTTTGGTTTCTATCAGCACCAAACTCATTTTGGAACTATCTGTTTACATTTTCTTTCTACAGAACATCAACATCAGGTTTTGCACAAAGGGAAGTGAGCTATAACCTAACATGAAGTGTGGACTGCTTTATTCTGGAATCCACATTCAGTATGTGCGTTCTGGAAGACAAGAAAATAAAGTCCAGTGGAACAGAGGTTGGAATAAAAAAGCTCTGCTCTCTCTGTTCTTGGATAAATTCCTCAGTCTCCCATGTCTTCATGCTCTTTGACCTGGACTCTGAAAGCAGCAATCTTAAAGTACTGTGGGAGATCTGGGAGGAAATCTGAAATCCCCCTCTCTTTCATGACATTACATGAGAAAAAGAGAAAGTGAAAAAGATAGTTAGTATAAGAAGGGATAGGCCGGTTGTCCCGACCTTGATTCAAACAACCATGGGAATGATTCAGGCAGCTGTGCGGTCCTGCCCTCACAGAACACCCATTCTCAATCATTTTATTTTTTTCAATGAAGCCAAACCCTTAGTAATGTCATCCAGAGAGCTAGCATGCTAGTCCTCAACCCACAAACACTTTATTATGTGTAAACTATCGCAATTTGATTCGGATTCACTCAATTTTTTCTGATTTGATTTAGGTTCATTTGGTTGTATTTTAGTTATTATGTACATTTCACTTCTCTCACAAATACTCTCTCTACCTCTTTCAGTGGTTCTCTATCAGGGGGCCTCACAAAACATCTAACAGGGAGGCAGGTTGACTTCAAAGTATTTAAAGCAATAAATTAAATACATTCAAATAATCTAACTATAAAATAATCTAAATTAAAATGCTAAAATGCACATAAAAATGTAAACTGAAAACAGTTCAATACTATTGTTTTTATTGAAGAACATGCAGGTATTGAAACATCTGGAATCACAAAATAGGTTTAAACTTTTAATTAAAATTTGAAAACGTCCGTGCTGATAGCCTCGTGGCCAACATACAGCGCCGTTGCGCTACGGGCATCACAAGTTCGAGTCCCAGCTCAGCTCAAAAATAAATCTGTTAAAAAAAAGTCTGTTGATTTTCAACCAGATTTGTATTGTTACAATGTTGGTAATGAAGCATAACGCATCATCTGTCTTTCTCAAAACCACATCTCTATTCTGATGACTGACATGTGCACCTGTGCATGGACAGGACAATAATCCCTCCTCTCCAGTCATGAGCAACCCTCTACAATGTGAGTAAATCACTCGCATATGCAACTAAATAATGTCTAGCAAGACATTTCTTGGGTTTGCTTTTCTATGAACAGGACGATTTAAGACAATACAGTTGTCAATCCCAAAAACTGACTGTGAACGCAGCCTATGAGAAACACCACCAGCAATTAGCAACAGAAGATAAAGTAATACAGAGAATATCCTATACAGCTGAACCAACTGAATAAATAACCTGCACTAGGTTAGAAAACAACACCAGTTGCAACAGTCAAAACATACTTGATGTAGAAACCACAAACTTTCATAACCGGTGCATATGGTTGCTAAAAATGACACACATTAAAAGCTACAGTGAAATATGACTCAATAATAAAACTATGCATTACCATTTCTCTTACCTTGAGACTGGAATGGTGTGTCTTCATGGGGAAATTCTGATATTGTGAAACATCACCTACTGATCCAGTATGAGAAGTTTGCAAGATGAAAACATGGTGCTAGAGAGTCCCGCAACTCTCACTCCATACAAAACTGCACATGGTCCTACTTCCAGCTGTGTGCAACATCAGCATCACGGTCAATGCAAAATAGTACAGTTTAATTAGGAGACCCACCATCCACTGTCCTTAAACACCATCCTGGCTGTGGCTGTCCTTGGATGTTGCGCTAAACTGCTGAGTCAGTGTCCATCTCTTATTCCACACTACTCCCTTTCCAAATGACCGCCAAGGTGGCAGATACGCAGGACAAGATCGGCAGAATGTTTTCAAGCCGAGTTCAATCCATTCAATCATTAGGGCAGCGAAATAGAGAGAGAGAGAGAGAGAGCGAGAGAGAGATATCAATAGCCCTTTACAGTAATTCCGGGGAATGGCCCCGTTTCATTTCCTCTCTACAGCTGGTTCACTTTCTTTCTCTCTCCTTCTGCAGAAGAAATGTGAGCTAAGAGTACAGTACAGATGCAGTGGCTGGACCTCTAAATGCTGCACTAAGATGGGATTTAAACATTAACCCAAGGAGCGTGAAATAGAGTGTGGAACAGGGCAAAAAAGTAAGCAGGAGAAGGAGAG
This sequence comes from Sinocyclocheilus anophthalmus, assembly GCA_018155175.1. Taxonomy (NCBI): domain Eukaryota; kingdom Metazoa; phylum Chordata; class Actinopteri; order Cypriniformes; family Cyprinidae; genus Sinocyclocheilus; species Sinocyclocheilus anophthalmus. The sequence goes on from JADLZN010004343.1 coordinate 109,161, forward strand.
AGGGGCTTAATCATTTACAGTTTACCATCATGCTTGGCTGTGGGACAACAGATGAGCAACCGGTCTCAACTGGGCAAAAACACAAAGATACAAAGTGGAAGTTTCCACTTCGCTGGCAATTTTCATCTTCCTGGTCATCTGTTCCCAACACACACTTTGAGAAAAAGACATCCTGTTTTTCCTCCATTGTCACTCGTTCGCTACATGGTTGGTCACGACTAAGTTTAGAGTGGTTTATGTTGGTAGGGGAAGGGGGGCTTCCTTAAAGTCTCCAAATGCAGGAGGGTATCCTTCTTACACATTAGTTGCAACAACAATAATGATTAACATGCAGTCGCAAATGGAACACTGTGCTGTTTAAGTAACAGTCTATCTCTAAATATTGTGCAGTAACACTTTTAAGTCAGAACTAGCAATGAGCAAAACATCTGTGGCCTGACTTATTATTATTATGTTTTTTACTGATTCTTTATTTTTCTTGAAGAAAAACTATGAAACATGAATGTTTAATTAACTGAGAATTTTTTTTTTTATTTAAAACAAATATATATTTATATTTACCGCTTTAAATAAGAGAGGGTGTTCACAAGACATATTTTAGCTGTGACTTCATTGTATTTGATACCAATTTTTTTAAATGTGCTGGTATCAACTACTAACCTCTGGGCATCGTTACAATCTCTAGTATTGAAAAAACTGCAAATAACTTGTTTTATTAATCTGTTTCTGTTTTATGGTAACACTTTACTTGAAGGGGTGTGCATAAGACTGACATGACACCTTCATAATCATGACATGACACATGACGTCATGAATATGAAGGTTTTTTTTTATGCATGTTTATGACAACTGTCATTATGTTTCATTCGCTCAGTTATGTCATTTTTAATGCAAATATGGCATTATTTGACCTAATCCTAACCTAACCTTACCCCTACCCTTACCCCTAACCATAGCCCATAACAAAGACATCTCAAACAATGTCATCTTTGCATTAATAATTACATAACTGAGTGAATGACACTTATTGACAGTTGTCATAAACATGCATAAAAAAACCTCCATATTCATGACAATGTGTCCCTGTCATTCCTTATGCCACACCCCTTCAATACAGTGTAACCTGTTTTATTATCACCGTTTCTGATAATACAATCATATCCATTATTAATCATTTTATTTTAATAATTTATTTTACTACCTTTATTTATTCATTTGAATTATTATATAATTTATTATCATCACTAACAATAATTATTAGTAGTATTTCAGAAAACTTTACACAACAGTCAAAGTTGGGTTGTTCACATTCAGTAGGCCCACTAAGAATTAAGCAGATACCACTAAATCACACCAATGACTATTTAGCTAGTCACTTTTGCAACTAGGCTAATCAAAACAATGTAGTCACCAACCTGATTCACAAGAGGTGATGCAGGACTGGAAGGAACAACATGGTGGTTTTGATTTGCATCCTTCCCTGCAGAGCTGCAGTCCAGCGTTAATGTGATTTGGCCATGGCCATATTGGCTAATGGGAAAAGATGTTCCCTCTCTCTCCATTAACCAGGCTTTAAAAAGGCTGCACTCAGGAAGCCCACGAGTTCCATAGGAGACATTTTAAAAACAATTCCAACCTCTTCCGGTCTCTTCCACTTCTGGTCACAAGACTGCAAAGTCAGTAAACACATCAGTGAGCGCACTAATGCACAACACAAACCACACACGCTCCTAAATGGACTGCAGAACAAGAGTCCTCTATGAGTAACACTGGAGGAAAATTTCAATTGAAATTCTTTGCCAAATGCTCTACCAAAACAGGACACTGCCTAGCAGACCGGGAACATGCGGCAAACAGAACTGGACAGAGTCGGGATGCATGAAGCAGCATCATTCCAACAGCTTGTCTTGTATTTACCTGTTGAGGCTGATTGTTTGTAGTCCCAAGTGTTTAGCAAACTGATCTTGCCTTTATGGTGTTGATGTTCTGAGTATATGGAAGTTCTGTCTTTTTTCTTTTGCTCCACAGCTAGTCTGCAACTCCCTACTCCAATAACCCCTGACCTCCAGGAAGTAGACACAATAGACTGAAAATAACGAGAGGCCACCTCCTCCTCCTTTCTCCCTCTCTTCTTTTTCCTACACTCCACTTTGCCTTAGATGACAACAACAGCCTTTTCAGTGAAGAAGAATGCTTGCAGTTACCCAAATGATACCTGTCAAGACTCAGCGCTTTGCCCTTGTATCTCCGCCAGGATTGCACAAGAGCTCACTGGGTCTTTTCCATACATGCCAAGACAGCGCCAGAACAATATATCCATTAGAAAGAACATTCTGCTTTGATGCAAAGTATCTGCACATAAAGCTCACTATTCCTCTTTGAGAGTATTAACTGGGTGTAATTAATATTAATGTGTGTAATTCATATCTGACTGAGTAATACTAATTAACAACATTTATGGTTATTTCATGAAATTATACATAATTTACCTGTTATTACTATAGTAAGTACATATGATGTGTAACAAGAACACTAAGAACGACCTAAAATGAACTACTAACTAAGATGAATAAATTGTGATAAATATAATAAAATACTGTACACTACTGTTAAAATGAATTTTTTTATTTTTTTGGGGGGGATGTATTAAATTGATCAAAAGTGAAAAACATTTATAATGTTACAAAAGACTTAAATTTCAAATAAATGCTGTTCTTAACTTTCTGTTCATCAAAGAAACCTGAAAAAAATCTCCAAAATTTAAGCAGCAAAATTGTTTTTGTCATTGATGATCGTAAGAAATGTTCTTGAGTAGCAAATCAACATTTTAGAATGATTTCTGAAGGATCATGTGACACTGAAGACTGACGAAATGCCTGGAATTCACACGAGTATATATAATATGTAAAATATGCACAATATTAGTGTTTTTATCATCTTATTTTACTGGATTTTTTATCTGCATTATTACTGTATTTCTGCTCAATTTATGGCAGGCTTGATGAGCCTAAGATACTTAAATAATAATAATAATTTTTTTTTATCTTACAGACAGCATATTTTTGCACAGTAGTGTACACTGTTAGCGAGTATTTATTTTTATTTTAAATTTTTTGGCCACAAAATACAACATTCTGAATAGTTGTTAATGGATAAAAGATGCATTTTGCATAACAAGTACTATTAGAATGTGCTAGCAAGATCCAGCCCTACTAAGACAATAAGATAAGTATCGACAGTTTTGTAAGATCTCAGTAAAATTCATACAGCTTTGTGAGTGAGCATGTGTGCGTGTGTACACTAGCAGTCTTTCTCACTTCTCTCCAGTAGCCTCTTGTGATAATATATGTCATCCCAGTCACCCGGTATAATCCAATCTCAAGCCAAGGCTAACCACAGCCAGCAAATCACATTCAGTGCAGAGCCTAGAATTTATTTGGGCCAAATCTAATTGTCCCTATATACCTAAAGAAGCGAGAGGTACAGGAAATGGAGCCATGGTGTAGTGGAGATAAGGAAAAAGAGGCCGCATCCTGGAGCATCCTTCACACGCTTCTCTTGCACGGATTAGATAAGTCCCAAACAATACCACGTCTGATGTTTGTCAATCAGTTATTTATGCCTGGCCTGCCATATAACTCTGCAGCAAAGGAAAACTCCTTTAAGTGGCAAATATAATGCACGACATGCTGCGAGTGACTTGAGGAAAGAGATGTGAATGTGGGCCACTGGACAGATGACTTGTGATCAGTTTCTACTACAATCTCATCCACATTTTCACAGCAGAACTGGATCTGAATGCAAGCCTATAGAGGCTGGTGCACTATGAGACAACTGTAAAAGTAAGAATAATTTCACCAGTGCATTATGATTTTAAATACATTGCATTAATTAAAAACATTACATTAACATAATACATTAGAAGTTCAATTAGAGCACATTGCAGGTAATAAAAACTAAATAAACGCTAAAGAATTGTATACAATTATATTATCTATACTCACAGTATTTTAAATTGTAAGCTAAATAAAATGATAATTACAATATTTGTTGATTATGAAGGCACTTCACAATTGTGACTGTTACAATCATGTTACAAACGTTTTAGGTATTTTTGGTTTCACTTTATTTTACAGCACCCTTCTTAATTGTACATTTAAGTACCTAATAATATTATTAACTTACTATAGGGTTAATTGCATGTACTTATGCATAATTTACTGTTACTACTATAGTAAGTACATGTAAAAAATAGCATGTTAACAAGGACCAGTAACATCAACGTTAGGCTGACTCGTATATATCAAGCAGCAAAACCGAGTGTCCGCCAAAGGGGGTCGCTCCTATTATCGACTAGTGGTTACACCTTTGTTTTCCAACCTTTAGTTAGTCTCGCTACTCTGTGCTGGGTTTGCACGAATAAAAAAAGTATCTACAAAGTTCAAAGTCCACTCAAAAGGACCGATCACCTTTTAGTAAAGAAATCACACTTTTCAGCAACATACTACAACGAGCAAGGCACTCGTGCATGGTGGATACAACAGATAATTTCCGTGGGGTGTGCGTTGATAAACTATCACAACAGATAGACGATAGGGGATGAGACCGGGTTGGCTGACCACCTATGATGAAGGCACACACACACGTGTCACACTCACACAATGTCGGAAAACACGCTTAGCTTCCCAAAGCCTGTTCCCCCCCCAACCCCACACGCGCAGACGTGGTACACATATACGGGTTTAAATCGCGCTCAAATTGATTTGAATTTGACGCAATATTATATCGTGCAGTCACGTTGCGCCCCCGGCATGGTAATCCACTGCCCGGCACGTGAAATTTCATTAGCAACATTGTGCTGATTTGTCCACATAGAACTATCACCATGTTAAAAAAGGATAGAGCTGTTTCGCTTGTTAATGTAGGACAAAGGCGCACACATTGCAGCCTGTGCTGAACAAACACTTATTTTGGCTTTCCCTTCTTGCTGATTCTACAGATAAGAGACAGTGCAGGTCATCACAGCCTGGTGTGTCACAGCTCTCCCATGTGCCACTCAAATGAGTTTGCCACAAATAAAAGTAGTTAGCTGAATATAAAGAAGCTATCTGTGGTTCATGATAAGGAAAATGAACCACAGACAGGCACACTTGATAAGGAAAGAAACTTCTGAAGGACAACTGTGACTGCTGTACTACATTTTGCTTGTCAAAGTAAAAACCAGGTCACTGATCAATAGCCATTAACCTAATGTAAAGTTCACTCAGGCATCTGTTAGATACACAGACACTTCAGTTTAGCTAGTTAAAATAGTCCACTAACAAAGTACAGTCATACAAAAAATGTTGGGGCATACACCATGGTAATATGATGTTATAATTTAAAGTATATTGGAGCAGATTTCAGCGCAGCTTTAGCAGTGCCCCTACGGGTGATATATATATACAGTGGGGAAAAAAAGTATTTAGTCAGCCACCAATTGTGCAAGTTCTCCCACTTAAAAAGAGAGAGACGGCTGTTCATGTTCATATAGGTTATACATCAACTACAGAAGACATAATGAGAAACCTCAAAAAAAAAATACAGAGAAAAATCCACATTGTAGGCATTTAACAGAATTTTATTGCAAATTATGTGGAAAATAAGATTTGGTAGAATAACAAGGATCTCGACGAAGTCTCATACTTGTTATCTACCCTGGGTACGAGCGTGGCAATGCCAGAGAGTCATGAAAGTGTTCCAGCGCTAGTCCTTCACAAGGTTTCACACAACTGTTGCTGGTATTTGTGGCCATTTCATCCATGCAATCTCATCTAGAGCAGTAAGTTTTGCGTGGCTTCGGCTGGGCGAACACGGGATTTTCAACTCTCTCCAAAGATTTCTATGGGTTGAGATCCTGGAGAATGTAGGCCACGCCGGACCTTGAAATGACTTCTTACGAAGCCACTCCTTCGTGACCGGGCGGTGTGTTTGGATCCTGGTCAGCTGAAAGGACCCAGCCACGGTTCATTTCAATGCCCTGCTGATGGAAGCGAGGTTTTCACGTCAAAATCTCACGATACCTGGCCCCATTCATTCTTTCGTTTACAAGGAACAGTCGTCCTGGTCCCTTTGCAGAAAAACCGCCCCAAAGCATGATGTTTCCACCCCAATGCTTCACAGTAGGTATGGTGTTCTATGGATGCAACTCAGCATTCTTTCTCCAAAAAGTTGAGTTTTTACCAAAAAGTTATACTTTGGTTTCATCTGACCATATGACATTCTCCCAATCCTCTGCTGGATCATCCAAATGCTCTCTAGCAAAACTTCAGACGGGCCTGGACATGTAATGGCTTAAGCAGGGGGACACGTCTGGAACTGCAGGATTTGAGTCCCTGGCAGCGCAGTGTGTTACTGATGGTAGCCTTGTTACTTTGGTCCCAGCTCTCTGCAGGGCATTCACTAGGTCCCCCCGTGTGGTTCTAGGATCATTTTGACCCCACGGGGTGAGAGATCTTGCGTGGAGCCCCAGATCGAGGGAGATTTTCAGTGGTCTTGTATGTCTTCCATTTCTAATAATTGCTCCCACAGTTGATGTCTTCACACCAAGCTGCTTACCTATTACAGATTCAGTCTTCCCAGCCTACTGCAGGTCTACAATTTTGTTTCTGGTGTCCATTGACAGCTCTTTGGTCTTGGCCATGGTGGAGTTTGGATTGTGACTGTTTGAGGTTGTAGACAGGTGTATTTTATACTGATAACGAATTCAAACACATTAATACAGGTAACGAGTGGAGGACAGAGGAGCCTCTTAAAGAAGAAGTACAGGTCTGTGAGAGCCAGAAATCTTGATTGTTTGTAGGTGACCGAATACTTATTTTACTGAGGAATTTACGAATTAATTCTTTAAAAGTCCTACAATGTGATTTTCTGGATTTTTTTTTCTTTTCATTTTGTCTCTCATAGTTGAGGTATACCTATGATGAAAATTACAGGCCTCTCTAATCTGTTTAAGTGGGAGAACTTGCACAATTGGTGCCTGACTAAATAATTTTTTGCCCCACTGTATGTATATGTATATATATATATATAATATATATATATCTATTCTATATATATACACACATATATCTACTATAATATATATATATTATATTAGATACACATATATATTATATATATATATATAATATCTAAACGACTTGGCAAAGGTTATGATTGACGTGATAGCACTAGCTGCAGCACACCAAGTGGTAAGGCATGGGCTAGTCATCTGACCGAGATGGAGAGAAACAAAGGGCCATGACATCAATAAACTCAGACATACGCAAACAGGGTAGGCGCACTCTTTTCTTCAGTTCCCTCCATCCCTGCTCTTTGATCCAAGGGGGCGATAGTTACGCGAGCATAAAAAGGTCAGCGGGGTGGCACTTTGCCTGCATTAGGCAACTGCCCTCCTCCCCGATCCCCTTTCCTTTCTATCTATCGCTCTCAAAGTCACATGTCTCCGTCAAAGCTGCGTCATTCACATTCAACACATTCTTCTGGCCTTGGCACTGGCAGCCTCTCTTCACATGACTGGAGCACTGCTTAGGTCTGTCCGACTGCCTGTCCAAACAATCCCCTCTTTTTTAGTACCCAACACTCTGTGCACAGTGCAGTCCAAAATGGACAGCGACCTCCGTGGCGATTCAGGTGTCGGGAAGAAAACCCACACAAGACTGTTAGTTTTTCAGCTTGCGTGGCTGCATCTAGTACACAAAAAAGCCAAACATAAGAGCTAGAAAAAGCTAAATGAGCTTTCACACCTTTTGAAAAAAAATCATGGAAATTCATTTCCAAAACTTTCCTTTACTGTTATGCATAAAAACACAGCAACTGCAATCACAGAGTGCAACTTCTCACAGACATAAGTTCTTTTGTAAAGCTGTGCATAACTAAAATTATTTACATTGAACATTTCCATGTATTGATTTCCTTGGTTTTTCTAGGCCTATTTTAATTTTCCCTGATATTTCCATGACCGCGAAAAATAATTAACATAATAAATAATTAAATAAACACCAAATAATGTTTTTCTAGCTGTTTTTCTATTAAAGTTGTGACGGAACAGAACTAGCAACAGGTCTGTTCTTCTGTATTTTGATGTATATCCAAATGAAATGAAAAACTTGGTTCTATCCATCAGTTGTTGATTGGATGGAAAGAGATGTGAATGCAAGTTTGCAGTAGATTGTAAGTTGAAGTTTAAGCAGACTATTTTTTGGAAACATCCAGCATATGTCATTACAGAGAAGGTATGACATTTTAATGAAAAATTACAAGGTAAAGATAAATAAGTAAATAAAGAAATCAGTAAATAAAGAAATACACAAACAGACATCCATGGATGAAACAGTCATAAGAAGATCAATAACATGCATTTGCATCCTATAATAGGATAAGGGAGAAAATTAGACATTTCCAAGTACCAAAACTTGAATTTCTAAAGTACACGCAACTCAATTGAATAACTGTACTGTGCCAATTTCCCAGGAGCAGTTGTCCGAACACTCTCTAATGGTTTCCATTGGTTGGTCAAACACAATCCCAAAACACCAATGTTTTGATAATCTCACAGAACATCACAGTGTCTACATAATTTAAGCAAATCATCCTACAAAAACACTCATGTACGTCATTAAACATTAGAGCTGTGAGAGTGCAAAAGAACTGTTAAAATTATAATAAAAAAAAATAAAAAAAATAAAAGTTTCACACATGCAGCAGATTCCAGTTTAAATTTAGCGGAAAAATATGTAAATGGTGGTCATCAAACAGAGAATATAATAACCCAGTGAATGGTTCAGGTTCCAAAGTCAAGCATACAAACACTCTGCGGTTAAAACACCTGCAGGCTGCAAGCACCTGCTCATATAGAGACCACAACAGAAACTCTAGAGCCACTCGTCTGCAGTGTAAGTCAGGTGTCTTTGTCCAAGACCCGTAAGATCAACAAAACGTGCAATGAGGAAATTAAAGGAACCCGTACTGACCTTGAGAGTTGAGTAGATTTACTGGAGTGAAACTTAATCCAAAGTTCTTGGGGAAAAAAAGGATAATGAAGGTTACTGAACTAATAATCAGAGCAAGTCAGGAATCAAATGTAGACTGGAAACAAGACATCTCGAATCAGCACTTCTGGAGTGGAAGGAGGCATCCACACCACTGCATTAACATCAAAAACAAGCCTGTGCACTGCATGGTCTATATTAGAGGTCTTTTTGCTTCTCACAGCTATACACATGAACAGTATATCTCTGTTGGCACCATGCCAGGCTGGAGATATCAAACCACACTGAACAGCCCTTCTAATGCAATCAGGAGAGAGAGCACTCTCCCAAACTGTCGCTGAGAGCTCACTCGCAACGAGGGGGAAGGGTAGTCTGATGTGAGCCAGGGCCCAGCAGACTCACGGTAACCTGAGAAATTACACGGGGCGGCGGCGGCATTTCACAGCTTGTCTCCAGCCTGACCCCTCCTACACACTAGTGGCCCACTGTGATCCTGAGTAGGGACAGGGAGAAACTGGGAATCATATAGTCTAATCCACAGCCTAACCAAAACCCAGAAGCCCATCTTAAAAACCTCTTAAAGGGGTGGTTCACTGTTTTTTTTCTAGGCTTGATTGTGTTATGGGGTGCAGTCTAACATGTGTTAACGCTTCGTTTTTTTAATACATTCCACCATTGCATTTTTCGCGTAATTACCTTTATTCCACACCGCTCTGTCCCTTCTCTGAGAAACGTGCTAATCATGTCCTTCTTTTATGAAGCTCCTCCCTCAGAAATAGGCGATGGGCTCTGATTGGTTAGCTGGCCCAGTGTGTTGTGATTCGCTAAACCGCCTCTAGTGCGCGTCTGAACGTCACGCCCCTCACCTCAGCGGCATGTGCTCCGGTTGTATTGTAAGCAACAGCGCTGTTAATATCGATTATCAGTTTGAGCCCGGTTGAGAAGCGGAGGATATTATTGAAGAGGATCGTGTGAACCTGTGCAAGCATGGCTTTTAATGTTAGGCCTATGTTTTTTGTTTGTTGTTGTCTCATATTTTAGATCCGCTGTTATTTGTAAATGCTACTGCTTTGTTTAGCTTTTAATATATGGTTTTATCCTGATTAAAGCATTAATACAGTACAGCAACCGCATGCACACGTCCATGATAATGCTTCTCATAGCTATGTGAAAATAAATGTATGATTGTAACAGATGTAGTTCATTGCTTTGAGCTGGAGCTGAAGAGCGAGAGAGATGAGAGAGACGAGACGGGACGACCGGATCGAAGGATCGCCAACGAGAGAGAGAGAGAGAGTGAGAGATGCAGAGCGTTTGCAGAGCAGGGGGACGCGAGGAACAGTTTTAAGAACCTCTGCTTTAGAACATCGATTTTGAAACTTGTGAATCCATTAGAATCGTTAGAAGACAGAATCGCGATTAATTTATGAATAGATTTTTGCGTGCACCTCTAGTTTTCTTTTCCTCTTCTCTAAAGCAGCGCAGCAGGGCCTCGCCCCCTTTGCTGCCTTTTCACGAGGGCGGGGTTTATCTGGGTTTGTTACGTCACGAACCCGGGAAGTAACTTGTTGTCGATTGTTTAACATATACTGTATTATTTATATTTTTTGTTTTTGTAGGCATTAAACCGCCATAATTTTAAAAGACGATATATCCGTTTGCATTGAACTTTCAGCTTCGTAACTTTGCAGATATTGTTTATGCTCAAACAGCAGCACTACACACTAACATTAAAAAAGTGAAATCGCAATGAACCTACCCCTTTAATGGTTCAAACCCAAGAAGTGGTCTTGCCCATACTAAATAGGTAACAGTTTACAATAAGTTTCAATTTGATAAAGAGTTAGTTTACTCAAAAATGAAAATTCTGTTATCAGCTAAAACAAGACACAATGTAAATTAAACATACTTGTTCTTCCAAAAAAAACAATGCTAAAGCCAGCTATTTAACTTTGTCGGAATGCCTGTTTTGTTTTGGTCTGTGTGATTCCGCCCACTGCCAGTTTAATCAATTGTATTTCAACATCCCTGGTTGCCAGAGAGCGGAAAACAGCGTATCGCAGCCATGGAAGTCAGCAAACAAACTGGGTCAGAGATCCCATGATTCTCAGCAACTTACAATGTATAATTGTCAATCGCGTTCATTCCTGTTGCATGTCCTCAATCTGACAACCTGCATGAGTGTCGCTTTGAGGAGAAGGGGATAGGAGAAACAATATTTTGAATTTGGACAGCAGTACCCATTTCAACCGCTAGCTGTTAATATTACATACTGTCTGCACCTTTACGATGTTTAGAAATTTTGCATTATTGTTCACTGTTAGTTCAAGGTACTTAATGCATAAACGTACTGGAAAGTGTTATCAAAACTTATCAATACCATTTTAATACTTAATACATACCTTTAATACTTAATACATATGATCTACATTGTCATATGAACAAGCAGTCAGTAATGATACTGATTCTTAGTGATTTAACTTTAATTACATAAAGTATGTAAGGTTCGAAAAATCTGGCTGTACACATACAGTTCACAAATACTACGCTGAAGATAACATTTACATCAAGCATAAAAGATAAAACCAAAGTATACTTTGTGAATGTTTGAGTACAGCAGGTAAAGACAATGTAACAGAAACATGCTTTTCTCATCAATATTTTACAGGTTCCACTTAGACTTTTAACTCAAATTGAGTAAAATATAATTCCTTTTGCCATGGCATTATTGATGCAGTGGTGGAGGACCAGTGGACCAGTTAATAGTAAAGCAGGAATCACTGCCATAAACCTTTAGCGTGCCACACAATCTCAGGTTACAGTTTGTGCTTTCTAATGCCTAGATTTTATTAGTGCATTAATGAAGATTGTTTTTCCGTGCTTGCACAGAGATTGTGGTTTGTGAGGCTACCTAGCACAACATCTCATATAGTACACAAGAAGAGTCTCTATTGTGACAATGCAGAGAAGTAGAATTTTTGGTTATGGCCAAAAAGGTTCATTTTATTCTGGTGCAGCACAATAAACTAATCCAGGTTGCATATCTGAAAGCCTCTACAAATGCTCTGATGTAATGTTCACAGGGCACACGTGTTTTCTTTTACAGTAAATTTGGATTATTATGTCAGTCATTCTGGAGTGTCACTACAATAGCCAAAACTGATTCTTCCCACACGGCTCTGTTTTCCAGCACAGGTCCTGCAGCCTACTCATTTCGCTCTCTCTCCAACACCTCCTCTTAATGTGCTGAGGCCCATAACTAGGCTTTATTCCAAATAAAGAAAAGGGAAAGAGAGAGAAAGAGCTCTCTACAGCCATCTGGGAACCATCAGCAGTGGCAGCACAGCAGCACAGGAAATGGTCTCCATGCTGCTGTCAGGCACCTCAGCCTGCAACAGAACGACACGTCAGGAGCAGAAGAGCAGCTGAGGAGAGAACAAGAGAAAGACAGAGAGAGAGCGCAAGGGGGCAGATGAGGAGATTCAAAAATTTCTTCTCGTCCCTGTCAGTCTTCGACGCGCGTTCACGACAGTACCATGCATGCGTGTGGTGCTGCTGACGCAGGAACTGGCGTTCTGACGTAGAACCCAGATGCACTGCGGCTTGTTTGCAAGCAGAGGAATGCACACGCATGCGTCGTGGTACTCTCATGAATGCGCGCCAACTGACATGGAAGAGAAGAAATTGTTGAATAAAGTCATTATTTTTGTTTTTCTCGTAGCTTCATAAAATTACGGTTGAACCCCTGATGTCACATGGACTATTTTAACGATGTCCTTACTATGTTTCTGGGCCTTGAACGTGGTAGTTCCCTTGCTGTCTATGCAGGATCAGAAAGCTCTCAGATTTCACCAAAAATATCTTAATCTGTGTTCCGAAGATGAACAAAGGTCTTACGGGTTTGGAACGACATGAGGGTGAGTAATTAATGACAGAATTTTCATTTTTGGGTGAACTGTCCCTTTAAGGGAGAACGAATCCAATCGATATGGCTTGTAATCAGGGTCAAGACTGCAATCAATTTAATCAAATAACTCTACAGCCTCATGCAAGATTTGGTGAAAGAACAGAAATAATTTTTTTTTTTTTTAATTGAAAAACAAACTATGTTATGCGGAAAAAAGAGAACAACAAAAACTGAGAAAATTAAAGTGTGAGACTTCCATTTCCTTCTTATCTAATCTCTGCATGGGAAAGAACAAGACTGAACAAATATCCCCTGCAAATAAAAGCTTCCATCTGTTTACAAACTGCCTTTTCCTGTAAGCCTCTCATTGCTGTACATACTTTCGCAGTTCAGCACTTTGGCCAAAGGCTAATTCAGGATCAGCTGACCAAACAAAACTAGTCTAGATATGTAGACGATGACACATAGAATAATAAAAGCTAATCAAACATGTTGTGAATCAGATGTCGAAGGCATCGATAGCAAAGGGCCACTGAGCACTTCAGCAGGTTATAATTAGCTAAGCTAAGAGTACTTCAAAACAAACATTACAGATAACACCAGGAGCACATGATTAAAGCGGGCCTCTAGATACAGACAGAAAAACTGTGAAATAAAACCATTTCTTGAGAAACTGACCAAGACAGAAAGGTGCTAGCAGGAAAAATAATTGAATTAATTTTATGATCCTGAGCTACTAAACTGGGGCTATTAAACACATTAGTCATTGCTAGGTTTGCAAAAAGGAGGAAAATTTCCAGTAAATTTCGGAAATATTCAAACATTTTTGGAAACTTTACAGGATTTGTTGGAATATTCCAGGGATTTTCCACCCCTTTGCAACCCTAGTCATGGCACAACAAAAAAATATTTTTTCAGCTGTTCCAGTCAAGCAGTATAGTTTCAGGTAGTTTTTCTTTTTTACTGCACTGCTAATATTTACACTTAGTCTTATCCTATATAATATAATCACATTTTATTTTTAGCAATGCATTTTTATGTGCCAAAAACAGTATTTAGATTTCCAAAAAATAAAAAAAAACTACTTACCAAGCAACCAAAGATAACATAAACACAGCTAATATTGTGAAGTATTATTACAATTTGAAATTACTGTTTTCTGTTTTTAATGTTTTAAAATGTAATTTATTCTGTGATGCAAAGCTGAATATTCAGCAGCCATTAATCCAGTCTTCAATGTCAAATTATCCTTCAGAAATCATTCTAACATGCAGATTTGCTGCTCAAGAAACATTTCCCATTTTTATCAAATGTTGAAAATTGTTTTTGTTGGTTGATATTTTTGTGAATATGGTGATGCCCTAGCATTCAAAAGTGGGGGGCAAGTAATATTTAAAAAAAATAATACTTTTATTCAGCAAGAATGCATAAATTGATCAAAAATATAGAAATGTTACAAAAGATTGCCATCACAAATAAATACTGTTCTTTTGAACTTGCTAGTCATCAATAAAGCTTGAAAATATGTATCATGGTTTCCACAAAAAAAATAAAAAAAATAAATATATATAAATAAAAAAGTAGAGAATGTGATATAAATATTAACATAAATAAAAGATGTTTGTCAAATGCAGCAACTTAAAGGGGTCATATGATGGCTATTTTAAAGATCATTATTTTGTGTATTTGGTTAAACAGAATATGCTGACATGCTTTAATATTCAAAAAACAAATATTTTTTCAAATACTGTACATTTATTGTAAGTCCTCTATGCCCCGCCCCTCTCAAACACGTCGTTTTCAACAAAACCCCCTCCTACGACAAGCGCAGTCTGCTCTGATTGGACAGCTGACCCAGTGCATTGTGATTGGACCGAACACCACAAGCACGTGTCGGAAATGTAACGTCCCTTACCATAATCGCGAGCTTCCTCTTTCAAAGTAAATATTAAGACAGTTAATTATGTTGTTAGTTTTACCATCAGTTCAGGCCCGAAAGGGCAACAGAGTCGCGTGTTAGACACAGTGATGATGCAGTACACAATCCGCGGTTAAGACAGCTGACGTGCTAGGATTTCTGACAGGCAGTTTCACTATCCTGTGATGTGACCCTGTTCCCCTCTCACACACACACACACATGACGTGTTACTCTGCGCAAAACTCCGCATTTAAACAGTCAATAGCAAATACTTAAACTAGTAACAAAACATACTTACAGAATTCAGAAGCACCAGATTGTCATAGCAAAATCAGAATTACCTCCTCTTTTGTGTTTTAAATAGCCTTTGGAACAGCCAGACCTTGTACTCTTCTAGGTTCAAAAAAACTGTTGTCCATAAAATGTGTTGCACAAATTCGAACATCTGGGTTCTGTTCTGTTGTAAATAAATGTTAACCAATGATTTCTAATTGCATCTACATCCGGAAGGCCAAATAAAGTGCTTTTGCTTTCGCATTGAATCACACAGCGTCTCCCTGACATGGCTGCATCAACACTACTGCCTTCCTGAAAACAGCCTTTTCTTCTTTGCATGCAATGGCGGCGGGCATTATGAGAAATATTCCCACATAGTGACCTTGATATGTGGGGGCGTGTTAGAACGAAGCGTTTTAGGTAGGTGTGGCTGACTCTTAACTTTTTATAAAGAATAACTCTTTGGATTGGAGACTTTAGTCTTTGCAACTTTACAGATCTTCTTTATGCACCAAGAGCTTGTAACACTCCAAAGAGAAAGGAAAACTTGAAATTGCATCATATGACCCTTTTAATATGGAAGTGGTTTAATACAACAACAGGAAAAATCAAATGCAGCTATGTTTCCAAAATTGTTCCCCACCAATAAGGAATGTAAATAGCCGGTATATAAAATGTGGGGCTCGGATCAAATCTGACGGAGCCTGGTTGAATTAATAAAAAAAACTCTTGAGCTTCCCAGCAAAAATAGAAAGGTTACAGAGTAAAGGGAGAGACTATGTATGGTTGTGTGTGTGTGTGTGTGTGTGTTTTAAAGGGGCAGGTCCCCTTCCCTGCTCCCAGACACAGGCTGCCTTTGGAGGCCCTCTAGAGAGCAGACTGTGTGAATAAGTTACGACAGCTGAGGCCTGTTCCCTCACCACTGGAATCCTAAAACACACACCATCCTGCCAATAAAATCAAATCAACCGAGCAACAAATGCTTATCCAATGCTAATGTAATGCTCTCGTGAGAATCTGCATACACCTAAGGAACAAGAGCTCGCTTGAGCAAACCGCACAGATCACCTTAAATGCAGCTACATGATTGCACGGATCCCAAAATGTCAGCATCATACCAGCTGTTTCCCAAGAGGTCTCAAAACATTTTCTATTACATCTGAATAGGGTAAAACTAGAGTCTTTATACTGAACCACTATATATCAAGCATAATAACAAAACACAAATGTACATACATTTGTATGTATACTTTCCGTCTTGTATACGGATTTTTGCGACTTTTGTGACTGTTAGTCACGCAGGAATGTTTTTATGTGTTAGAGGTTAACAACTTGTATTAATCTTTTTTTATTAGTATTATTACAGCATATTATTAGTTACTCCACAGCTGTTCCAAAAAGTACAGACAAACCTGTTTGTTATCTGCCTATTTTTATGAAATGTTTCAATTATATCCTCTCTAAAAACGATTCAGACAATAATAACAGCCACAGATGTGTTCACTTTTTAAATGCCAAGACCTTAAAAAGACTGAAAATGCACTCCACTAAACCAATGTTTATGTAAGCCTTTGTTTTTCTTTTCGAAACGGTTTATCACCTGAGGGGCATTGCTCAAAAGTAGAATTAAGAAAGCCAGGATAACAGAAAAGGCGCGGCTTGACCTAGTTTAATCAGCGCATCCTGGCTTAGTCCGTTGCACGTTTGCTGAGCCAGGATGAGAATGTGCAGCTATGTCAAGCCAGGTGTATATAGTTGGGATAAGTGCACGTTCACGGCATTCTTAAACAGACCACGGGCTCGATCACAGAATCAATGATGCAAAAATGGATAAAACCCGTGCGGCATACTTCTCGCCAACTGAGCAACAGCTTCTAATGGAAACATATGAAGAGGTGAAACATATAATATGTAAAAAGGGAAATACAGCTGCTATAATAAAACAAAGAGAAAACGCCTGGCAGACAATAGCGGACCGATTGAATGCGTAAGTAGTCCAAATAACCAGTGCTCCACTGAAGCCATCATAATTACAATTCTAGAGTTATTTGTAATTTCCACAAATTAACAGTTGTAAACTTTGCCTTAAATGTGAAAAGTGGACATGCATGTTACTCATGCAAACACATGTATGATTAATTGCAAACACTTATCCACTATGCGCATCCATCCATCCAAAAGAACAAGCATGTCTGGCCAAAAAAGGACCTGGCAGCAAGTCAAGATTAAGTACAAGAACATTTTGCAGGCTGGTAAGTGACTTGATGGGTGAATTTTTTTTTGTACAAATTAGGTGAATAGTGTCTGCTGACATATTTTATTGTCTGTATTGATTTCAGCATTAAAAAAAAAAGGCTCATGTATCTGGCACGGGCGGTGGCCCTCCAAACCAAGACTTCACCACAGCAGAGGAGCTGGCCCTGGAGTTGAATAAAGGGAAGCCAGTGATGGAAGAGATCCAGGGAGGGACAGCCACTGACTCTGGCCCAGCAAGAGAAACTGGCCTCTTCATACAAAGTACATTATTGCCATTCTACTGCACATGGAAAACAATCAAATATTTAGATTTTTTTTATGTGGACTGTCTGACTTTGCCTTCCCTTGCAGTGTCTGGTAACACACTTACACTTCTGGAGCCACCAGACTATGATCTGCCGGTGAGTACTCTTTATTAAAATCATAGGCTTGGCACATCCTGTCAAAACTATCAATACAAGTTCTATTGAATATGGCAGAGGGAAGGCACATCTGCAGCAGTGGAGTGCACTTCTGCCGATGATGAGACTGTGTCGCTGGACTCCAGAAGGCTTGAGGTGTCATGTCAATTTTGTGTAAATTTTTAGTCCATAATGGATAAGTAGTCAGCAATGTGATTCTAATAGAACATATATTTTTAACAGGATCCAGACACTGTGCAGCCTGATAAGCAGCCTAGTAACATAGTGAGTATTGCCTAAAGTAAACCTACATTATGCACAAATCCCGCTGTGCTAATTGATAGGTGTTTTACAGAATTCACAAACTGTCAGACGTCTCTACACAATGCATCTTAAGAGACAGATAGAGCTGGCAGAGGGCAAGATCGAAGTTAACAAGAGAAAGCTGCAGGACATGGACCTTGAGATGGAAATTAAACGCAAGACACTGAGGAAACTGGACTTGGAAATCCAGAAACTAGAGAGAGAAGTAAGTGATTTCAGTTCACACTGCAACCATGACTGCACAATGTATTAATCATCGTTATTTTTTCTCTCAAAAGCTCCAAGCTGACAAGTGATGACAGCAAAATAAAAAAAAATACAAAAACATTGTGGTCTCGTACCGTTTTCATTAATGTCCAGTACACTATATAGTTATTGATCCAGTGAATTGGAACAAGAATTTGGGAAGATAACCACACAGTGTGTGCTACTAATGTCAAACAAAATGCATGCACACATGAAAGATTGACATACATTATGCTTTATTAAAGGATAGGCGAAATCAAAACAAAATTAACTGAAATAATTTGCTATATATTGTTCTCTGACCAGTCTACCATTTATGTTATCTGCGAAGATGGCAGCATTGTCCCAGACAATATCCAAAGCAACTCTGGGAGCCCTTTCTTTTCTTAGGCTGGCAATATTGTGCAGCACTGTGCAGGCAACAGTCACGTCGCAGGCCCTGTCTGGGGAGACCCTCAGGTGGTGCAGGCACTGAAATCGTGATTTCAGGAGGCCGAAGGTCATTTCGATTCAAGCCCTCATTCTGACATGGGCATGGTTGTACATGGTTGTGGCATGGGTCAACAGGAACGTCTCACAGGCATAGCCTTTGTCTCCTAGCAGCACACCAGAGAACTCACCTGAGAATACAAAATATAATTATTACAACTAGCAGAGTAAAACTTCTGACACACACATGATGTCCAGGGTGCTTTAAAAAAATTGGGGTGGCTTACCTAGTGAGAGTCTCTGGTAAATTCTACTGGCCCGAAAGACTCTGGAGTCATGGACCGAGCCAGGCCACTTTGCCTCTAAATTTGTGATAAGGCAGTCAGCATCACAGATCATCTGTAACAATAACATGTGACCTATTAAGGTCATTTAATGCACATAAATAATTTATGTAGCTGACAGTAACCATAAATCATTATTACCTGAACGTTGATACTGTGGAAAGATTTCCTGTTAACATAATCTCCCTCATGTGCCCCTGAGGGCCGTTTGATACGGATATGGGTGCAATCCACTGCACCAATGACATTAGGGAAAACTGTAAAAAATGAGTTTCCTACTGTGACTGCGCTAATGTAACACTTTTTTGTTGTAATCTGTAATTAGTGTTACCTGCAATCTTGTAGAACTCCTCCTTGATGTCGTGGAATCTTCTGTGGCCAGGGAAGGTGATGAATATGTGAGCAAGTGATTTCAGTGCTAGACTAACATATCTTATTGTGCGGCAAATAGTGCCTTTATTGAGGTTTCAGCATCTCCAAGAGATTAAAGGAACATGCCACTTGCTAAGAACCGCAGCGCTACACAGACCACCTGTGAGACAGTGAGAGCGTGGCTCCGCACTGTTCTGTGTTGTATCTTCGGACCCAGCAGCCTACACAGATATTGGATGCCATCACCTGAGAATATGTACCTCTCAGTCAGATATTCGTCTGCAAAAGCCAACGGGTCTGACCTGTCCCGGAAGACTCTTTCATGCCTGAATCTTTTCATGCCTGAGTATTAACACTTCCTCGTCTAGTACATCATCCAACAAAGGGCACGCCATCGCTAAGAGGAAACACCTGAATCGGACTTAAGCCTATATACACTACATATTGACCTCGTCATGGACTTAAATGAAACCACCTTTGCAACTTCATCAGCCATTTCTTAGATTCTCAACAACTGCAATAATATATGTATTCATCAAACCTCTGACAGCAATATGAACAGTCTTCATAATAACACTAAAATAGGCATACTTCGATGAATGACTATATCTAGTATTTTAATGCAGAATAATTAAAATGATGCAACATATTTACAGAAGACCATGGAGTGACTGTAAAACATTAATTTCTAGTAGGATTGACAGCAGAACTAACAGATAAATCACTAGGATTAATCTTAGCCTGGTTGTTAGCCTGCTCTGGAGCAGGCTAGCTGCAAAGAATAAATCTCCATAGCAACATAATTTAGCTTAATTTAGCCTGCTTTCATGCAACTGAGTCAGGGCTAAATTCAACCAGGATAACTGGAAAATCCCAGCTTAATCCCTTATCTTGCTTTTGTGCAATACCCCCCTGGAGTGTAGAAGAAGCACAATTGATGCAGATTAGAATTGTGACAGCTAATGATGGGATTGGCCAGTGTTTTTCATAATGCTGAGCCATTATATAATCTTGATTCTGATAACTCTTTCTGACAAAAATAAGTTCAGATCAGAAAAATATAAGTTCACTTGTATACTAGGGATTTCAGTTACAAAACGCCTCAGCTGAAAGAGGAAGCCACAAATGGCATTTTCAGCCTAAAATGTCAACAATGTCAACTGTTACTTTAACAGCTGATAACAGAATCTTTGGCAGAGAAAAGCAGTGCGCATGTGGGAAAAGATCCAATTAAAATGGGATGTAATGTAGCAAAATGTAAATGACGATGACTTATTTACTTAAAAGTGTATAAAATAATTTAAAAAAGAGAGAATAAAAGTACCTGACAAAACAAATACTGCACTATAATAAAGGTGCCCAACTTGAATTTTTGACTTTGAAAGGCCAACAATCAAACCTGATTGAGGGCCACTGGCAAGTCAATGTAGCATTATATCCAAATATATAATATAAAAAATATGTATTAGGCTATATGTATATGCATATGCACAGTCAATTCACTTATAGTCTCTTGCCTACTGTACATCTCAATTCAAAAATGAAACAAAAAGAGTTAAAACAAACATATATTGATGATAAAGAGAGAAATGCAATGTGTTTTTCCCCTTACAATGTAAAAAATATATATTTTTAAAAGTTTTCAATGTCACTTTTAATTCAATGTCAGGGCTCCAGACAAATCACTTAAAAATCACTTAAGGAGCCATTGGCTCATATAAGAAACCAAATAAGCACCAAATTATTTTTAAACGTGTTTTATTTCTCTCTCTCTCTCTCTCTTTTAACACTCTCTCTCTTTAACATTTCAGTCATACTGTCATGTGTTTATGTCTCCCCTCCTTTTACAGAATCATCATTTTAATCCAGCTTGCAGATGTCCTGGGAACTAAGATTCACTTAAAGTGGGAACAATGTCATTTCCAATGTCAGAACTTTATACAGTCACAAAGAATTGTTTATTACACATAATCTGTGCCAGTATCACGGACCATAGCTATATCAGCATCACTTGGCCATTGAGTGTAGTTTGGGCTCCTCCTCAATGCATCCTTTAAATGTTGTCATATGTCTTGCACACATCAAGTCTGTTTTTCTTCATTAGTAACATGCAATTATATAAAAGGTGTTGAATTTTATCTTTAGCTCCTTGCATTCTTTCTTATCATGAAGCCAACAGGTCAAGTAAAAATATGAACAGCCTATGCAATATAGTGCATATATATAGCAAAATGCTCCTCTTAATATTTATTTTTTTCTAGTTTACTAATGAGCTTATGGACACTGAATGGTTATTCTGAAGTAAATGTATTGTTACGTGGCATTGTTTACAAGCTTTACATGTTTTCCGCAGTTTGAAACACTGAATGAGCGATTACATGAGACATTTCAGTAAGTTGTACTGTATCTTATAATATACCTTTTGGTGTCCATTCATGTTTATTTCATACTATAGTAGCAAAGAGAAAGATATGATGGTTTCACAAGCCCCTTGAATTGAGGCGCTAAAGCAATCACTCATGCCACATTAAAGAGTGCCAAAACAGTTTTATTTTTTAATTTCGTTATGAATTTGGCAGAATTTTAAAGCTGATACTTTGTTTTTTTTTTTTTTTTTATTAAATGGTAACAGAATCACAAACTTATTGTGTTACTGGACGGTAATAGAGGTCGACCGATATGGGTTTTTCTCTGGCCGATGCTGATGCCAATATTTAGAAATCAGGGCAGCCGATGGCCGATATATGATGCCGATTTTTGGGGCCGATATGTTTGGTTGACTTTCTTTTTTTTTTCCCCCATTCATCTCATAAAAGTGAGTTTGAGCAAATGATTATTGCAGGGTACAAGATAGTAATAATAGTAGTAGCCACATTTAGAGTAATAATACATGGCTCAAAACTTAAGCACCTTCTCAAAACAGTTCTAAAGCATGCTTTTTATTTATGTTATATTTACAGACTGCAAATTAATTCTCTGCCAGCAGGAGGTGCTGTTGGAGTGGAGATATAGCGGTTTCCCTGGTAACGGCTGTAATTAAATAAGCACTGTGCTCACAAACACTACTTTATCAGGCATTACAGGAAAGACGAAATGAAAATGACACCGAAGCTTTTCTGAAGACAGTCGGTTCTTTTCAAAGATACATTCATATAAAAACACCCGCACTGCATTTTAGTTTTGAAACGTGAAGCGCTCATTTTATTCAACGAAGTATAAGCCTTTTGGAAAATCTATTTGGGGCAGTCAGTTCTGATATTGTGACGAGCCGCCACAAATAACTCAATGTATAGGAAACACTGGACACTGCTATAAGTCAAATGGCCATAGTGACCACAAAAATAAAAGATTTCACACATATTACACAGCCTGCTGCTCATAACTGCTAAAGCAATTAGCTGAACTCCGTTATTTTGACAGGACAATACAACAAAGAATATGGTTTCCATGTAGCGCGTCGATTCAGCGTGGTATACAAGACTCTCGCTCTCTCTCTTTGCATGTGTGAGAAACACAGCGCTATCAGTAAAGCAACGGCGAGTCGTGCGCCTTCACACTAGTTTACGGTACGTCAAATACAGGTGCGCTGCGTGCTACATACTGCGCATCCATTGAGTACATGACATGATCCATTGAGCGCATCCAAATAGTACAGATCGCTTGACGGAGAGCGAAACTTTCAAGCGCTCAGTCAGCGTGTTTATCAAGTGAAAATCTGTGTTGAACGCCTCTCACACACATACTGGCGTGTAAAATATAAGAATTTATTAGCCAATGGCTAATGTTAGACATTATTTAGTCGCCCAGAGTAAGACCATAACTCGCAATGTAGAGGGTTGACTTGTCAATTCTTTGTAATCATTTGAGAAATTTACAAGCACTTTTAGAGTAAAAATAGTTTAATTTAGTTAATTTTTAATTTATTTCAGTGTTTTTTTCTCCCCTCTTGTTATTTGGAATTGTAGACCAAATCAAATGTCATCACCGGCCAACTTGGGCATTTCCTCAGAATACACAACTGCAATGAAAAGAAAATGCTTTTTGTTTCCAGATTATCTAAATTCGACATCTACCGGCAGGGGGTACCTGGACCATGCTAACACTGACCACTCAGTCCAGACACTGTTTCCAGACTAGTTTCTATTCAGTGTGTATTTGCATTTCCCCAGGCCAAACTTAACATACAACTGTCACCCTCATGGTCAGGCACAATAATAAAGAATGTTTGCTTGCTGTGAGGCTATTTAATGCAACGTCAAATGCAATGCACCAAAAGAGAAATCATCTTTGATGTGACAAGGCAGAAAAGCTTCTGTTACTAAACATACCATTCTTTTGGCAAATTATGTGTAACATCATTATGCATTTCTATGATCTATTATGTATGCACATCATAAGTGTGTCAAAGAAACAACATCTATGTTTTGCAAGTCATTCAAAACAAAAGCTAATTCCAAATTAGTAGTTTCAGTTTTGGTTTTCAGTCCAGTGTGTCCAGAATTTTCAGTTTCAGCCAAGAATATTCATTTTGGTCCATCACTATTGAAAAGCTATATTGGGCAGAAGTGAAGCACATTAATATTGCAAAAGTTTTTTTCTTATTTGTTACAGTTAATAATTGATAGCAGAGGTAAGCGTTCTCAGCGCTGACAGAACTACTCTGGACACAAATGACCAGTCGGGGTTGGGAGAGAGACCAGCAAAAAGAGGGGGAGGGGAAGAAAGAGTGAGACAGAGAAAACAAATGAGCAAAAGTGTCTGCACCAGCACCTAGCTAAGCCGATAACCCCGGCCACAAACACTGTTTGTTTCTGTTCTCTGTGCATGTTGGTTTCAGCAAAAAGTTGTGTGATTATGTTTCCCCCACCCAAGCAGATTTTATAAATCCAGACTAAAGGAAATAATTCAACCACTAAGTAAAGAACTACTCTTTTGTTTTTTTTCTGTGCACCCCACTGAATTCAGACCAGCAAGCTTTTAAAATGCAACTGCATGCTCGTATGCAGTTAGCAAGGGCAGTCATTGCATGGCATGGCTAATGGCTTGCCAGCTAACTGTGCTTTTTAAATGCCTAGAGAGTGCCGAGTTACAGTAAAACAGAAAGGTGGAATATGTTCTTGATTAGATAGATTGAGCTTCACAAGTCTCTAGATTCCTGCATTTTTTCCCTCTGGCTCTCTTTCTCTGTTTTGCGCCAACCTCTCAATCTTCCTTGATGCTTATTGCACTGTGGAAAGATGCTATGTACTTCCAACCATAAATAATAATTTCACAATCTCAGAAAAAGGCTACTGCACAGCAGAAGTGAAAAAAACAACACTAAACACAGAGGTGCACGTTATTGTCAGTGGGACATATTTTAGTCGATACCACTGTCATACTTGAACGCTTCTTGAAAGAGGTCGATAAGCAGTTTTCTGTCCCTGTGTGGGCATTTACTATTGAAACAGGAAGTTTCGGCAGGACATAGACTAGCTTTTTTTTTGTTTTGCAATATATTTTATTTATCAACACCGGTTAATAGAGGATTACTGTATATTTAATTTAAAAGGGTATCTACGCATAGTTAAAGATCCAATATATTTGTTATGTGTATTTATGTATTTTTACATGTGGACAAGCTTTTAAAGTATTCACCACTCAAAGTCAACCCTTAAAAATCATTTTAATAAGATTAGTTTGATTTAGCAAATCTCACAAAGAAAATCAATTTTCATACTGTACATTATAATGTTGTGATGCCTAGATTCACCTGTAGCATTTAAATGACTGATTTTAGTTTTCAGCATTTTATTTTTAATTTATGCAAACTTGTATCTAATTTTAATATTAATATTGCTTATCAGTCATAACATGAAAATTAACTGGCTTATTGGTATTGGCCAGAATGGTATTACTGCATCCCTACATTTTTAATTACCCAATAGGTTAAATTTACATGAACAATGAATGGCTACTAGATGAAGGGGGAGGGACATTCTGATTTTGAAGAACATTTGATTGGTTTTAATTCGATTAAATTTGCTTATCTGTTAAAAGTGAATTTTGTAAATATTTTGGGATACACTCAATAACAGTTTACACACAAATGGACCATAAAAAATACAAATATACATAAGCAAACATAATCCAGATGAGCTCCATGTAAGAAATCACATGAAATCAGATGAAATGGTCTCAATAGCAGAAGTGAACTTTAACACTCCAGGCTTCAATGCGAGTTGCCACATTACTGTACTGAACCGTACATGTGTTCCCAACTTCATTTGGCTCTTTCGCGATTAGTCTCACCAAGCATTATGTGAAGGGTGTGAAAGAAGTAGTTTACAAAGAAGAGAGGATGAGGCCAAAATGGAAAATGCTAAAGACACTAAAAAAAAGAGCCGACAGGGATATTTTTAACTGACGTAATAGTCCAGTTTGAGGAATATGGTGTGGCTATTGTGGGGAGTAATAACTCATGATCTTCTGATGACAACAGTCACATGTCTCACACAGACATGCCTAAAAAAACACACTTTTTAAACTTGGGTAGCTCCTTTTATTATACTACTGCTATAATAGTTACCTGTCTGAGAAGACCCTTAGCAAAGCACTGCTCTTTGAGCCATCAAGAATATTCCCTGCAAACAGTTGAGTCAAATGATCTGCTCTGCTCTTGAACTGTTTCCAAACGGTCAAAAACACATCAGACTTTTGACCCTATGCTGCTTAAAACTTTGCAGCGCTAGAGAATTCAGAGAACATGCAATGAATTTTTTTCAGAAAAATCAGCTGATCTACTGTTTTCTTTTTGTCCTTACAATGGTATGATTTAGAATATAAAATGCAAAGACTTATCGTGAGAAGCTAGACACCACCTCAGATCTTTCATATAATGAAACAAAGTGCTATTGTCTCATTTCCACTGTTATGATTTCATAACATGTTCAAAGCATTCCAATTTCCAACTGGTTCAAATGCAAATGATAGTCATCTTTTTAATTATAAAATAACAGAGTGTATCCCGTTTGTAGGCTGCAGGTTGCATGTCTTTTCTAATTTTTCAGAGGTGTTTCAATCATGAGTAGGACATGAGCTACCTAAAAGTATCTTTAAAGGGGTCATAGGATGCCCATTTTCCACAAGTTGATATGATTCTTTAGGGTCTTAATGAAAAGTCTGTAACATAGTTTGGTTAAAATTTCTAAATTTTAGTGTAAAAAACACCTTTTTTACCCTGTCAAAAACAGCTGTTTCAGATCAAGCCATTTTTGTAGAATTTTCCTTTAAATGTTAATGAGCTATGCTGACCCCGCCCCTCTGCTCTCAGAGAGACTGTTTACTTTAGCCGCATTCATCGTGAAACTTGCTAATTAGCACATTATTAGGAAAGGCGATTTGCAAAGATTCATTACAAAACATTATACTCACTTCTTCTGTAGATGAGGCTGGATCATGAATGATTTGCGCGCGTTTATGTAGATCGCGGGCGCATTCCCTTCAGAAACATGTAATCCACTGCGTCTTCAGCGGCTCAGATGTCGGGAGTAAATGACGACTGCTATGTTTATTAGAGCCCGACCGATATGTGTTTTTCAGGGCCGATACCGATATTAGGGAGTTAAAATTCTTTGTGTATATTATAGTACAGTATCAGTCAAGTTTGGACACTTTCCCATTCGTGTGGCCAAACATTTTACTGGTACTATATATAGAATACAGTAAATACATAAACAGAATATATATATATAAACACATTTTTTGCAATGATCACTCAAATGTGGTGATAAACACTTATAATGACGTGACAGATATGTAATGGAGGCAGGGCATTTAACAATTTAACAACAATTTATTCAAAATGAGTCTGACATCAGTGTACTTAACAGTAAAGTTGAAGTTTATTCAATTCAATTCCATTCAACTTTATTCCGTTTAAGTTTTTTCACTTCTGGACATTCATTCACGGATTTGCGCTACTGGCTTCACACACAGATGAAACTTACTAGAAAAGTGTGAATTGTGACATAATATACCTCTGTAAATAAATACAATATAAATAGGGATGCTTGCTTTTCAGAATGTTTTAAAATAAATTACAAAACAACAATTTAAAAATATTTACTTAACACTGACTGAA
The DNA here is from genome assembly GCA_018155175.1 of Sinocyclocheilus anophthalmus. Classification (NCBI taxonomy): domain Eukaryota; kingdom Metazoa; phylum Chordata; class Actinopteri; order Cypriniformes; family Cyprinidae; genus Sinocyclocheilus; species Sinocyclocheilus anophthalmus. The sequence goes on from JADLZN010004343.1 coordinate 136,789, forward strand.
ATTTTTTTAACATTCTAGTAGACATTATAACAACAAAGCACAATTTTAACTTAAAATTAATAATTAGTCAAATATAAATTTTTGGCCATCCTGAATCAGGCATGTTTTTTTTATTTTTTTTTTTTTTTACTGTAGCAATTAAAAGCAGCCTTGCTGAGAAAGAGACTTCTTTTAAAACATTAGAAAACATTACAGATCCTAATTTGAACACTATGTTTGAATGTTATAATAAATGTATTAAAATAGAGCTGTTGTAATGATTATTATCATTATTATTGTCTTACTTTTTATTTTATTTTACAGAACAACAGTAAAATTACAATACTAACATTTATGAATGTTGATAAGAGCTCTTGCTTTTTCTCAACTTTTTTTTTGGCGGAAACGTGCAGGAAGACCTCAATGCTTATTTTTTGTTGACAACAGATTTATAAATGAGTCTCATAACGAATAAGTCGTACGTATCGCATTGTCACATGCATTGTAAAAAATCATAAAAATGTGACTGCACGAGTAACACTGTTTGAGCGCAGATTTTCCTCGCGCTTTGAATCCTGGTTAACAAGCAGATCTGCTGTGAGTTCGTGCAGTGCTGTCAGAATATATGCAATGCGCGCGTGTATTAGAAAACATAACGTTCTGCAGTTTATTTACTAATTGTTTAAGGCCATTTTGCGATTTCAATCATCATACAGTAACCAGCAACAATCACCCCTTCCTCTTCTCATCAAATACATGTGATGCAGTAGTAAACAGTCTCTCGCTGTGTGATTGTAATGATTTTTGCGTCTTTCTCGAACAGTTTTTAATGCTTCCACACTGCTGACGTGTGTTGCATAGTAAAGAGTGCGCGCTTCTCACTCTGCGCTGGTTGCTATTTGCTCGCGTCATATCATTGTTCGGTACAATTTATTCGGTCTTTTTCGCTTATTCGGTTCGGCTGCCGAACATTCGGTGCATCCCTTCACGCCCCCGCGCACTTTAATGCCCTTTGAATGTAACGTGTACGTTCCCTTGGAACTGGAATCATGGCGGAATATCGTGTGATGTCCACTTCGCAGGGCACTTACGGTCGAATAAGACAACGCTTGAATGCTGCTGCCTGAACAAGTCCTTACTGAAGTGAAAGTGTTGACTGGTGTCCCTATCTCGCGAACGCGCTGGCGGATCTCCACCAAATTTGGGGGATCCCTTCAGCTCGAGGAGCCCTATCGAACGCCACCCTCCGCGCATCGGTAGCCCCCCGGGATGGCTTGATCGGTCGGCGAATTTAACCACCCCTAACTCCCGAACCCCGGGGGGCTATCGACACGGGGGTGGTCTCATTCGAAAGCGGGCCTCTAGACGTACACTTGATTCGCGTTCGAGAGGGTTCCTGGAGCTGAAGGGATCCCCCGAATTTGGTGCGAATTTGCAGTGCCGTTAAGGAGTATTGGCCTTTCAAAGTTTGAATGGTTTTCCATAGACTTAAGCTTTAAAGCGTTTCATCCAGGTCGCCAGTAGCAAACAATGGAGCACGCTCTGCTGGACAAACTAAGTAATTACACCATTTCAAGCATTTTATCTGCGTTATATGTTCTGTAAAAAAAAAAATTAATATCGGTGGCATATTCGGCGATACTGATATATCGGCGACAGGCTCATATCGGCCGATAATATCGGCAAAACGATATATCGGTCGGGCTCTAATGTTCATTATTACATCCAACAACAGAACACCTCAATCGCTTAGGAGTCATTCTTGTCTACATCTGCTCCAGCGGTGAAACAATGGCGGACTGACGACAGCTCACTCAGGGAGGGTCTAAGGTAAGACAACAGTCCAGTCTGTGCTGAAACACTACTGTCAATCAATCTATCGTGGGAGGGGCCTGTCTGTGTGACGTCACACAGACAGGCATCGGAGATCGGCTCGATTTGAGAAAGGGGAAAACATTTAACACGATTTTTTAAAAAAAACACTGGGTGGATTTTTATCATTATAGTGTGGTTGTGTACACACACTGCCAACACACATTTCAGTTCAAACAACTTGTAAAAGTGCATGTAGCATCCTATGTCCCCTTTAAAGACCCAAGAAGAGATCGCTTTAATATAGACACAAAAGGACACCGAATGAGGGTTAATACACAATGGAATTTGAATGACAAACACTATACTGTTCAAACGTTTGGAGTCAGCAAGATCTTTTTAATGTTTTTGAAGTAGTCTCTTATGCCTGCCAAGGCTGCATTTATGTGATAAAAATACAGTTATAAAATTAATATTGTGAAATAATATAAAAAAAAAACAGTTTTCTATTGTGATATATTTTAAACTGTAATTTATTTCTGTGAGGCAAAGCGGAATTCTCATTAGTGTCACATGATCACTCTTAATTCTGATTTGGTGCTCAAGAAACATTTCTTCCTCAATTTCTTAAAAAAAAAAAAAAAACCTTACCAATCTCAAACTTTTGAATGGTAGTGTACATTTTTGGAGGATGTCTACGAATGACATGAAGAAGTCATCACTGGACGTCTAAAGCAGATAAAAATTATTACAGGGTTATAGTTTCTCTGTGCAGTCACAGCATAAGAAATTGCTAAATGTATCTAAAATTAGAGCTCATGTTGATCAATGTACAGCTGGTCAAAAACAGATATAGAATCACTAATAGGCCTGTAGACCTGGCATGGGGCTCGTTTTGAGGAGGAGTATAGCAGCCACTCGGCTCCAATAAAAACAGTCTGGTCCTAATCAGCCACATGTGATACATTGAGACCACTCCACCTTCATGCACCAGAAAACAGGCTGAGAATGAAGACCAATGTTGAGGACGGCACATTAAAACTACTGTAAACCTAGACTATAAACTTACTGCAACGAGAAAGGAGGGATAAAAGGAATCAAGTTTCTCATCTCACTCTAAAAACCAACTACAAAGGCTTTTCTCCACAATCACTTTGCTTAAATATGTCTCAAGCAAAAGCAAATCAACAACTTACTTGTGAGAACATTCTGTGTTACAACACAGCACTTGTTCTTGCTTGGATCTAATCTTATTATAGCATTGTATGGATGAGCTCAGAAATCATTTTAATTAGATTTGGAGGCATGAAATATTGTTCATCGCATTCAACAGACTACCGTTTACTCTGGAAGCTCAAAGCATGTGAAATCGCAATGGCAAAATATGCCAAAGATCCCACTTTTGCAAAATACTTGGCTGTTTGAGTCTAAACCGTGTTGCCGATTGTACAATGAGATAAAACATGAATTCAATAGCAATGTTCCTAGCAGAGCTTCACCAGATTAAAGGAATCCAATAAAAAAAAAAAAGCATCACATGAGCCTGAAGGAGATTTCTAACATGTTAGGTCAGGGCTCGATAGCAGGCAGAGCTATAAGTGAGTGATTTCATTACAGATTATTGGTATATATTACCACTAAGAGGAAGGGAAGACCCCATGGTACACATACAATGTGTGAATGACTAAATGCACCGAGTCATCCAGTGCAGACAGAATGGAAAGTTAAGTGTTCAGTTGTCTTAGCAACTAAAGTAGCAGCAAACAAAGGCGTTTCGTAAGATTTGGTGAAAAATTCTAAAAACCTTGAATTCTCTGAAAACGTAACGTGACAATATATTTAATACCAAACTAAGGAAAACATCAAAAAAAAAAATGCACAGATCAAGGAGCCAGCTGTCAATGTAATGATCATTGGTGCAAGCAGTGCAATTGACACAATTAAATTGAATCTATGATTAGTTTCATCTACCTGTACCAGCACTGTTTTCTGCAACCTTGATGCATATAAACAATAGCTTTTGGCTTGAATCACTTAAAAAGTTGCCAAAACTTCAAAAAGAGCCATGCCTTCTGTAAACAAATCGTGTGCACCCATTACTTCACAGTCTCTTGCATAAAAGAATGTTGTTGCTAACAACTTTTGCTTGAGTAAACAGAACATAAACATGTTTAGATTTAGATGTATGATCGTGGTGTCTCCAGGTCAAGCCGCATTCCATTAAAACAATAAGCATCACTAAGGTTTATGCATAGCTGGCTCTTATCGTTCCCAAAGGTACCAGACAATTTGGACAACTTTGTTTTGTTCCCTTTTGTCTATGTTTCCCCATCTCATACTCCATCCACTTATGGACATTCTTAAGATTCAATTCCAAAGATGTTTTGCATGTTATTGGTGGCTAGCTGCTGCACCTCCCTGACCAGACTACCACAAGTTTTCAGTCTGCAACCTGCCTGCCAATGGCTGTGACCGTCCTGTGTTCTGTTTGCGCATGTAACTATTTATATGTAGGCCTACTTTTATGCTTACACCCTAACGACAAGCTAAAAGTGCTATACATAAAGTAAACATGATTTTTTACTATTTTACTATTCTTACCTAGGTCAATTATGTCATGTGATGTCAACATGGCGCCGCCCATGAGGGAGCGACCCACTCCATGTAGAAGAATACAGCCTTTTCTAGAAAACTGGCATGTGAGAGTCTCACAGTGTGCATTATTCAGCGTTATTTCTCAAAAAATAATAATAATAAACGCTCTTAGTTTGCGTGTGAATGTTTAAAAAAAAATACTCCGTGTACCTTTAATAAACAAACAAAAAAAGTTCTCTCTTAACACTGGCAGGTGTGTCCTACAGAACAGATCAAGACGCCACAAATAAGGATTTTGCACATGCGAATTTCACAACAATTGCAGTGCTCTGAACACAAAGACGGCGTCCACACTCGCATATTTTTGAGGAACTGATCCCGTTGTCAAACTATTCCTGAATCGGCAGCATTTCAGAACGAAAAAGCCTTAACCGGAAGATCGCGAGCAGTGATTGACCTGCGGTTGTTGGAAAGCGCACTGTACCATTTGCATGAATCTGGCTCCAACAGTCCTGCGGTTACAACACTGCCAGTGCATTTTGAATAAGATGTAAACGTTACTTACATAACGCCGTAACTTTTTTTCAGGGGGAGACTTTCTGAGCCACCCCGAACACACCACTTCTCCTCCGCTCATTTTCTTCTAACCTTCCAGGAAAATACGCGCTTTGGGTTTCGTGTTTCAACCTGCAACATATGAAACCAAAGTCCCAAAACATGAGGTGGAAGTAGCGCCCAAGTGTTTTCAGTGCGTGTATCAAAACAACATGAATACCGTCTCTCCTGGTTTCCAGCAGAGCTACACGGCTCTTCAAACTCTTCTGGATGAAGTCCTCTCCTCTGATATATCAAACACAGTGTGTCTAAACACAGCAATATCCGTCTGTAGTTGAGCCCCCTTTTAGTTTACACACTTTGTCGGAGTAAATCATCCGCTGTTTCGGGTTTTTTCCCCAAGCTGAAATGCAACGAGGCAGCGAGTAATAGCTACTCGCCTAGTTCGGCGTAGTGAAAGCTTTGATTTTTACTTTATTTCAAAGTAAACCAAAACAGTTTCCTTGAAAATATATACAGTTTTCCCTTATTTTTCCAAAACATTATGGTCGCATTGGCACTGTAGTGCTTTTTGAACTAGAAATCCGTCCCGATCGTCGACACTTCCCTCCAGTTTCACTCCCCACGGCTCCTTGCTGTTGCTGATTGACAAGCATAAACGACGATACTTTCCCTAAACTCAGCCTCTTCTGGCCTACAGAGGCAGGGAGAAGTCGGGCAAGACAGAGAATAAAGAACATTACATCATGGGAAATGTAGTCTTGGAGTGTTGCTCCGTCAGAGGGAAACACTGGGACGGTGGCTCCTATCGGTGTTAAACAAATCTCTTACCCAATTGCTTAAACTCGGATTAAGACTGCAATAATAAAGTAGTGATTTATTTGTTTTTTGGAGTCTGATCTGTTTAATGATTCGACTGAACCGGTTCGCAAACCAACTTTGAAGGATTTGTATATATAAAAAAATATAATAATCATAATCGGTCAGTGTATATGATTATAATTATAAATATTTTTTTCTTTAATATTATTTTATCTGCCAACCTTTTTATTCAAGAAATCGAAACACATTTGTATTATTTAATGTGATTGCAAATATTTAGGCACTTAATTGATTTTTCAAGTATTTGTTATGTTTAGATTTATTTGCTGAATCATGCTGCAGTAAACATGAACCGAACAGTCCAATAAACACTGTCATTAATATGCCCATTCGAAAAAGAAAAAAAGTAATAAACAGAAAGGTGGTATCGTTTGGCATTAAAAATCTTAGTGCATGATTCTTTTTTTTTTTGATTTATTAATTCAATGCCACAAGAACATGAGGTGTTACATATTCACATGATCAAATTAACATTATTAGCTGCCAGAGAAAAAAAAGGAAGAACATTACATAAAGTTCAATGCTTTCAGAGCATTACATGTTTTCAGTGCTTTTTTGTTTTTTTGTTTGTTCTAAGAGATTTATATATCATTTAAAGTCATTTATAAAATGTGCAAAATTTGGTTTACATTGAGCCCACTTCTTCTTATGTATATGGAATTTTCCTAACAAAATAAACAAATGTATAATATGTTAATCCGTGTATCATTCGATCATTAGTTTTTTAAAATTTCATATTGAAAGTAGAAAAATGAGAAAACAGCTCCTTTTTTCGTTTTTTTTCCAAAAAAGAATTCATGGGTGGAAAAATGAATAAACGGCTTGAATATTCGATTTCTACATGTGGGTGGGAATTAAATGCCCCTTTCTGCTGATTGGTCAACCGAAGATCAACCCGTGCCATCATCAGTTCTTCCGCAGTATCACGCAGCAGAATAATAGTCCTCCACTGCTGTAGTTGTATTGATTCTTTAGCATTTATTGCAACTACATTTCATCTTTTTTCTTTTTTTTGCAAACAAACAGGCTAATGAGTAGCTCGACACAACTCATACTGGGGCAGAGTATAGCAGGGTTTTCTTCTGTGTAGATATAAATTCTATTCTTTGCATCAGCTAGGCATGGCAGGGTATGATATGACAGCTGTCATAGACTACCCTGCTCACACAGTAAGTCTGTTTGTTTAATTAAGAAATTAATTAATTCGTTTCAAAATAAACATTTTAAACACTAAGACAAAAAGGAAAGAATAATAAATTGGCTTGGGTATATATAAGTCAAGTCAAGTCAAGTCACCTTTATTTATATAGCGCTTTTAACAATACAGATTGTGACAAAGCAACTGAACAGCATTAATTAGGAAAATAGTGTCAATAATGCAAAATGACAATAGTAAACACAAATTTTTCAGTTGAAGGCAGTTCATCATTGAATTCATTGATGTCAACATCCAGCTCAGTTTAAATAATAATATCTTTGCAATCATGTCAACGATAACGCTGGACATGAAGTGTCCCCACATAGGCAAATAGAGCCTAGTTTTCACGCAAGAACTGTCATTCTGACTGACAACCAGAGAACAACAGATATTAAACAGCATGTGTTAGAGTTATATAATGTAATCTTGTGTTTTTATAAAATGATTATAATTGATATCTCAAAAGGATATGCATTTATGTTGTACTTTACAATTCAAATTTTCGTTTTCTGTATAAAAAAGTACATCAAATATACTAATTTCTATCATACACTCTATTTTTCTGTTAATATAGAATTACAAATCCTTCCAAAATAATCTCGAGTAAACACAATGAACAAAAAAGATGCAATAGTTTATTTTTCTTGACCACGAAATTCACAGGTATACGAAATATTAAGCTTAAATCTTTCCAAAGCATGCTTAGCAGGATAAATTCGATGAAGTATTTTGTAAGACGCTTCCTTAATTTTGTTATTGATACAAAACTTATTTGGCAGTTTCCATGCTACATCTAGGGCATGTAATATTCAACACACGAAGACGTAATTACGTCAGCACGTAAAAGAATCACAGAAGGGTTTGAACCGACTCTTCAAATGAGCTTTCGAAAGAACCGCATCGCAGAAATGAGTCCGGCGTACACACTCTTTTTCCTGGAGTGGGAAAAGTAATGAAGTAAACAACGATTCATTTCATCATATACATTTGCATGAAATATTCCACTCTCATTAATGGAGATAAGCACTGAAATTACATAAAGTCATTACGCAGAATTTAAACCAAAATTGTATGAATTCAGACATAGCCTATTTGTAGTGGATGCGCTTGATTACTTTTCTTGTGGTTATGTTATGTTTTAATGACAGCGAGGAGTGCTATAGGTGCACAAGAATTTATCCTTAAACTAAACTGCACATCTCATGTTATGAGAAAATATTTGTAGCGAGAACATCAATGATGCGCACTTACTTCGATATTATGGCGGACACTGCTGGATTCGGTGGAACGGTCTATTGTCCGGTTTGAATAGGTCCAATGATAATAGCTTACTGTACAACAATGATAATAGCTTACTGTACAACAATGATAATAGCTTACTGTACAACAATGATAATAGCTTACTGTACAACCGGAGCTGCACGGAAGTGTTGATGTCGTGTGAAGGCATCTCCACAACATTATGAAAAATACCACTGTATTTGAAGGATGTATACAACTTGAAGAAAACGGTAAGATTTGCACGTTTCCTTTTTAAAATACTTTGTCAATGACGCGCAGATAATTGTATTTACACTGCAAAAAAAATATAGGCCTAGGCTATATTTCTCCACTAAAATTATCTAAAAGATGTTCACCTTATCAGCAAAACTACAACAATTTAATTTGATTTGAATTTTTTTTTTAAACAATTGAATATTGGGCCAGTGGAAATGAATGAGATCGACTCTATTCTAAAGTATTTTTCCGAGAACTATTTTAGATAGTTTTTATGGATATTTTGATATATTTATTCTAAGACGTAACAAGGACACTGGATGATTTTTAGCAATAAAAATGAATGTGCATTGCACAAATGGCATTTATAGTCCGCATCTCATTATTTCCTACCTTTGAAGGTGTTAAGCATGGTGTCACGTGGATGGGAATATGCATAGAAATGATATGCAGATGAGGTTATGCATAGTAAAACTAGGCGTTGAGAGCTCCATATATGGTGATTTTGGGGAGGAGTCGGGTTGGAGACGCACGTACGCACAATCTTCCCCTGACTGGGATTTATAAAGGGAATTTTGTGCAGGTTTTGATGTATGCATGGTTTAATAAATCTGAAAACGTTTGTGCTTACGCAAAATCTAGCTTTTGTGCCTACGTACACTTTTAGGATGAAATCTACGGAGAATTGTATAAATGAGACCCCTGAACTGTCCAAGTAGCTTGCGGTTATGCCACTTATTTTTATTGCCAGTTTATTTATTTTTTTAATACATGAATTTATTTTACACATAGGATATATTTTTATAAATAGGCCTGATGAAAAACAATGGCAGAAATGCACAGTTTAAGATAAACCACTAAAAAGCGTAGTTACAAGGTATTAAAGTTTGTATCACTGATAATAAGCAATGTAATGAAGAAAAATGAACAGTTGGAGTACAGAACTTTCATGTTTGTGGGATTGGTATCTTCGGAATGCTAAACGCCTTACCCAGTTATCTCTGAAACTCTGTGCCTACTCAATGTAGCCTAATTTGCAGCTCATTGCAAAGGATTGATTTAGTCAGTTTATTATCCTATAATCTTTCATCATGTGATTTCAGGTTGTGGATTAAAATGAACATTTTGCAATATGGAGGTGCACTTCCAGTACACTTAGGGCAGTATATACATTTATTAAATTAGGTATCACTTATACAATTTAAAGAAGGATTTTGTTCATTCTTGACACTACTAATTTTAACATAGCTTTTTTAATGATAGTTAATTATTATAATTTCGAGTATGGAAAATTCAGGATTACTAATTATAACTCTAAAGATGTCAAATGTAAATCAGAAAGAAAGAGAGAGAGAAGACGGTGGAGTGTACTTAGTCAGAAAGCATTGGATTTATTCACTTCAGTTCACAGTGAATTTTTTAATGATTGAGGTCCTAAAATAAATGAAAATATTATTAGACAAGTGCTATTGTCAAGCTATAGTACAGAAATATACCTTAAATAGAAAAAAAGCCTGCAGTTATGTGTTGAAGACTACATGCATTTATGAATTTATTTACTTATATAATTAATTTTTTCCAGAGAAAAAGATTCAATTACAAAAGTCTGTTGTTAAAATTACTCATCAAATGGTAAATGTTATAAATCAAACACAAGAATGAAGCCAAAAACGAAAACTTTATAATGACAATATGCAACTCAAGAGTGATATTTGATGTAGCCTATAATTTATATGAAGTATTTTTGTCTATGCCATAATTTACAATCAACACCTTGTTTGTTTTCTTCGATTATTGATCTAAAAACCTAAAGACGATATAAGTGGCTATTTAAAAGGTTATTACAGAACTATTACAATATGATAACAATTTCCATGTCACAGAATAAATTGTCAGTGGGAGTGGCCTAAACTGTAGCAAAGACATGTGTAGATCTCAGTTGTTGAATAATTGAGAGTCATTGATTTTACCAAATGGTTCTACAGACTGTGTGAGTGGTGCAACGCTGCAGCGCCCAACATGATATAAAGCTAATGGCTCTGGAGGGAATGAAGAACTAAAGGTGCCCACATTTGAAAACCACGATGCCGTCTTTGTTACATGTATTAGTTCTTCAGTTAAGAAATGTGCATCTAAGGAGTGCTTCACCACAGCCTTAAGGGTCTATTCTAAGCTAATGCACCAGGACAATGATGCCGTACTGATTTGAAGAGGACTGTGTGCTCAAAAGCCGAGCATCGTGTCAGGGTTCACCAAAGGACATGGAGCACAGTGGTTCAAACGGAGGACACTGGGATGTTGGGGGTGGACTTATGGATTGATAGCCACAAGGTGACTAACAAAGGTCTCATGCTCTGATAGTCAGCAACAGACCTCAGTCTTCGAACTTCATAGCCATAAATATTCACAGTATAACACTTTTTATAATATGTTCTTTGAAGTTCAGTATAAAGCCCATTGTTATTTTTTATATTTATTAAATTATTTTTATATTTTGTTTTAATTTTAAAGTTGTAGTAATTTTGATGGTTTTTTGTCATTATTTAAATGTCTATATAGTTTTTAGGTTTTACTTAAACTAAACAAAAGTGAGAAATAGAAATAAAATGAGCTGAAATAAAACGTTTTTTAATATTATAAATGTATGTATATAGTATAATTATTTTTTTGTTTTAAAGTATGAAAATATTATCCACGTCCTTGTCTTGAAATCAATGTTATAGTTGTGTCTTATTTTAATTGAACACTGAAACTGAACAATTTCAGCTTTGTTTTGATATACACTGAGCTCTCAATCTGAACAAAAATTCATCTCTAACCGTTGAAATAAAATCTGCCAGTCTTCTCAATCTTTTGAACTATTACATGACCCAGATCTGACAGTGATACATTTTAACATGCCTTTTAAACTAATAAAATTAACAGTTAATGAGGCGATTCTTCAACGTAGAGAAAACATAATCATATACATATTACCGTTGATACGAGCAAGAGCAAAGGTGGTTTCTTTTATAGCTAGTCCAATAATTTGTAAAATCTGAAGTCTTGAAGGGCACATAAATACAAAAATAAAAAATAATAAAAAAAAATTTAAAAGTTAAGTCAAAAAAGTATTCCCTGAATGAATAAAATAACTTAATTGTAATTAAATAATTGACTAAACAGATATAACTGTAATCCTCAAACCAGACGTTGAAAAACTTTCAATTAAAATATTAATGCAAGTAGTTCACTGTATAGTATGGTCCAAAAATATTTGCTTGAATTTTTAAAACCATTTTCTAATGATTTCTGTTTAGAAACTGAAACAATTAAGATTCCAGGATGAGAACGTAATTATTACTGTATTCTGTACAAATTTATTGCATGCCCATTTCTGACCTATAGTACTCAAAGTGCTTCAATTAATTTCAAATGAACGTCAATGTAAATGAACGTCAATGTAAATGAACGTCAATGTAAATGAACGTCAATGTAAATGGGAAAAAGCACGCAAACCAGAAAAATTAAGACATCTGTTCTGAGGTGGCACACTTATCCATATTGTGGGCAATCAGGACAAAAAAAAAACGAAGTCCGGTGTTGTCAGTGGGACTGTCCAGTGCTCCGAGTATGTCTGTGACTCTTCCTTAGAAGACGAGTCTGCTGATGGTATTGAAGCCCCCTCCTCCACCCCCACCTGAGGGTCCACAGCTGCCAGGGGGATCGTTGTCATCAGAACCATTGGGTCGGAATGAGCAAGAAGCAGAGGTTGCTTGAAGAGCTCGAGCTCTGGCATTCAGCTCCTGCTCCTGGCAGGAAAAGAAACGAAGGGTTAAATCTATGCTCCAGATTCAACTCTAATCAACTGACTAATTAGAGTGTCCAAGATAAAGGAAAAGGTTTCATATGATTTTGAAAAGCCATTTTTAACAAAACTTTAATAAATGTCATGTAGAATAACAATAACATTTTCATTACACCTTAGAAAAATAAGAGTATCTTAATTATCATGTTCAACAAAGATTAAAAATACGTTAATATCCTTTAAGGTAAAAAGTATTTAATTACATTTGTGAATTCATGATTAAAAATGATATACTTCAAATGACCTGATGTTTTAAGCGATATATGTCATGAGAGTTTTCAGCAGGGTTTTCTCTCTATAACATAATTTCCTGTCCTATGTGTTTTCCCCTACATGTATTTCCACCAAATGACTTTAAGTTTTTATTAGCATTAGAAAATGTGTATGCAAGTCTTATATGAGAAATGCATGTACTTTTGAAAAAAAGAAACAGACCCAGACAAAACAAATGAGTGTTATGCCACTAACAAGATTACAGATTATATATTACAGTTCAAAATGCATTTTTTTTAAGAAATGAATGCTTTTATTCAGTAAAACGCATTAAATGTACAGTAAAAACCTTTACATGGTTACAAAAAATATATATTTTAATGAAATGCTGTTCATTTGAAATTTCTTTTCATAGCAGGTACGTCCTAAACATATTTCATTGTTTCCACCAAAATATGAAGTGGTCAAACAATGTTTTCAACACTGATAATATTATGAAATGTATCTTAAGCCGCAAATCAGCATATTAGAATGATTTCTCAAAGATCATGTTACACTGAAGACTTGAGTACTGGCTGTTGAAAAAATTCGTTGTGTTTCAACATACCACAATGATTCATTAATAATATATTGTTGACATATTCAAACTTGTTTTTAAAATTGTTTTTTGTTTGTGTTTTTTAGCAGCAGTTCACAACATTACCTTAATATTAATTGTGTATTTTAGATCAAATACATGCAGTCTTTGTAAGCATAAGAAGCAATACATAAGTACACACATATCGCCCTGTAGGAAGAGTTTTTTTAGTCTTTGGTAGATGTGCAGCCACAGCTCTTTCTGCAGGGTGGCTCTCCACTCAGTCTTGAGTTCCTGTACAACTGGCGAGCCTGAATTGCTTAGTTGTCCCGGACCTCATTGGTTCCTGTCGATCAGGACATAGGCTGTGTGTCCTTAGGGAAGCGCGTGGCTGACATTCATGCCAAATGATTCAAATTTTGTAAAGACACTCGCTATTCCTTAAACACGACCATCCATGACTTGTTGCTCAGCACATCCCATTTCCTCATGGTATTGTCGGTCTAGCTTCTCTATGAGCTGGAGCTTTCCCAGGGGTCTTAGGACATGGGTGATCTACATACCATGCAAGTGCTACTCACCTTCCTTCCATACGATAGTAGTGACGCGTACTCTCCAGCTGACATCCCGAATGCACTACAACAGACTCAAACATCGGCACTGACAGCATCTCTAATCGCTGTTCATGTGTCTCACTATTTATTCTGTTTCCATCATCCCATCTTCTTCCATTTGAGAAGGCTTGGCTTCTTAGCTATATTCTCACCACTGGTAAAAAGAAGGCAAAAGAGAGGGAGCTAGATGAAGAAGATGTAGCTGGCAGGGCCTATGAGAAATAGGAGAATGAGGGTGCAGGCTGGGGAGACAGAAGGGGTACTGGGCAAAGTATTGGAGAGGGGCGTAAAGGTAGGCTCATGTGCAGCGGAATGCCTACATTGTCCAGGATCTTGCGGCGGACGTGGCAGGTGGCATCGTACGAGAAGCGCAGCAAAGTCAGAATGAGGTACTCCGGTGCCACCACCACCTGCATGACCTTCTTGGCCCTCTGCAGTGAGGCGCAGCGTTCACAGAAGTAGCAGTTCTCATTCTCTAGGATTTCTGGAGCCAGGAAGTAGTCGACTAAATCTGGTGCAGACAGTGTGGGCTCCACCACCGGCCTCTCCATCCTGGTTCCTACACCTTCTTTTACTGAGCCCTCTGAGGATTCACTGCCTCCATTCACCGCCCCTTGGCAGGGTCCCACAGAGGAGGAGCTTTTGTGCTCATCGGTGGGACCGTGGCACTTGGACATCGAGGGGCAGAAGGCAAGAGAGAGGTCTGTAAATGGCTCCTCTTTTTCTGACAGGCTGTGGCACTGCAGGCAGCGGATGGCTGTAGAGAGTCGACCACCAAACATACGCTCCACTAGAGTGCGACCATCTCCATTGGCTGCCACAGGATCTGGATGTGATGGCATATCAGCGACCGGCTGACTTGCAGCAGCTTGAAGAGTTTCAGCAGAAGTGGTTGCAGGTTCAGGTTTTGGGCTGGTCACCTGAAGGGCTGAAAGAGTCTTCTCTTCTTCATGCAACCTTCATATCACATAGGAAGACAGAACATAACAAATACACGAAATACATGAACTCCCCCTGCTGTTGTAAATAAGAAAATACATTATTTTATTGTTTTTAGGCTTATAATCAATTAAAATACTCAATCAGATAAATGTCATTTATTTGCAGATAACAGATTATTACAAAATGATATACACTACTATTAGGCCACTGGTATTTTCACCAACAAAAAGGGTTTTAGAGGATGTCAAGTATTTTTTTTGTATAAGCCATTATCTTTTTGGCTGTAGTGTGTCACATGGGAAATATATGTTATACATGTCCAAACATTAATTTTGCCAGTAATTTTAATAATCCAGTAAAGGAGTTATTGTATGCACAAGTAGTCTGACAACGTTTCCCCCCCCTTGCTCCACACAGAGATCTGATCACACCAGGGATTGCATGAAGAAACAGAAAAAAACTGAGACAGACTAGACTAAATCCAGAAGAACTGTGGCAATGTAAAAACAAAATGTTATTACTTAGACAAATAATATATTAAATATTAATTTAATAGGTATACAATATCCTCTTTATTTAAATATCCCATCTAATAGGAAAACTGAATGGTTTTCGGGCATTTTATCTCTCAAAATGATGGAAGTCATTTTGAAAATGTGGAAAGTACACACAACCTCTTATTTACATAAGGTCAACATTTTACCCAGCAACTTGGTTGACTAGTTAAATGATTCTCATGTAAGCCCTAATATATATAAATGCATACAATACATATTTAAAAATTGTATTGCAGCCATAGTAATAACAGATTTCAAAAGTTATTTATTCAAAAGTAGTACATTATTTTGTTCACTTATTTCACTTTCAATTCTTAACAGCTCCTACTTTCTGTAGTGGAGCGATAACATGATATTATTCTTATAAACTGCTTCCAGCAATTCAATAATAAAAAAATTCCATATTTAAAATGCATACACAGTACAGTGAAGCACAACAGTTACCGTATGGCGCTTGAATGTAGAAAAAAAAAAAAATTTTGGATTAATCCCTCCTTGTAAACTCAGGAGATGTGGATTCGGACTGTGAATTTTTATGAGGGTGGCAGGAGAAAAACAGACATTCTGGATTCTAGATGGGAATAAAATCATACTAACCCCTGTAAATGAAGAAATCATCTTACTTCCCAATGAGAAACAGGGCTAAAGAAAACTTTCCACATACTTTATGGACTTATTTGTACAGCTGACATTAAGTCTGACCAGCTCTCCGCTGTCTTCTTTTTAATGTCCAAATGTGCAAATGGATGCGTGTTTCACTTGTAGTTTACTTGTTCAGTTACACTTCTTGAGCTTCAATGATAATTAAATTACACTATACAAAAAAAAAAGAGAGAGATTTTCATTTCATTTTCTGCTTCCCTGACAAACAGGAACCAGAATACTATTGTGTGTTTGTGAATATCAAGTGTATGTGAACACATATTGAAGACTGATGCCTGCTGGTGCTCTTGCAAGAGTTCAGCTTGTTCTGATCAGACTTCAGGAATCATGCAACATAATAAAGCAGTTATAATGTCAAACTGAATGAATGAGTTACCATAAACTGCCCTCGTAAAGTTTCAAAATCAGCTCAGTCTGGCATTAAAGGAGTGGTTCACTAGTTTTTTTCTAGGCTTGATTGTGTTTATGGAATGCAGTCTAACTAACACGAAGAAGCGCGTTAATGCTTCGTCTTTTAAATAAAAATTTTTTTTTCACATAATTTACCTTTATTCCACACTACTCTGTCCCTTCTCTGAAAAACGCACCGATCATTTCCTTCTTTTATGAAGCCCCTCCCTCAAAAAAAGGCGATGGGCTCTGATTGGTTAGCTAGCCCAGTGTGTTGTGATTGGCTCAACCATCTCTAGTGCACGTCTAAACGTCCCGCCCCTCACCTCAGCGGCATGTGCTCCGGTTGTAAACAACGGCGTCTTTAATATCGCTTATCATTTATTTTCGGAACTTTGAGCCCGCTTGAGGAAGCAGAGGATATTATTGAAGAGGGATCGTGCAGAACCTATGCAAGCACTGCTTATAAGGTAGGCCTATGTTTTTTTTTTTGTGTTTGTTGCCGTCCTCATCCTTTAGATCACGCTGTTATTTGTTAAATGCGATACTTAATGGTAGCTTTAATATACGGTTTTACATCCTATTAAAGCTTTAAAGGGTTAGTTCACGCCAAAATGAAAATTAGCCATAAAATATTACTCACAAGCCCTCGAAAAGTCATCCTGGTGTATATGACTTTCCCTCTCTTTCCAGTAATACAGGAATCAGGCCAGAGTTTATATTCAATTGTCTTTGTGATCTTTACAATGGCGGATTTAATAGAACGACTCAGGCGGAGAGTGTTGCCTCATGTCGTCCAAAAAGCAGGTTATAATAAAATGTCTCCCATCCATAAAGAAAACATAAAAAGTGTCTCACACACACACGGCTACCGGGGGGAGGGGGGAGGCTCTGTCGTGAATCGATAGCGTTTTTGTAAGAAACTATCCATATTCAAACGTAAATAATCACTGTTGTACATGGAAGCCTTGCGCTCACTGTTGTACATGGAAGTAGCTCCGAAAGCGGGTGAAGTATCTTGCTCTGTAACAAACATTGGTTTTCACGGAGACTCACTCGGATGCAATGCGCAAGCGCTGACCATCTAATACGTCATCCGCCCTAGCTGCTCGTGTACAATGTTGGCGATTCGCTACGAGAAGGCCTTTTTTCACAACTGACTCGTGTCACCCCACGTAGCTGTGTGAGACAACTTTTTTTTTTTATGGATGGCACATTTATTTAACCTTCTTTGGACTGATGCATGCAACACCGCGGCTGAGAGTGCATTAAACAGCTTGAAAGATCAAAGACCATTTTCAATATAACTCCGACTGGATCCGTCTGAAAGAAGAAAGTCATATACAGCTAGGATGACTTGAGGGCAATTTATAGGCTAATTTAAATTTTTGAGTGAACTAACCCTTTAAGATACAGTATGGGCAACTGCAACCACAATGGCGGCGGGCATACCATGTATAACTCCTTCTCAGAGCTCATGGACAAGAATTACGATCGTATAATTTAACAGTTTCATATTGAGATGCATGAGCTGAAATGCAGAGAGAGAGAGAGAGAGAGAGAAGAGAGAGAGTGTGTGTGAGAGAGAAGAGAGAGCGAGAGAGAGAGAGGGCAGAGAGAGATTTGCTGCCGCGTGTGCCGTAAGGGCAGGGGGACTTGAGGACAGACACAGGATGAGAATCGCATGCTTTAAAGACATTGATCTTTGAAACTTGGTGAATCCATTAGAATCTTTAGAAACATCATCCACACTGATTCATATTGAAAAATAGATTTTTACACCGTTGCACATGCGTCTTAGTATTTTTACCCCCCGTACTCTCTCCTAACTTTTTCTTAAAAAGCAGCGCAGGAAAGCCGGCCAATTCGCCCACAAAAATTTGCTGCTTTTTTTCCCCCGAGGGTGGGTTTTTAATATCTGGGTTTGTTACGTTCACAACCCGGAAGTAACCTTGTTGTAGTCACCCTACCATACCTACCGTTATTGTAGGGCATTAAACTGCCAGAATTTTAAAAGACGATGTCTCCCGTTTGCATTGAACTTTCAGCTTGGTAACTTTGAAGATATTGTTTATGCTCAAAAAGCAACATTACACACCAACTAAACTCAAAAGAGTGAAATCGCAATCAACCACCCCTTAAAAGAGAAGGACGCACTCAACGCAAAACGCCTAGCAGCAAACTCTTGTAGCAGATTTGTGCAAATCACACGACTGTGCGAGAAAAACATATGGATCTTGGAATAAATCTTTGGGTACCACAGTATGCAGAACTGTACAATGATGACGGACCTTTGACTCGTGCAGTGCTACGACGTAAGGTTACTAGAGAAGAATAAAATTTATCAGCATGCGCTACTTGTGCTACACAAGAAGAGTACATGATGAATCACATTTGATCCATTTGTAGATTTAATGTGTGTTTGAGATAAGCAGTTTTGTTTTAAGCGCTCGTGTCCCGCAATTGATTTTCATGGTCGCATTTTTATTGGTTGGTCAGTAAACACCGTGGGGGGTCTTAGAAGTCACAAACACACTGTTGCTATGATCAAATTTCCATTCACTGAATTTTTCTGACACTGTCAGAAAATGATCTATCCTTGACTAAATCTTGGTCCCGCAAGACCGTGACAACCGGACTGTTCTTTTGACCTCTCTCACGATGGCCACCACCGTTGAGGAGCCTACGCCATCTAGAAATCACCACTATGTTTCACAATGCCAATCTTCTTGATTCGTCTGGGACAGCCAAAAATTGTGCAGTGTGTAGAAGGCTTTAAACATACATCTTTCTTATAGTTATAGGAAAGGATGCCATAGCCATTTTCGGAGTTTACCTGTCCAGCAGAAAGCGCAAATACTCTGAGCAGTCTTGCTGGGATCCAGCTGTAAACCATGGTGGCCGAGAAACCTCCAAAAAACTCCTTGGAGAATATGCTGCTCTCTGGTGGGCATATAACATGATAAATAATCACCAGCAGGTATGCTTAACAGTCTCATTTAACACCCCTACCCAGTAATGCCAAGCGCTGCAATGTTTCAGAGGACAGACAGAATACTGCGCAGAAGATAAACATACCTGTGTGTGGGCCAAGAAGGCAAATAGAAGCTGGAGCTTCTTCATGAGGGTGTTGCTGCCATTCAAATGCAGAGACATAACATGCCGTCTGAAACTTTTAAAAAGAGACTGTTAGAGCTGAAAAATATCTTGCAGTTGAAAAAGCATTATAAATATTTTAAACAATTAAATGCCTGAGGATAATTTCTATCATGTATTATTAACATTGTGTTTACATGCAATCATTAAAATGGTATAAAAACGTAATGGTATTTGCATATGGAGAATGTTAGACAGTTAAACGGTTGAGAAAGAGATCAGACAATATGCAGTATATTTAAAACTTACTCTGTAGCCATAAATAAAATTTGGATGATGCTGTTCATGTAGCAGGTGTTGCCCAGATTCACAAGTCCCGTCTTCCCCGTTTCTGATTTTCCTGTGATCTTAAGCAGGCCTGAGGCAAATGAATTTGACTGAGAGGTCCAGGCACTTTGGTTCAGAACAAATTTGATCTTCTCCTCATTAGGTTTAGGTAGTTCCTACAACAGAACCAGAGGTGGATATAAAACAGATGAAGCACTGAAATACACTACGGTTCTGACGTTTTGTGTTACGGTAAGTTTTTTTTTTTTTGAATATCATGCAGCTCACGGATGCCTTAAATTGAACCGCGACAGTAAACACATTTATAGTGTTACAAAAGATGTATATTTTAAATAAGTGCTGTGCTTTTAAACTTTCAAAAACTCAAAGCACAACATGACTGTTTCTTGAGCATCAGATCAGAATAATTAGACTGATTTCTAATGGATCATGTGACACTGAAGACACTAAACACTAAAAATTAAACCTTGCCATCACAGGAATAAAATTATATTTGACTATGTTAAAATAGAAAACAGTTATTTAAAAATTCAATATTTCGCAATCTTAGAGTTTTTTTTACAACTGTATATTTTTCATCTCAAACAATTGGAGGCAGGTCTTGTATAGTAGGGCAAGTAGATGAACTTTAAAAACATTACACCCTTATACCGACCCAAACATTTGAACGAGTCATGTGATAAATTTACTTATGTTGCAATACACGGACAGGAAATGCTAATCAATTCAGCAGTGATTAAGGTTAGTCATAGAGATAAACCAGAGCTTTTCCTCCTGTCTATAATCTTACTTTAAATGGATTTCAAGAATCTGTCAAGAGTCTGTGGAAGCCGGAATACTGGTACAAGTTCAAGCAAAGAAATATCATGCAGTGGACAAGTTCTGCAAATTGCAGCAGGAAGGTTTTGCTGTTGGGAAGGCCATCGTTCTTCAAAGACTTTACAAGTGGGACTATATGAGGAACCACCTAGTATAAATGACGGGTAAAATAATTCACATCACATTGAAATTATGACAAGAAATTAAAATCAGACACTAAAAACAACAGGTCCTTAAAAGCACTACAAATCTTTAGAATGTTCTAACTCATTTCAATATCAAAAGGGAAAAAAATAGATTTATTTTAAAAAAATAATTAAAAAAGTAATCTATGAAGGCTTAATTAGGCTTTGAGCACTTATTGATGGGAAGATCTGATGGCACAAGGGGTTTTAAAACTAGGGTTTTTTGAAAAGGAGAAAGAGAAGCAATGTCCATAGTGGCCTTACTAAGTGGAAGGCTTCAGGAGAGTGCTGGAAACTAAGCAGCATATGTGAAAGAACCACCAGCGCTCCCTGTCTCACAATAGGATACCAAAGACGATTAAAGACCTGCAAACAGACAAACAAAACCACATTCATACACATAAACACATAGAAAAGCCTCTGCCAGGCAGGTCTCACCAACCAATTCTTAGGTATCAACGAAAAAATGTTTTTGATAAACTCAAATAACCAACTAAATACTGATCCATTCCACTTCTCAATACCTTCCACAAATCAGAACTCTTATGCTGGTGTTGCTTGTAATTCTCTAAACATGTGCTCTTTTATGAGTACATACAAACACACAAACCTGTTCAATTTTGAGCAGTGTGACATCTATGAGAATGGTGAACTTTTGAACAGCAGCAAGTCCCTTTAATAAAGCAATGACCCAAGTGTCCACATGATTGGCTAGAGGCCAGGACAACCAGTCAATCATCCTGAAAAAGATGGAGAGAGAAAACAGGGTCAGGACAGGCAACATATAAAATAAAAGCCTTATATAACAGTAACAGTGCCACAAAAAAGAAAACTGCCAACATTTTGACCTCAGCATTCAACCCGAGAAAAAAAAACAACAACAACAAAACAATTACTACTCATTTAAAATCTGTTAAGCCATGATGAACACTACACTCTTTCTAAATGAGTTGCATAAATGCAATTACCACATACTTGAAGCGCACAAGAAGTAGAGAAAACAACATGATTGCAGTTGGATCAAGGGCTTAGTCTTTTAAACAGACACAAAAGCACTATTCACAAGCTTTACACAGCGTGCGCACACAGTCTGACCTGCAGAGTGCTTGTGTCATACTGGCATCTTTAACATTCTGGTCAGTGGTGAGGCTTTTGATGAGGACTGTGATCATTTGCAGAGGGATGTGCTGGACCAGGCATGCTAGAGCAATGGAGGGTTCAAATGAAGGGTCTGAAATGAAAACAAACACATTGCGGATACTTGCCAATTCCCACTTACACATGTAGTCTAATTAGCATAATATTAAACTTTTAATTATTAATTATTGTTTATTTATTACTTATATTTGCCTTTAGAGGTTCCTCAGAACATTCAGAATACAAAACACATGCATATATAAAATAGTATATGGTCTAGAAGCCATATTATAATTTAAAGCAATATTATAAATATAAAACAAAAATTTATAAAATGTTGAAGTAAAAGTTATACAAAGTACAGTCAAAAATAATAGATTTTATATTTATAATAATATGTAATTTTGTTATAATATCGTAACATTAACACATATATAGGCCTAACAATAATATATTTTGGTAATTATAGTGTTTTGCAGGGCAAGATGCTTTCATGTGCTGCATAAAGCCTTTCATCCTATCATATTTAGACTCACATTTCTTGATTAAGGTAAGATAATTAGGCCTACCTATTGGTTTGACTGATGTCTATACCAACCCATTATATCAGGGATTTACAAACGTTTTTGTCAGCCGAACCCCTTAAAGTATTTAGGCTACCCTAAATATTTACTTAAAGTAACCCCAGAGATTTAAGATAATCAATAATTTAACAAGACATTCACATGTTCATGGTTCTCTGATGCTGCTTAAAGGTCACATGACAGTGGCCATGGAGGTAAACAAATAAAATATTTCATCAGATTTTCATAATTTATGTGAATTATTCTGATTCTGTTTTTATTTTAAAATTACTAATTTATTTTCATAATTAAAAAAAACCTGATATAGATGAAAAAAAAGCAAGTACACTTTAGCTTGACACAACTTGACTATATTTTAAAGCAAAGTGCTAGGGCTTATTTTTACATCTTCCCTGGATTAGTTCATCTAAAGATAAAAAATTAGTGATCATTTACTCATGCAGTCTCAAGAACTATGAGGGCAACCACCCCCCGTCTAGAATGTGCTACTACCGGTGGGCTACGTGTTTAGTGATAGGTCGTGGGGGGGGGGGGGGGGATCGGGAGGATTCGAGGAAAGTCTGCATTTTTTTTAAACCTTCATCCACATTCATTCTAATTGTGTGTAAAAGAGCAACCAATTTTTCCCCTTTTACTTTCCACTGAAGAAAGTCATACAGGGTTGGAACGACATGAGGGTGAGTAAATAAGAGAATTTTCATTTTTGGATTAATTCCCTTGATTTAAAATATCATCACAAGAGGAATCACTGCTTACTGACCTGTGGATGAGATGATGGCAAACACCTCCTGCAGTGACGGTAGCAGCGTGGCCGGCTCGGCCTTCCAGATGCCTTGCAGCAGCACGCTCACCCTGGTCACCTGAGTCACATACTCCCGCAACTCCCGTTCTTCAGTAGCAGGACAGTGGAAATACGCAAAGGTGCGCACAAGCTGCTGACAGAAAAGAACTCCAGCCTTCTCTCGAGGGACGCACTGAGGGAAGTCCGTCAGTATGGTGGCCAGCTTGGCACAAGTTGCTGGTTCTGGCCGTTCACAGATGATGCGTAGGACCGCCGTCTGAAGCAATGGTGCCAATTCCAACACAGCCGGGCAGCTGATGAGCAGTCGAAGGGAACCGTGTAGAAAGTCCAAGATGGCAGGGTCTCTGTGGTCCAAAGAGCCATAGCCCTGCTGTAGGAGACCAAGTACGTATTCCTTGCTGAAGAAGCGGGCAAACTCATCGCGATGGTAACGTGCGTACGCTGCTTGCACTTGGAGGCCAACCTGTCGCTGAAAAGCATCCTCGCCCAGGAGAATAAGGCGGGTGGTGAGATGGTACAAGGCCTGGCACTGCTCCTCGGTCACTTCCTTTTCTGCAGCCTCCATGACTTTTTTCACAATAGCCCGTTTGATAGTCAGAGGATGGGAGGAGCTGACCAGCGCTTCCAAAATCTTATCCATGGCTGGACTGTATTGCACCACAGGAAAGGTGAGCTAAGCCAATGGAGCTGTAACTGTAGATAAGAGAGAATGATATTATTTCTGGTGCAATTCCTGATTGTATCAAAGTATTAGTCATGTATGGCCATACATACAAAAAAAAAAAAACCAAAAAAAAAAAAACCTGCCTCTGCTCAACAAAAACTAAATTAATTAAACTAAAATACACTGAACTAAATTGAAAAATGAACTAACTTGTTAAAATTAAAGTTAATGAGAGTATTTCACCCAGTTTCTCCTATTGTCATCACTTTAAAGAAACAATTACCCACTAACTATTGTGTTTATTGCAAAGTATTATGTAAAAAGTCATTTAGCTCCAAACTTCCTTTTCAAATGTTTTTTTTAATATTCAAAATAATGAAGTATTCTTATATTGAATAGTATATTATATTAATTAATCAATTAATACCGTAAATTGATTAAATAATACTTTTTAAAAATTTAATAAATTCAACAATTAAAAGAATAATTGTAATAATCATGACCTTGCTTCAAGTCACAGGCTTCCTGACAAATATGTGACTCTTCGAAAACAGACCCTTTTCATACTAAGTTTATAATTATTTATTTAATTTTCTGTGAAGAAATGTACATTTTATGTATTCTTTGAGTAATATACAATCTTTTTATTCTCAATAAAGATGTTTTATATATATAATAAGATAAGATAATTTCATTATTAGTTTAGTTTAGTTTGGTTTATTAATTAATGTTTACTTTATTAATCCCAGAGGGGCAAATTCAGTAGGGCATGGGCACCACATCACAGACTTCTTCCCAAATAAACATAAAAACAAGAATTGAATCACAGAAGAAACATTAGCCTAATACAGACACTTTCACATAATTACAAATTACATCAATACAACAAGCTTCATAGTAAATTCAACCACTTATGAAATTTATAAATGACACAGACAGACATATTAAGAGCCCTTAATGAAATTCAAATTACAAATACGAATGGCTTCTGGTACAAAGGTAAACTTATATCGGTTGGTCAAACACTTAATACTTCTAAGCCGTCTGCCAGAACGCATTATCTCAAAGTGCATGTGCATGATACTCCAAGCTTTCCTTATCAGTTGCTGCTCATGAAATTCAGTTAGGCTTCGCAGTGGCACACCAGTAATTTCTGAGCAAGTCCTAACTATAGTTTGGATGCTATTTTTATTCTTTAGATGGAAACCTGCATAGGAATGAAAACTCAAGCCGCTCTCAATAAAAGTATTATTAAATACACTCAATATAGATTTTTGTGCACAGAAAGAGTTCGGTTTCCTCAGGGCAAACATTCTTTGGTGAACCCTCTTGATAATAGCCTCTGTATAAATAATATCCCGCCATCTGGGATATTGCCCAGATGGCGCCGACGCTGATGGCTGCCTCCGTGGCGTGCTCCGCAGTTGTTTTTATGTTTTTGTTAGTTTGTCCTGTCTTTAGTTATATCCCTGCAATCAGTTTCACCAGAGACGAATTGCTGGGCATTCGGAAGTACACACCACCCGATATTTCACCGTTTTTTGATTATTCTGATGTTTTGCTGGACATTGTTGTCGTGGGAGCTGCGACGCTGATCAGTCATTATTTCTGCTTAGTGCCGTACGTAGGCAGTCCGTTCCCTCGCATCCGACCCTCGCCGACCTTCCGCCCGTTCCGTAATCGCCCCTTCTCCCCTATCTCCTCCCTCCATCTGGCGAACCCCCACTTCCCTACCCACAAAACAGACCGAACTCCTTCTGCTCTCGTCCGGACAAATAAGGATTTTCAACTCTGCTGCTCTGTGTTTCCGTAAACCTGCTAAAGACCCATCCCGACAGCGCGTTGAGTCCTCCCGGGCTTTCACGTTCAGAGCGGACCGCGACGCAGAAGTCAACAGGGAATCAACGGCGGGTGGCGGGACATGCTTTTTTACATCAATGAGAGGTGGTGTAACAGATGTAACTGTGTTAAAGAATGTTCTGTAACGATCTATTAAGTTTTTCATTAACTGTAAGCCGTTCTATTCGTCGCGGGAGTTTTGCTCGTTCATTCTCTTCAGTGTTTACATTCCTCCGCAAGCGCTTGTGAGCTCGGCTTTACAACAACTCGCTGATCGTATCACAGAGACAGAACAACAACACTTGGACTCTGTTTTAATCATTCTCGGGACTTTAATAAAGCAAATCTTTCCCGTGAACTGTCAAAATACAGACAGCATGTTACATGTTCCACCAGAGACAGTAATATATTGGATCACTGTTACACCACAATAAGAATGCATATCACTCTGTCCCACGGTCAGCTTTGGGGCTCTCTGATCACTGCCTGGTTCATCTTATACCGACTTACGGGCATAAACTTAAATCTGCTAAACATGTAGTAAGAACTGTAAAGAGATGGACTTGAAGCAGAGCAGGATTTACAAGCCTGTTTTGACTGTACTGATTGGAGTGTTTTTTGAAGCTGCTGCCACCGATCTGGACTAGCTCACAGAGACTGTAACATCTTATTTCAGTTTCTGTGAAGATATGTGCATTCTTACCAGGACTCATTTAACTTACAACAAGGACAAACCATGGTTCACTGCAAAACTCCGACAGCTCCGTCAGGCTAAAGAAGATGCTTACAGGAAGGGGGAAATTGTCTTGTATAAACAGGCTTAATACACACTGGAAAATGAGATGCAGAGTGGCAAAGAGGAATTATTTCAGAAAAAATAAGGATTCAATTATCTTCCAGTGACTCGGCATCAGTTTGGAAAAGTCTAAAAGAAATCACCAACTACAAGACACCATCCCCCAGCACTGTGTAGAATCAACACCTGGCAGACGATCTAAACGAGTTCTACTGCAGGTTTAAAAAAACACACCACACCCACCCTGAACACCTCTCCACAAAACCACTGTTCTGCTTGCGGGCCGCCCTCCCACCTGCACCCCCCTTCCCTCCACACTCTGTCATTCAGATCATCGAAGTACGAGGTGCGTCCAGGTCTTCCGGAAGCATAAAGGAAAAAAGCCCAGTCCCAGATTTGTGTTGTACAAGGCCATCCTGTTCCTGAAATCCTGTCTGACCATCCTGCTCCCCCACTGTCACCCCTGATCTTCTAACAGTCCTGCGAGCTGTGTGCGAGTCCCTTCTTGCTTTATTCTTCCACCTCTCCACCATCATCCCCGTCCCAAATAAATCCAAAATTACTGGACTTAATGACTACCGACCTGTGGCTCTAACGTCTGTGGTCATGAGGTCTTTTGAAAAACTGGTGCTGGCCCACTTGAAGGACATTACTGGGTGTGAGGAAAAAAAACCCTTTGCTGGATCCTCTTCAGTTTGCCTACAGAGCAAACATGTCTGTGGACGATGCAGTAAACATGGGACTGCATTGTGTTCTGCAACATCTAGACAGACTAGGGTCTTATGTGAGGATCCTGTTTGTGGACGTCAGCTCGGCCTTTAACACTATCATCCCAAAACCTCCTCCTGCTCAAACTATCTCTCTCTTACTCCCGTGCCCCACCCTGGCCACCTCGTCTGTCAGTGGATCAACAGCTTCCTGACATACAGGCAGCAGCTAGTGAGGCTGGGAATACACATCCAGCACCCGTACGATCATCACTGGAGCTCCTCAGGGTTGTGTTCTCTCTCCACTGCTATTCTCCCTGTACACCAACGACTGCACCTCTCAAGACCCCTCTGTCAAGCTCCTGAAGTTTGGAGACGACACCACACTCATCGACCTCATTCAGGACGGTGACAAGTCTGCCTACAGTCAGGAAGTTAAAGAGCTGGCTGTCTGGTGCAGTCGTAACAACCTGGAGCTTAACACGCTCAAAACAGTAGAGATGATCGTGAACTTCAGGAGAAACCCCCCTGCACTCCCCCCACTAACCATCATGGACAGCACTGTGACTGCAGTGGAGTCATTCAGGTTCCTGTGCACCACAATCTCTCAGGACCTAAAGTGGGACACTCACATTGACTCCATCGTGAAAAAGGCCCAGCAGAGGTTGTAATTCCTTCAACTAGCTGATGAAGTTCAACCTGCCACAGGAGCTGCTGAAACAATTCTACTCCGCCATCATTGAATCCATCATCTGCACTTCAATAACTGTCTGGTTCAAATCTGACCTCAGAAGACTACAGAAGATAGTCCGGACTGCTGAGCGAATCATTGGTACAACCCTACCTTCTCTCCAAGAACTGTACTTATCCAGAGTGAGCAAAAGGTCTGGCAGAATCACTCTGGACCCCTCACATCCAGCACACTCCCTCTTTGAACTGTTGCCATCTGGTCGACGCTACAGAGCTCTGAGCACCAGAACGGCCAGACACAGGAACAGTTTCTTCCCTCAGGCAATCCATCTCATGAACACTTGTCAATAACTGTGGAACACACACTATTTTTATTCACTCATACACTTATTTATCTAACCCTCATACTCAGCCTACACCTCAAATTTGCACATGATATACAGTACCTGTACATACAAAAAACTGTCTATTGTATTATACCTGTACATACAATTGTCAATTTATATTTTTATTCCTTATTTATTTGTTCTATTTTTATTTTTATTATCTGTGTTTTTTGTTTTGTCACTGTCATTCTGTTACACTGTGGAAGCTTCTGTCACGAAAACAAATTCCTCGTATGTGTAAACATACCTGGCAATAAAGTTAATTCTGATTCTGATTCTGATTTGCTGAAACTTTAAGTTTAGTATCAAAAATTTTTCCAAAGTATTTATACTCCTCTACTCTTATCAACCTCTTTGTCCTTAATAAGCGCTGGTTGCACCTTTGGAGCGTTTTTTTTTCTGAAATCAATCACCATCTCTTTTGTTTTCGTTATATTTAGTCTCAACTCTGCCTCATTGCATTAACATGTATAACCTGAAAGGGGCCATAGGGGATTTCAAAGTTTCCTTTCTCTTTGGAGTGTTACACGCTGATTGTGCATAGATAAGATCCCTGAAGTTTGCAAAGACTAAAGTCTCAAAACCAAAGAGATATTATTTATCAAAGTTAAGACTGCCACGCCCCCCCAAAATGCTCGTTCTAACACGCCCCCACATATCTACGTCACTGTGTGGGAAGATTTGCATCACGCCGCCAAAATGTTCACGCAGAGAAAGAAGGCGTGGTTTCTGTAACTGCAGTTAGTGTTGAAGCAGCGATGTCAGGGAGACGCTGTGTTTTTCAGTGTGAAAGCAAAAGCACTTTATTGGCCTTCCGAAAGTAGATGCATTTAAAAATCTTTAAGATCACTTACAACAGAAAAGCAATGCATTTTATGGACGACCATTTCGTGAACCTAGGAGAGGAGGTAATTCTGAATCAGCTACTGTTTTGTTATTAGTTTAAGTGTTTGCTATTGACTGTTCATATGCGGAGTTTTGCGCATCGTGTGTGGGTGTGCGCGAGCGCGATCGAGAAAAGGAGCGTGTGTGTGTGTGCGTGCGCGACGATCGAAGAGATCTGTGTGTTGTGTGTGTGTGTGTGCGCGCGTGCGCGAGCGAGCGAGAGATGCGTTGTGTGTGCCGTGCGCAGCGCGGGCGAGATAGAGACGGTGTGTGTGTGCGAAGACAGGCGAGAGAGAGGAGAGAGAGAAGAGAGCGAGAGAGAGAGAGAGAAGAGAGAGAGAGAGAGGAGAGAGAGAGCTGAAGAGACACAGGATTCACATCCAGTGGGAGTCATCTGTGTCTTAACCGGGCTTGGTGTAGCTGCAAACAACATATTCCTCACTTGTGTCTGTCTCGCAACTCTTGGTGCTTTCCGCCTGACTTCGCGATATTGATTCAGGTGTCTTGATCTTTTATCATTTATTCTTGAACAGACGGTGTGTTCGGGGGTCATTCCACGTCCCACATTGCACTGGGTCGTCGCTGGCCAAATCAGAGCCATACGTTCGCTTGTCGGGAAGGAGGTGGACCCCTTTGTAGAAAACAAGTTTTTTTTGAGAGAGGGGCGGCATAGCAGGATCCTACATAATGTACAGTAGTTGAAAAATAAGTGTTTTTTTTGAACATTAAACGCTGTCAACATATTCCCGTGTTACACCACTACTAATGAATCTTTCAAAAAACCCATCATAATGACCCCGGTTACTAAGTGCATGACTATCGATCTATCCGCTGTTGAGCTTGATAGTAAACGGGAAACTGTGTATCATCCTGCCATATGTAACAACATAATTATCCTCATACTTTTTGACCTCTATTTGTATATAAGGTGAAAAAAAGAATTATTTGACAGGGCACTTGCCCTTGGGATACCAATGATATTTACAACCCTCTCGAATATTTGTTACTGTTTTGATGTTTTTAATGCTGCCAATTCTTGCATTATATCAGGGCTCGCAATTGCTAGGCCCGACTCCCGGCTATTTTTTGTTTCCAGTCGTGCTACCAAATGTTTCTTTAACTGCAGATCTCCTGCGGGTCCTTAAAAGCTCCTAAAGGGAGTTGTATCAAACTTAAGGCCATAAAAGATTTTAAATACGTTTAAATGGTATAAGAAATGTCTTAATCATAATTTCAAGAGGTCTTACAGTTGGAAACAGAAAGACGAGTCGCGATACGGCTGGATTAAACTTCAAAACGCAATGATATCATTGAATAAATATGAGCGTTACAGGTTCCAGTCAAACGCGGCGCGGATGTCTTATTTGAATTATCTGAAGGACCGACTGTCCTCATAAACCATGTCATGCATTTTAATTTAATTGACTATAATTCCTGATAAGCGTGTTTCTGAGCGCGAAGCTGCTTTGTGTAACAGCCGTAATGCGCCACGCGTGGCAGAGAATGAATTTGCATTTCGAATAAAGCCTTTTCTTTGCGGTTACGGTCGATACATCAAATTCACTCGTGTTTTTTTACGGCAGCAAACACATTGAGTTTGTAATGAGAAGCAGGGAATGTGCTTCTAAAAAGCAAACAATTAGACAGTAATATATTATGCGTTTTAAATGATACAAACAATTTATATCCTTGGCTTTATCCCTTTTCCTAAAATGGTCTAAAGGCTGAAATGGTGGGGGTTTGGTTGGACGGGTATGGGTGGGGGGGTTAAAATTAATTGACAATGTTTTTCCAGACCACCTGTATCTGAACTGTAAATCATGTCATTTTATGGCTCAGTATTGTATGTTACCATAGACATTGTCCAAGCCCACTTATACTGTGTTCATTTTACTTGTGCAGTTCTTAAAATGGGTCATAAATTGCCTTGTAAAAATGCTGCAGACACCCTGTAAATAGTGAAACACATATTAGTTGATATTTGTGTATTAAAATATTTTTGATTGACATTTAAACTCCTATCTGATTTTTTATAACATTATTTATTTATTTTTTAAAGCTCTTTTGTTTTATTTGGGCTAGTTGAATTAATTTTCGGGCTACCAAAATCTGAAGAGTACCTGCCCGAAGTGCTACCAGGGATTTAGAAAGCTTGCGAGCCCTGAATAGAACACTGACCTAAAGATGTAAAGGATGTTTAAATGAGTTAAATACAAAGTAGTATGTCTTAAGCACTCCGAAAAATGACAAAGCTGCTAGTATGAGAGAAAATTCCAACTGCTAACGTAAACAATGTTTTTCTACAAAAAAATCAACCCTGACAAATGTGCATTTATTGTGTGTTACTCCCCTAGACAGAACATTCTAGAAAGAATCAACAACTTATGTTGTTGTTTGTTAAATGTGAGAACAGAAGTGTTTTCTCTAAAGCTGTCATTGAGATAAAGCTACCTGCTAACTACTCTGCTAGCTAGCTTGACTGACACAAAGAGCAGCAAAGAATTAAACTAAGTATTTAGTAGCACGACACAATAAAAAAACGAAACAGAAATAACCGCACACACTGTTTTTACGTTAAATAAGTTACCCGGTTTGTTTCTATCGTTATCGACAATGTCAGCAGCTAAGCAGCCTGACTTAGGAATCGAAACAAAGCAGATACACACAAATGCCACAGCACTGACTTAGCAAAAACAAGATTTTATCTCCAGTCCTTACTAAAAGAGGCCAATAACCATCGACACTCACCGAATCACGTCATTCCGAAGATATCTTGCTACAGAACTGGATATAAATCACACCGAAAGCCGAAATATATATTTTCAGAAGATTAACGTCGCGAGCTATTTGGATGAACTGCGACCTCTTTCAATCAGCTGTTGAAACGCACGTACGTCATCTGAACGCGCGCACATAATGTCAGGACCTCACACTTGCGTTGCCACACTGACCTCTCTCCAATACAGGATAGTGCGCTCCAGTGCCCATTCTTTACAAGCTAAACTTAATGACTTGTATACTAACAAGGTTAATGGAGAGCAGTTGGAAGTATGTGGGAAGACATACGGAATAAATCAAAAGGGAGACACTTATTTAGCATTCAACAGAAAGTGGGGATTGATAGAAAGGTATATGGAAACAGAAGAGAAGATACTGTTATAACCAGGATCCGTATAGGACACTCTAACCTTAATTATTCATTGCATATAATAGGAAAAAGTGAGTCAGGTAGCGGCAGTTACTGTGGAATAACAAACAGTTGAACATGTGCTTTTACATTGTGAGGCATGTAATAGACAAAGAAAGCAACTTGTTGAAAAACTAAGAGATATGGAAATCAATGACATTTCAGTTATGAATATATTTCAGAATGCACAGAAACATCTAAGGGTTTATGATTTTCTTCTAAAATATCTGAGAGATACAGAGTTGATTAGAAGAATGCAGTTTTTTTTTTTTTTTTTTTTTTGAATTAGGAGGTATTACCGGTAATATATTCGTTCATCGAGGCCTCACACTCCATCCCAGTAGGTGACGGAAATGCTGGTTTGCCAACTGCCATTAAACACAAAAGAAGAAGAAGGTTAATGGAGCTTTCGTGCGCTCAAGAGCTAAGTGGATAGAAAAGGGCTAGAGCAGGGTTGTCCAAACTCGGTCCTCGAGGGCCGGTGTCCTGAAGAGTTTAGATCCAACCCCAATTAAACACAACTGAACCAGCTAATCAGCTCTTACTAAGCATAGCTTGTCCAAATACCCAAACTTGCGGTCTTTGCACTTGACCACTTGATTACTTAAATTACATATTTCCTATATTTGGCCGAAGTCTTCAAGTGGGTGCGAAGACCACAAGTGTGTGTCAAACTTTTAATTACCTGATGGGACACACTTAAAATGCAAGTGTTTACATAGCTTCATTTTAATTGAAATACTTAGCATTTTAAAATCAACTTCTAAATGTTTGTTCAGTAGTCCCTATAACATGACATTTTTAATTTGTGGTGTTTCTAATTAAGTGATAAAAAGCAGTTGCTAATGTTGTACAAAATAAATATCACCAAAACTCATCTTTGCACCAATAAAAGTAAAACACTGTTTTTCTACCAGATTATTTGTAATATCTAATTATTATATTAATATTTTACTTGCATTGGAAAGGTTTCCGTGACCACTCACAAGATCTCGGCAAAAAGTCTCACGATTAATTTCCAGAACATGATGCATGATGGGACACACTTAGCCTTGAATAGCGCTCTGGAGCGGTATTCAAGATAGTGTGGA
This sequence comes from Sinocyclocheilus anophthalmus, assembly GCA_018155175.1. Classification (NCBI taxonomy): domain Eukaryota; kingdom Metazoa; phylum Chordata; class Actinopteri; order Cypriniformes; family Cyprinidae; genus Sinocyclocheilus; species Sinocyclocheilus anophthalmus. Next base: position 170,326 of record JADLZN010004343.1, read on the forward strand.
TTTAGTATCCATTAAGGGCACTGCACTTTGACATTTGAGACATGGGACGACTTTGCACACTTACTTCCTGACGCCGCGCCAAGTGTTCAAGTGAGCATGAAGACCGCAATTGTGGGTATTTGGACAAGGGGATAGAAACTTCCAGTCAGGTGTGTTGAGGCAAGTTGGAGCTAAACTCTGCAGGACACCGGCCCTCCAGGACCGAGTTTGGACAGCCCTGGCTTAGAAACACGCAGCATATTTTTTGCCCTTGAAAAAAGGTATTTTAAGAGAAAATCATTGTCAGCATTGTGTATTAATAACTCCTTATGTGAGGACCCTAAATTCATTTCAGAATTTGTTAGGTCTTTTTATGAAAAATTATATCAATCTGACTTTAATTATGAAATCTGCAAAGCGTTTACTGATAACATTCAACATTTTATTCCATTGATAAATAATGACTTTAAAAATCTTTGTGATTCTGATCTTAAAAGAGAAGAATTGCAGTTAGTTCTTCGACGTATGAACAAAGGTAAGAGTCCAGGACCTGATGGACTTTCGATTTAATTTTACCAACATTTCTGGTATATTTTAGAAGAGCCACTTTTCTTCATGTTCAATGATTGTATTAAATAGAAGGAATTGGCGACAACTATGAAACAAGGCTTAATCTCCCTGATCCCTAAGCCAGATAAGGATCGTTTGGATATTGATAACGAGACCTATCACTCTCTTGAATACAGATTACAAATTGATTGCATTAGTATATGCTTGAAGATTAAAATCAGGACTAGATCAAATTATTAATGAATCTCAAACAGGCTTTATGAAAAATAGATATATTAGTAACAATATTCTTCTTATTTTTGACCTTTAGACTATTCTGACCTGATAGAGTCAGGGGCTCTTATTTTGTTTTTAGATTCTTGTAAAGCCTTCGATACAATTGAATATGGCTTCTTACTTCACTCTCTGAAAGTTTTTGGGTTTGGGAATAATTTCATTGATATTATAGAAATGTTTTACAAGGATATTAATAGTTCTGTTATTCTGAATACGGGAACCTCTAAAAGATTTGGAATCCATCGTGGTGTGCACCAAGGTTGTCCGATGTCTCCCTTTCTGTTTTTGTTAGTTGCTGAACTTCTCTCTATTCCAATTTTAAACAATCAAAGCATTTTGGGATTAAAAATATTTGATAGAGAAGTCAAAATTTCTCAATTGGCAGAAGACACTGCATTATAAGTGAAAACAGCCCTGGATTGTATTACCAAATTCACTAAATCTTCTGGTCTAAAGCTTAATCTTCATAAATGTGAAATTGTATACATACACAATTACTTACCTATTGAAAATATACCAGTAAAAGACTCTGTTCAATATCTGGGAATCTATATTTGTAAAAATAAAAATAAAACTACATGTGAACAATTGAATAGTATGTCAAAAATCAAGAAAACTAAACGTATCTTGAATAATTGGCTACAAAGGGATCTTACCATTTTTGTGAGTATTACTGTCCAAAGCTGAAGGCCTTTCTAGATTTGTTTACCCTGCTCTTTCCATGTATGTTGGTGAGGACATTTCCAAAGATATCAATAAATCCTTCTTAGATTTTATATGGAAAAATAAACCTTACCAGTTAAAAAAGGACATTATATCAGGCAAAAGTGTAGAAGGTGGCTTAGAGATGATATATATTTTTTTTACATTAACAATACTTTTAAACTTAATTGATTAAGAAATTGTCTTAAAAAATGATAATTCTATGTGGTTCTTTATCCCACAACATATCTTTCAAAAACTTGGAGGGTTATCTTTTCTTCTGAAATGTAACTTTCTTCCAGGAATGTTACCTATTAAATTATCTAAATTTCACCAGCAGGTATTACTGGCTTGGGAAAATTGTTTCCATCACAACTTTTCTCCACATAATATGCTTTTATGGAACAATTGTCTTATTACTTCTATGAATAAATAGTTATTTTTGCATAGGTGGTTTGAAATATATATTTTGTTATAGATATGTTCTATGAGAGAGGAAACATGCATGAACTTATGCAAGAATTTATGCATGTTTACAACTTTCCCATCCCCTTTAAAGAATTTCAACAAGTGGTTAAAGCTATTCCAAATGGGTTGATACAACGAATAAATAATATTCTCTCTTTTGGTAGCAATTAATACCATTAATTAAAAATTAATGGTATTGAAATATTTTCTTCCTCTTGTAATAATACAAATATTAGACAAATTTTGCAATCAAATCATAAAATCTCCCCTAGAGGAAAGTTCTTTTGGAATGCAAACATTTCTGATATTAATTGGAAAACGACCTGGTCAAATCCTTACAAATTTTGTATTTTGAATAAAGTTAAAGAGGTGCATTTCAAAATACTTCACAAAATGTACCCATGTAAAGTAGCTATTTCTAAATTCATGGACATTGACAATAATTGCAGTTTTTGTAACACACGTGAGGAAGACTTGTGTCATTTGTTTTATAATTGTGATTTGTCTCTTAGATTTTGGTCTGATGTTAGTGCCTTTCTATTTCTGCGAAGAAATGTTTATTATGTTATCTTTAAAATATGTTATTTGTACTTATTCACACAAACGTAAAAAGATTGTCATTAACTTCTACATTTTGCATGGTAAATAGTATATTCATAAACAGAAATTTTCGAAATGCATACCAAAGTGTAATCTATTTTTATCAGAAATGGAAGCTTTTAAAAAGTCTCTAATGCAAATTAATAACAAAAAGAATGACATATTGTTAGATTTCATGGAGAATTTGTTTTCTGATATAGCTCCCCCGCTGCAATCTGTGAATATGTCCTAAGGAAAAAGGAAGAAAATTTGAACTATTGTTTAGTTTGTTTTTTTTATAATTTTTTTTAAATTTTGTGTTTTATTTTGTTTTTACGATGTGGTTATTTGTTTATTTTATTTATTTTTCTTCTCTTAAACATTGTTCTACAGTTTAAGATTGCTCTTATATTTTGTGTATCTGGATTTACTTGTTAATATTTTTGTTTGTTCATCATCTTCTTTACTAAAAAAAAAAACGTTGCTACACTGACACATAAATCGTTATTTATTTCTTAAGGAATAAACCATTCACCTTATCCTGCTGGCTTAATCTACAGTTTTTCCTTGTCAAATGGACTTCTTCATTATGCCAAATATTAAAGAATTATTCTTATATTGAGTAGTGTGTTATCCATTAATTAATTACAATAATAAATTGATTTAAAAAACATATTAATAACAATAAATCATCTAAATCATTTAAACTAAATGGAAATAATACATGACAGATGTCTTATAGGCTATATCTTACATGTCTTGTTTATTAATTAGCCTACCATACAGTAAGTCAGTACATTATACCGTTTTGCTCGCATTGTAAATTCCTTTGAATGCCCAGGAGTTAAAAAAAGTTTTACAATGTTTAAATTCATACTTTTGGAGAATGTAGCCTACTTCAAAGGACAAAAAAATCTCAACCACTGATGAAGTGTTCTCAAGCCATGCATAGGAAATATAACTAGGCATTGAAATAATACTCATTAAAATATATTTAAAACTTTGTTTCCCAGTTCAACATTGAAACGTCTGCAACATGTCACAGATAAATGCATCAGCGCATGATACTTTTTGCCATATTTTCTGCTTTGTAAAATATATTTAATATAATATGATTGCACTGTGGGGTGGTTTTCCAATCCCCTCCTCTTCTAGCATATAATGAATATGTAATCATATGTTTTCTTAATACTAGTGTATATATTCTGGTATTTATAAGCAATGTCTGTATTTGGTGTCTGAGAGGAGGGTTTGACCCATCTCAGGAATGCAGTAGCCTAACTGTGTTTACTCATTTAGCCTGGCTTCCAGAGAATAAATATGTACTTGTTTTGTGATAGTTCATTTGAATCATTATATAATTGAATGTTATATTTTATAGAAAAAGAGTTATCAGTTTGAACTTTGTTCTTATTCATTTTATTATGTGGTTCTCATGATAGCCGTATGAGACCTCTAAGGACCAGCACACCACATGTATGCTTAACATGTACTATGCTTAATTCGTTTTAGGGTTTATAGCACTATTAGTTGCTATGTTAAACTATGACAGTGAACCATGTGTAGAAGTTTGTATCCGTGCTCTGTATTGTTTTGTTCCAGTGATGTGCTGCAGATATTGCCTATGTTTTATCTAATGGCGTATTTTCAGGGGATGTTTTAGGACAGACATGTGACCATGCCAAAGGAACAGTATGCAGGAGAATCAACAGCTGCCCAAATGAGAATTGCCCTCACAAGATTTATGACTCCCCTACCATCCTTACAATAGTTGCTTAAGAATGGAACTTACTGTCTCCAATATACTGCCTTCAAGAAAAGAATAAAACTTCCCTGCCTTTAATTTTCTAGTAATCCTAAAGACCTTGATTAGCTTGTTCAGGCAAGTTTGATCAGGGTTGGAGCTAAACTCTGCAGGAAATGGACCCAGTGGGCCAAAGTTGGAAACCCCTGCTTAAAGTATAGTTGTTTCGCATTAGAAGTAGAGGCTGGGCTCTATTACTAAAATTTCTACTGCCTTGACTGTTGTGTGGAGAACTCAGTTTCAGGAAAACTCTCTGTCAACTGATGAACTTCAATTTGACTTGTTGGTCTATCTAGGGGTTAATAGGTATGCCCCTACAGTACAGTGCCATGCTCTTCCCATTTCTGCCTTTTTTGACTTTGCCTCCTCTGGATTCAAAGTACCACTAACCAAAACATGAAATTTATAAAGTTTCCACTATTTAATATTCAAAAATACGTGCAGCCTACCATCGACCTGTAATAAAGTTTCCTTACCATTGTTTTTTGAACTACAGCGTTTTTATTTATGAAAAAACCATGTGTACTGTGAGGATATCTCATCAAAACTCTCTAAATGTGTTACGGAAGAGAAACGAAGGGTTACGGGTTTCGAACAACACGAGAGTGAGTAGTTTTGAGTGAACTAACCCTTTAAAGCCCATGCATTAATGCGCCCCTGGTAACCATCCTGGTACTTAGATCCTATTCCTCCTGTTTCTCCCTCCACTTTCCTGTCAGTTCTTTACTAACAAAAGGAAATTCATGATGCATATTGCCAAGTATCCCCATGAGCATTCATATGTAGGGGACAGTGGGGTAAGATGAGCCATATTTTACTTGGTCCTCAAGATAAGGAAAAGTACAATGAAAGTAATTTCAGGATGTTGCCTATCATTTTAAATTATCAAAATGTATCTATGACGTATCAAGGTTCTAAAAATATGGCTTCTTAAAAAAGAAGAAAGAAAAAAAAAGTGTTCCCTTTCATGGGAACTTCGAACTGCGTCCTCTAGGGGTCGCTATGGGGAACGCCTCGTCGTGACCCGTGTCTGACGCATACATTGAAAAAACACCAACTCGTGGGCCGGCGACAACCATGACATCACTACCGGTGCGACATAAGTAATAAATCGGTGCCGGGAGCTACCATCATCTCTTTGTCTTCATGTACTGTTCTGTTTGAAGCGTGCATTTCCAGGAAAAAAGTAAGAGCTATCTATTTATTATGGCGAGCACTTGTAGAGCATTTAGAAGGTGTGTGCATCTGTGTCAGCGCTATTTGACACCAGATGGCACACACGATCTATGTGTTGTTTGTTGGGCGAGGAGCACGCACGCGATGTCCTCAAGGGGCCAATCTGCGTGCACTGTGAGAGCTTTTCTCTGAAGAAGCTCCACTTTCGTTTGTCTCTCTTTTTGAGGAAAGAAGGGCAGCCATCTGCTTCCTGCGGTTCGGGACCCTCCGCTGCTGAGGCACGGCGGAGAATGAGCTCGTGGGGATCTCAGATGGACCTGGCCGATGAGTTTAGAGAGGAGCTTTCCTTCTCGCGCTCATCGGCGGGGGGGCGAGAGACAGCCACTGGAGGATGATGTTCTCTCTTTAAACATCATCTGATCCAGGGGCCAGTGCTCTGTTGATTTCAGCCCAGGAAGAGCAGGAAATATCTGAGGAGGGCAAATAAGCTGAGGCTGAGCCTTCCCAATCCACCTGCCCTGCGTATGATGAGCTATTAGAGGTTATGGATCGCGCCACAGCAAGACTTGACTTGCCATGGAAGCGCACTAAGGAAGTGGCGTCGCGAGGTCGTCTCGACGAACGTTATCTTACTGGCCATAACCCTCCAGCTCAGGTGAGTCTTCCTTTCCTTCTTGATCTCCATACTGAGATCGAGAAGGAACGGAAGAGGCCGTTTTCCTCACGCATACATCAGTCTCAGCATACGAGTTATGCGAACATCAAGTCGATGCGCGAAAGCGGCTATGATGATGATGCCCCCGGTGGAAGAGACGCTAGCCAGCTATCTCTCTATGGGAGAGACATCATCTCTCAAAACTCCCTCCTTGCCATCCCTGCCTCTTCAAGCTACATCTAAAATGAATAGCAAGGCATACGCAGCAGCAGGTCAGACGGTTGCTTCGCTGCACACGATGGCGGTACTCCAGGCATACCAGGCTGATCTGCTAAAAGACCTGGATAAAGGCAAGGGCCTTTCCTCTGACGAGATGGCTGAGTTACGCCGCACCACGGATCTTGCACTTCGTGCTACTAAGCAGGCTGCCTCTGCCATGGGCAGATCTATGGCGGCGATGGTAGGAACGGAGAGGCAGCTGTGTGTAAACCTGGCAGACATCGGGAAGAAAAAAAGGGGCTTTCTTCTCGATGCCCCGATTTCACCCTCTGAACTTTTTGGTACATCCGTTGAGACGGTCGTCGAAAAAATCAGGGAGGCGAAGGCGCGCTCAGCGGCCTTCAAAACCTTCATTCCACGAAGGTACAGGTTATGAGCCCCGAACAAACCCAGGATGTCCTGGCCCCGTCTCGATTTGAGGATCAGAGAAGAGCACAGAAGGCTAGTGTCGCGACTCGCGCTCCTCGTCCGCCTGCGGGTAGGGGTAGGAAGTATCGTGGGGCGAAGGGAGGTAGGCAGGACCTGAGGTATGTGATCCAGACAAGGCGTCATCGCTTTCGTCCAGATCAAAGTGATACTTAAGTATCTACTCATTTCCTTTGGAGGTCTGCCCTTTTCTTCCCCTTCCTAATTCCCCTGTAACCACCATCTCTCCTGCATAACAGTCTCCTTCTGGAACTATGATGTTTTTGGTTGGTTCTATGACTAAATCCTAGTAACCACCTTACTGATGGTCCGGACTAGAGGCTTCTCCGGACAGAGCTCCAACGCGGGAACCATGGTGGGTGAGTACGATCCATGTCTAAATATATGTATATAAATATATGTATGTGCTATGAAACTGGTGGGTGTGTGTACCCTTCTGCTAGTTTCTTTGCAGTGTTTCCCGTGCTGGTTTCAGAAACCGGGTGCTCGACTTGCATTGTTTATTTCACTCGTCGAGATATGTTCAGAAGGTAAGTAAGGTTTCGGTTTCATACTTCCTGGATCATGCGGCCGTAACACAGGCTTCTGCGGGAGTTTTGTGTTTATCAGGCCCCCGGTGTCACTGCAAAAAAATTCCTGGACGTCCGGGCTGGGGTTACGATTTCATGCTACCCTGACTGGTCTACCGTATCCGGGTCGCACTGAGGGGTTTTTCCGATATCACCAGGATATCCCAGTGAGGCATAACCCCCTAACCATTGAGGGAGTGTGAGTATGATGTTTCTTTCGAGCGTTAATTCTCTCTGAGGAGTTGGATTCCTCATTCCATGGGCTGTTCTTGTGGTAGTGTTGAGCAGTGCTCCCTTTTTATCGAAGGGTTACCTGGAATGAGAGTCTGGCTAGACGGCAGTATGCTTACACCTCTGATTTTTCAATCATGCTGCAGGTCGGGCCCCCGCTCGTTGAGAGCTGGGTTTGTGCCCCCTCAGCCAAGGTAAACTATTATTTAGGCTCCTCCATATGTGATGTTAGCTTCACCTGATTATACAGGATTCGCCGACACTGATTTTGGTTAGGAACGTTGCCCTTTTTCTTTTCCCTCTGATGCGACATAGGGTGTTGCCCACAGTACCCGAGTAACATGCAGTGTGTTATTGCTAGCTGTTCAGTTTGGAACATGGGCTGCAGGGAGCCCAGTTCGTTTTGAGAACGAGTGTGTTGCTCCTCAGTTGAATATATGCTAGCGTTCCACGGAAATGCGGGTGGGTGAGTCCTCTCCATTGAGAGTGGGCTGTTCCACCACTACCAGATTACTTCTAGCCACCGCATTATAGGCGCTATAGCGTTGGGGAATACGCTATTTTATCTTAGGCTGATTGTCGGGTGCCCGCGAAACCCTCGAACGGGTAGCCAGTGTATTCGTGCAGTCTGCTTGCCCTTTTACAAGCCATTATGTATTTTTGTGTGTCAGGTGTCGCATGTTAGTTTGTCTGTTGTTTCACTCGGCTAGTCTACAATAACTAATGTGGCTTTTTATCTGTGTGCGTGCCTTTGTTTTTAGACATGTGTGCATTGTATCCCCATCGTTGTACCGACGCTAGCCGACTCCTTGCAGCCCTCTCCTTGGTGGTTTTACAACCAACGGTTCGGCTGGGGCACCACATCTATATGTCTCTTGGCTATCCCCCTACTCAGGGTTGTCTCTTCTACACGGATCTCTGCTTTTTCTTTTGGGACCCCCAGCCTTCCCCTTCCCCCTGCCCAAGCCGACAACCGCCCCTGCACGGTCCTCACCACGCACCACCCCCCATCCCGCGTGCCAGGCACAGATCACAGTCAGCATCTCTACACCAGCAGCTTGGCGTCTACTAACCTTAAAGGAATCTGTTTCTGTCACGCCTTTGCGCCTCCCGGCCGGAGTTGGCCAAGTTACACCATGCTTTTAAGTCCCCTCTTTGGGGTCTCCATCCTGACGACTTAGGGTGATATTGATGTTGGTGGTTCCCCTACACCGTAGCCCGCCGCCCCTACCGCAATAGGTTGTTTCTCCGCCCGCCTTCCCTCCCCCCGCCTCCACCGGCGCCCCGCTACCACTCAATCCAGCAAGTCCACGGGTAATCGACCTCATCGCCTATTTCTCGCCTTCCCCGGCTCGACAGACCGGTAATTCACACACTTCGCTCCACTGGTTCGGCACCCTTACTCCTGCGTCCCCTCAGCTTATGGTTTGGCGGGGCTCCATACCGACACAACCATACCACAGCTTTCCCATTGATATCCGACACGCACCACTCACAACACGACGACGACAAGATATGACAGCACACCTTTACGATTTTTTTATAGTTTACGAGCCGATACTATAGTCGCACAACTAAGTAAAAAGGGTGAGCAGTCTTAGGTTACTTATGTAACCATGGTTCCTGGAGTAGGGAACGAGACACTGCGTCCTCTCGGTTTCTTGCCATGCTGCGGACGCAAGCTTCAGACGAAGAAGGGAATGATGTGTAGCTCCCGGCACCGATTTATACTGTAGTCGCACCTGTAGTGATGTCATGGCTGTCGCCGGCCAACTTGTTGTTGGTGTTTTTTTTCAATGTATGCTTCAGACATGGGTCATGACGAGGTGTTCCCCATAGCGACCTCTAGAGGACGAAGTGTCTCGTTCCCTACTCAGGGGAACCATGGTTACATAAGTAAACTGAGGAGTTCACGTGGCCCTGTTTGCCCAAGCTTAGGGGTAAGCTTTATCAGAGTCAGTGGGTAATGATGCACCAATTGAAACAATTTTAAAATGACCCATTAATCGGATTAAACCATGGGGAATTTAAATTTACATAGCGCCTGGTACAAATTTAAATTAAACGGATTGTTACCTCTTAAAAATGAATAAAAAGTTCTTTTACAGCTCATCTTAGTTTTCTTAAGCCAACTTAACCATATTGAGCAAAACTTTTTTTTTGATTTGTGGGCGTAAAATAAATAAAAACCTGAATTGCCTGTTTCAGCACACACTGGGCCCACAGGACAACTACACGGAGACGAGGACTACCGTACCCTTCCCAGTTACTAAAACAAAAGTGGAAAAATACAGAGACACGGGATACAAGGACGCGAAAAGGACATTGCCGCGGTACAGGACCAAGGGCAAACACCTTTATAAACAGAAAACACTAATGGGGTACACTGGGATCAATAGAACTAAAGAGCTAGGGCAGCACAAAAACAAAAACCAATTGGGCCTAAACCATTAACTGGAGCACAGGGGGAGGAAGGAAAACACAACATGAGAAAGGACAAGTCTGACTATACCCCCCCCCCCCCCCTCCCGGAAGGCGCATCC
>JADLZN010004345.1:0-72958 GCA_018155175.1 Sinocyclocheilus anophthalmus
CAGACCGCTGCTGTTTCCTTGGCTGTTCTGCACTATTAGACACCTAGAAAGAATTTAAATTGAGAGAAATGAGTGACAAATGAGTGAAGGTACAGACATGTACAGAGGACAAAAAAGACACAGACGATGGGTTGCAGGCCACTTTATGAACAGCATTAACAATTTGATGCGTATCAGAATCAAAACGCCAAAGGGAATATTTTATGCAGCATAACGAACACTTTTCAAACACAATGTATTGAAAAATGAACAGATGTCTTTAATTGGAAATGCACAGTGCTAAAAAAGACACTTTTACTCTTTGTCTATCTGCAAAGGAGTTACAGTCTCAAATGAGCACTTTGTCTACTGCACATAAGGACATTATTACTTGATGAAATTAATTTGTTGCCTGACAGGATAAAATGTAATCTCCTCATTGCCCAAAGGCAATAAAGAAGCAGGAGTGTAATAGAACTTCACAAGACATTCACTGGACCACTGAGGCAATCAGACTAAATCTCACCCCTTCACCTAATTCCCCCTTGGAAAAATGTAATTTCCTATTCTGTTTTGAAAATGCAAAGTAAGGTATTTCGAAGGAAATATCTAAGAAAACCTCATATTTCAAACTCAATTAGAAAGTCAGCACCTTCTCTCAATTTTCAGCAAACAAGACTATTGACATAATGCATGGATATCAGTGTGCTTGTCTTCATTAGGCAGAGTTTTCTTGAAATGAGCCAGTTTTCATTTTTGGGCTGTTCAAGCCAAAAATAAATGAATAAATAAAAGATATAAAAAACACACTGAGCGAGAATAATGGGATGGAATCTAAAAAGCTTCTCAAGGTAATGTATTCTAGCTGGGTGGAATTTTGTTTATTCCTGAGCATTAACAAACGGCTGCACAAATCATCAGTAATGAAATTCATATTCGTGGATTTCAAGAAATTGCTTTTGATCGGGGTCCCCTTCATGTCTAGGTTACAATGAGACGGTTCCAATTTCTGCCAGATTTCTTTCTTTCATCCTTTTCAACGTGCCGCACAAACTGAGCACTTTCCCCTTGAAATGAGCGAGTAAACGGTATTAACGGCTTATTCTCTATAATTGTCTTTGGAACTACCCCAAAATGATGTAAAATACATTACATTAAAGAAAACATTTTATGCCATCGCTACATATCACATTTTAAGCATCAGCTCTTAAGAGCATAAAATACTCCATCATTACTCACTGCTCAGCTGTCAGGATTTTGAGGTTCTCTTTTAGGGCATAAACAAGCACTAGTCTCGGTTACTCAAATGCCACTTGTATTTAAATGAGGGCTGTCAACATTCACATGAATATTTAATTATAATAATGAATATGCATATTTCAGAGAGCCCTTTGGGGATGATCTTTATTATTAGATTAAAATAAATAACATTTAATATTACATTAATATTTCTGAATGTTTAACTATTTAAAAGGAAATGGAAGTCTGTTCAAGTTTGTCTGTCACTGTTTTCCAACGGGGCTAGGAACAAGAATTTGATTCTTTATTCAGCAAGGATACATTAAACTGAACAAAAATAAACGCATAATGTTGCAAAATATTTCTGTTACAAATAAATGTGGTTGTTTCTATTCAGAATCCTGAAAAAGAGTTTAATGGTTTCCACAAAAAGCAGCACAACTGTTTTCACCATGGTAATACTAAGAATGGGTAATGCCTGCAAAACAGCCTTATGATACAAGAAGAGTATAATTTACATGTTACAGTGTTATACGGAAATTTTTTAAAAATACTTTACAATATTACTGTTTCCACTGATTATTTGACCAAAATATGCAACCTTGGTAGAATTAAGATGTTTTAACACGTTACAACAATCTACCCCCTCCAAACTTTTGCCGTATTGTATACAACTCACAGACCAAGATGCTACCTTACAATAAACCCTTACATCCCATGCGAGCTTACTAAGATAAGCCAAACAAGTATATTTTCTCCACCCCTCCGTTTATAGCAATATTACTACAACATACCATTGAGACATAAATCGACCACAAATGTCCTGTATTGATTGAAGACCTATATGCTTAGATTTTCTTTTACTGAGCTAATTTATGCGATGTCCCCCTTATAAGCTGCGCTCAGATCCTATCCCATGTACAGCTCTGCGATGCACTCTGCCTACCTGCTCGCCTCACCATGGCTCCGCGTCCTCTCGTCTCTCCTCTGGTGTGTGAGGTCCGTACCTTAAAGTCCTCTGGAGCTCAGGATTGTGTCGGCAGGGGATTGTTGAGGGTTTGGGCTGCCGTCAGGACGGTGAGGCTGAGGGATATGGGGCAGGCGGGCAGGGCAGGAGCAGGGGCAGGTTCGGGTTTGGAGCGTGTCTCTGGCTGGTACTCGCTCGGTGCTGGATCGGGCGCCAGTTCCTCTGGACTCTGATCAGTGCCGCTGCTAAGACTGCCCATACTCATGCTCATCTTAATCTCAGCTACTATCTGATCAATATCCTCCTCTGCCTCCTCTCCTGTCTCTCCGTCTGTGCCCTTATGCCCCCTGTATGGTGACGCATGCACAGAGTTTCCATTGTCCTCCGTGGCATAGTAGTCACCTGCGTAACCATCTCTGTCTTGCCCCACCTGTGGCTCTTCCTCCTGATCAGGACAGTAGGCCTCACTTCCTTCAACATTCTGCACTTCTTGATCTTCAGCAGGAGGTGAAATCTGTTCCTGATGGGGATCCGGATAGTGTTGTTGTTGTTGTTGGTGGTGATCGAGGACAGGTTCGGGTCTGCCATCGTACAGCTGCTGGTCAGAGTCCTGCTCGAGAACTTCGCAACGCACTTCTCCATCATCACCATGTGCATCATCCTCTCCCTCCACCCATTCCTCAACCACTTCCTGGCACTCATCCGTGTCTGGAGGTGGCTCCATGCGACCATCCGGGTGTCTGTACTCAGGCTCATTACAGTCCATTCCCTCCAGGTAGCTGTCATCCTCAGGACAATAGCGGATATAATATGTCACACCTTCATCCTCCTCTGGTAGCCCTTCATCGAAATCGTCCTCTTCTTCATCAGACGTATTGTTGACATAGTCGGAGCTAGAGTCTCCATCCAGACTGTCCGGGTGGCTGTGGTAGTCTCTGTGGGCGTGGTCTGGAGTTGTGGGTGTGGCTGGTCGGCTGTCTGTCAAGTCTGCCTCCTCTTGATTGTGGTAGGAGTGTTGGGACACCTCAGGGTCCTGGCGCTCTTCATACTCCTCCTCAGGGTGCTCAGGCTCGGGGTACGGGGCTGGGCAGGAGCGTGGAGCTGAAGCGTGAGGCTCTGTGGCCATGCTGCTGTTGGTCCCTGGCCTCTTCCTCTGAGCCATTGAGAACCGCTCACAGGCCGATCATCACTGGAAACCTCAATCCTGCCAAACAAAAACACATTGATAAGAATGGCAACATTCATAAACACTTACATAAAAACAGTCAATTTAATAAATGAAGGTTAACAACAAACCCTGACAAATAATAAAAAGCACACGCAGGTGGAAATTCCCTTGTTTTGAGCAATTATGTGACCAACCAACATGAGTATATACATAAAGGAAGTGTTCTTGTAGCTCATATAGTATAGCATGACACTAACAATCCCAAGGCTGTGGGTTCAATTGCCAAGGAACACACTCATAAATGTATGTCACATTCAAACAATGCTTGTGCCAAATGCATACACTACCATTCAAAAGTTAGGAGTAAGTTATAAAAAAATAAATAAAAATACGTTTCTTTAGTAGATGTTGAAATTTATTGACAGTGACAGATATCTTTTATTGAATAATAAAAAATGTAGAATTTTACATTTAAAAGTCGTTACGGTTTCAAATAATGCTGTTTTTTTTTAACTTCCCATACAAAAGAATCCTGAAAAAATCTATCATGCTTCACCAAGGTTTAAGTAGCACTACTGTTTTCATAGATCATAATCTAATACTCTTGATCCTCATATCCATATTAAATTATTTCTGAAGGATCATGCGACAATGAAGACTGGAGTAATGATGCTAAAAATAGCAAAAGTTCTTAATTGGTATAATTCACAATATTCCGTGTTTTTTTACGGAATTTCTGTCAAATAAATGCAGCCTTGGTAAGCGTAAGAGACTTATTTTAATAGTAGTGTATGTCGCGTATAATTACAGTTTAGCACCACTCGGCAGTGGCCATAATACCGTGCTATACTGTCTTCTGTACGGATCAGATTACAAAGAACACTGGTTTGCCAATGAGGCCTCAGAGTTGTGCAACATCTAAAGAACACACACAGGTCTATGATGTGTGCGACTGAACGGTTGAGCTGTACACCATCCAACTAGATCAAGCCTGTTGGGTGTATTGATCTCTGATGGGCCGATCCTCTTCTCGCCTCTCAGCACCTGTCAGTTTCAGTCATCCAGAGGCTGAACGGAATGTTCATTCCACAGCTCCAGCAGGCACCATCACGAACCGCCCAACTGACTGAAGTGAGAACAACCCTGTTTTCTCAGACGTTGAACTTTTCACAGTCTCCAAAGCACCAATTAATTCTCCGCATCGCATTCAATATTTGGACCATTAACTGACATACAATATATTTTCGTCTTGCTAAACTAAACGAGTCGATGATGATTACTTGTTTTTCATACGGTTGTAAAGAAACCGTTTGTATTTTTATGATAAATAATTAAGGATCATTCAATATTATTTCCAGCACAAGTCTTTATAACCGTATCCACGTTGTGGGATCATCATTTTTCATGTCTTAAGGACGTTTCTTATCTCTGAGGTTGAATGTCTATCTATTCGAACATATGTTAAAATGTATTTCGCCTGCATAGTGACAATTTTGTAGCAAGCCATATACTGTGTCTTCAGGTCACATGATCCTTCAGAAATCATGTCAATATGCTGATTTGGCGCTCAGTTGAGTTGTACTGCTAAATATTTTGATTCTTAGCATTTTTGATAAATGTAATGCGTCTTTGCAGAATAAAAATATTAATTTCTTTCAAATAATAATATTAAAATAAAAAATAAATCTTACCGACTCCAAATTTTGAATGGTAGTGCATAAAAAATAAGATGATTTTATGGATGGAGCAGGGGAAATGTTGGCAGTAAAAATTAAGAAAAAAAAATGACCCAAGTCGGCCAGCCGAAAAGAAAACCCTTATTATTAAGCACTGAACATAGTATCAATAAATGTAATGTCTTTTGCAGAAAAAGCTTAATCTTAAACATTAAGATCTTGACATCTTAGGACCCACGGAAATGTTGGGATAAATCTCACATGCCTAAATTGCAGTTTGAAAAGATGTGAACATGACAAAAAGGATGGTTGAAGTTTTCTGTCAGAAGCTTGTAAGAGTAGGCAAGACAAATTTCACTAACATAAAAAAGCAATTAGATGTCAGTGTTCAGAGATAAATCATGACAATAGCGGCTGTACAGAGGCTGCATAATCACACACAGAATGTAAAACTCAAATCAAACGTGTAATGGTGTTGGTGTAAATCTTGTTCACCCTCTCACAGACACACATGCACACAATGCCATGTTGCTGTCTCCGTCAGATGCCTGCAACAACAGCTTACGGAGAGACTTTTATTGCTGCTTTCCCTTTTGTTCCCTTTCTCCCTGCCTTTAATTACGCCTTCCATCACCAGTCATTACAACAACTAATTATCATTGTGCTTCTGCTCCTCCAATCTTACAGTGCTCTGAGCGTGTGAATTTGTTGACTTATAGAACCTTTTACTGTCTACACACATACAGCAGCTTTTACTGAAGCTAGGCCTGGGCGATAAAACGGTATCGGTATTTATCGACGGTATACCTTCTTCGTTAGGTAGGACCAATGTTCGATATATAGCGCATGATATAGGCATGTGCTATGAGTGATGCAGACAGCACACACGAACACATGCTGAAATGAATGATGTGTCTGCCTGTGATGAGTAGATTGTGAATAAAGAATGAATATTATTTGAATTTAAAATAACATTTGCATTTGAATGTTAGGTGTGCGTCAGGGAGCGTCATCGGTGGAGCACGAGATGCGGTGATGATGATGTAAGTGACGTTGTTGCATTTTAATGTTTTGTTAGTCTAGCCCACGAGACGCGCCGCTGCTGCGTTATTCATTCAAAATATTAAGAGAAATATAGAAGCTCAATGCGGAAAAGATCTTGAATGGGTTAAAACCGAAAACCAAGCCATTCACACAGAACGCATATCCAGCGCATTTTTTAGACAGACAAATATGACTGCTGCACTCGCGTCACGCCAAGATATGGTATAGAAAGCCATGCAAAGTTAAAACATTTAAACTTTTAGAAAACACGTCGCAAACTTGTAGAGGTTTATTCCTTTTCACTGCGTCTCTCATGTTTTTTCAATCGTCTGTCGTGAATGCGGCTTGGGCTCTCGTGATAAGCAATGCATTGACATAGGCGTTTTTTTCATATTGTTCCTGCAAGCACATTTACGAATTATAGTTGATTTTTTGAGTTTATTTACTACAGCACGGTTTAATACGAGTTACGTGCTAAAATGCGTTACATTATTTGCTCATTGCGCCTCCTCGTGGCCTCGGATACAACTTAGCCTATACATAAGACCTATTAACTCCTATACAACAGTAGAAATTAATATTTGTTTATAATTTTTACTGTGTTTTAATATGTCAACAAAAAAATCTCATTTGTTGTTTTCCCATACATTGTGTTCTTATAAACACATTGTTTAAAAAAAATATTTTAGATTTGCTTTGTGTTTGAAAAGATATAAATAATGTCCATAATGACTCGATACCCGAATGACTGACACATGAGATTCGGGTTTATTGTACATTTTGTCAGCATAACCGCCTACCCTAAATGAGAGCCTTGATTTTTTTTGTTCCTTCACACCTATAGCAATTTACCCTTATTACTCCTCATACAGTTAAACCCTATCCGACTGTCTTTTACACCGCTTTGAAGAAATCACTGTTTTCTCTCTACCTTTTAGTGATGAGCATCATAGTACAACAAGTACTTTAGGAGCCCTCCCCCAACTCACTGTCAGTCAAAAGCCCAACGTGTCTGGGTGGGTACTAAAGGCAACAGTCTACCCAGGCGTCACCACCTGACCTTGTACACCTCATTGTTCAGCATAAATCGCCACCCAGGAATATGTCTGAGCGTGGTTAACCGCACTTTATTGCGCACCCACTACTCACCTACCTTAGTCTTCCATGTATCGGAAGCGGGATACCATTACCATACAATGGACCAGACTTGCCAAAGAAAGATGCACAATAATCAATTCCGTCTGCCCGCATTGGGATCACGTTCTTTATCCATCACATTTTTATCCGAAACATAGGCAGTAGTCAGCACAGCGCAATCCTTCAATGAGCTCAACAACTGTAAGCTTAGTTGGTGTTTTATGTCTCCTACAATATTTTCAATCCCTGAACTAAAAATGTATACGAAAATAAAGAACCTGAGATAGTATTGTTTAAAACCAGCTCGCCCCAACAATTCGTCATTTCAATGCGCCTTTGTATTGCTTTCTTTCTTCCGGAACCAAAAGAAGTTCTCAGGTGTTTTTTTCTTATTCGTGGAAAGTAAATTGAGGTCCACAACAGCCTCCATTGATATTCTTATTTAACTCCTTAGTTTAGTCATATGAGCAGAAAAAACACGCTTGATATCCAAAGCGACGACAAATGAGGACATGTAGCAATCATACCTCAAAAGAGCACTGATATACATGCTATAACAGATCCAGTTAGCTTAAATTGCAAGACACTACATAGGGGGGGGTTTTGTTTTTAAATATATAATCAAAAAAAGAAAAACAGTGAATACAAAAGATCAGAAAGCTAGTTTGTTAAAACAAAAGAAGAAACCAAGCAGCAATGAATAGCGTGCAAGTCTAAAAGGGACAAGTGTTTTTTATATGAAAAATAGATTAACAATAAATGATTTTACTAAATAATATCACTATATACAGTATATTACAGTATACAGTATAGGACTTTACAACCTCCGACTAGATCAGACACAACAAATGGCTGTAAAATGCCTTTTTAGTCCATATATTTTAGTAATATTTTTTCCAGGTGGCTAATAGCATTTTTACAGAAAATGCATTAAAAAATTTGCCAATTACCAAATAGAATAGCATTATGAGGTCATGACTATAGCATAAATACTGTGCAGTATGCAGTATAATCCATTTCCCCCCGTATTTTCTGCTCTCTATGGCATTTTGAATGTTCTTCACAGAGGTCACTTGGCGTTACTGCGGGCTGCGATCAATGCCCTTGTCAGGTGTTTGAAACATAAAGGTATGTGGAAGTGGTTGTGTTCACATCCATCCTATACATATAATCCATCCAGTGTTTTATGTTTTAATCCGATAGTTAAAAATCCCTTTCTGCCAACGCTGTTCTAATTCCTGCAAATGACGTGGTTCTGTACAGGCCCCTCCCACGATTTGTTTGATTGACAGTAGTGTTTCAGCACAGGCTGGACTGGTGTCTTACATTAGACCTGCCCTGAGTGAGCTGTCATCATTCCACCATTGCTTTGACGCTGTGCAGGGAAGCCGATGTCATCAGAGGAAGCATGGAGGTGCTGATATATGGTGGATGTACGATGCATTAGCAATCAGCATTTATACCCGATCTGACCTGCTGAGACGCAGAGGAAACAGTAAACGTACTTAAGATTAAACGTCTCTCTGAGAGCAGCTCAGAAGAGAGGGGCGGGGCCAGCAAAGCTCATTAACATTTAAAGCAACATTGACTATAATGGCTTGAAAAACAGTCTTGATTTACAGTTAAAGGTGTTTGACACTAACATGGATTTGAAACCAAAGTTGTTATGTACTTTTAATTAAGACCGAAAACCTATCAACTTGTGCAACAATGACCTCCTATGACCCCTTTAAGGTTGATTTATACTGCTGAGTCGGACCCTCCACCGGGATGCTATGCCGCACCAATCACCGAGCGCTTGTGTTCCGCTTAGAAACTGTTAGATTTTTGGAGAGGTGCACGTCAGGCTACGGCATAGGGTAGGGCTGTCCAAACTTGGTCCAGGAGGGCCGGTGTCCTGCACGAGTTTCCGCTCCAACCTAATTAACCCCTGAAACCAGCTATCAGCTCTTTACTAGGCTTGCTAAACTTTCAGTCCGGTGTGTTGAGCAAGTTGGAGCTACCTCTGCAGGACCCAATCCTTTTTCTCCATACCGCGTTTGCGACAGCCCTGGCATAGGGTGTGCGTCTATGGCCGTAGGCTGAAACGCGTATAGTTTACACCGAAGTATAATTGGGCTGTAACGCATGAATAAATCTCATCCCACAGTTCATCCTTTCAGTAAAAATCTATCTTTATTATATAGTTGAACATTGCTATAATGCATTCCATTGTAGTTGTGTACATACAAGCTAATATAAAAATATGAAGATGCTGGAATTTTAGTTTGGACTCCGGAGGACAAAATTCACATTTAAACCAAAAACACGGTTACAAATATAAATCCACTGCTAAAGAAAACAAGCATTTATGCAATCAGACTTTTTATTCAGAATCTTAAAGTTTCTGAGATTGTGACAAATAGTCCTGGTGTGCCTTGCACTAAATTACATCACATGACCCAAACAAGGTTTCATTAGGCATTACAATGATTAAAACCTTGAAATAACTACAGAAAGTCTAGAATCAATATGTGAAGATTGCTTGTCTGAGATGTTTTGGGAAGTGGCTAGTGACCTACTATGCTGCATCAGTATGATGCATGATTTCAATTTAACAGCCATTAAAGCCATGCATTTTCTTTAGGGGAAAAGGCCTTACAGCACAAGCATCCTTTCATGCTCAAAATACCAGTCAAAAGTTTGAGTTACAATGCAAAGTTCCTCCCAATATGAATGTTTTTAACAATCCATATTAAGTAAACCCTTCTATTGTTTTCCCTCCAATTTTGATTAGTGCCCTGAGGTGTTTCATAATGGTTATACAGTGTCATAAATAAGCTTTGAAACATTGAGCGGTGCCTCAAAATGCATGCAACTTAGACTCAAATAAGGGATTTGTGCCAAGCAAAACAGCCAAAAACCAGATTTGCAGACTAGCAACATTCTGTTTCATTTCCAATGAGCAGCAGTAAAGACCAGATACATTTGGTTACACAACAGGAGGGGGTTAAACAAGCCTACACACTGTGCTAATTATTTCCTGGAGACTTCCCAAACATCCCCAGCTTTAACTGAGCTAATGTGACTGTTAGTCTGGTTATGTTGCCTCCGCTCCTACTGACCTCCACCCTCTTGAGGATAATCTGCCGTTGATTCACTTGACAACGCTTTCCCTGAACCAGTGAAAGTATGGGTTTACACTTGCAAAACTTAATTTCTGTCTTACGAAGACAGATAATGCAAGAACGAGTTCCACTAATAATTCAACCCATTTTACTTTTTTCGGGATTCTTTGCATGATAAACTCTCAGTGTGGTAGACACATTACCTTGATGTTCTGTTAGCCGTTTAATTCTGAGCAGGTGGAAATAATCCTGATGAGCACACTGGTAGAAACAAAGGTGCTCGTTAATTCTAAAACTATTTGCCTGGGTTCTTGCGGATGAGTCGTAGATGACTACTTCTTCAGACCAGGGGTCCTCGAATCCCATGGATCATAGAAGCAGAGCGCGAACCATCTGTGAATCCAAAGGGTAGCCAGACCACATGATTTGTTCTATTGTCCTTGACAATGCGGGGAGCTACAGAATTGAATTTCAATGGACAAGTACTTTGCAGCCGAGGAGTTCCGTGAGGCCGGTTCTATTGGTGTAGAAGTGTCCGGGTTGTACTCAGAGGGAGACAGATTTCACCTAATTGTCCCCAATTTGTTCAAAGTGTTATCAAATTAACGTAAAATACAAACATCACCAGCGGTATAAGTTGGGATAGTGGGGGACAAACAAATGTCCATACTATGATCCACTAATGGTAAGTTTTTTGCTATTATACTGTTTTTCACATTGTGGAGCTACAGTAGTTCTACCTCGATGTAGTAATTTACGTCTGCACCCTGATACTATTCCAAAAAATACGGTCGAGTACAGTCGGTACTGTATATGTTGCTATTTTAAGCACTTTAGCCGGCCACATTCTCTTGTGCTCGTCTTTCAAAGAATCCGGCTCATATTTGAAGTCAACTCCATTTAGTTCATCTCCCCGACCCTCCACCAAGGGCAATAACTACAAATGGAGATTAGTGTCATGAAGTTTACCGAACACACATATGTGTATTGCAACGATCAATGTTGGGCTGCCAAAATATTCTTGACTTGCCCGCTTAACTGCTAATAGTTTGGACATGCCCAGGATCCAGATACACAAGATACTGCCATAGACTTCACTATATGCTGATATTCTTTCATATCGGAGTTCTCTTATCGATACGGAAATCATATAATGTCACTGTAGGTGTGGGCATTTACAGACTTTTACGGTGTTTGAAATAGCTCTTTTGAATCCAAAAGAATAATATGAAAGAAAGACTTGTATTGGTTTTTATTGCTAGTGTAAAATGTTATTTGATTCTCGTGAAAGTCACTCCTATCACCCCATCGCATGCTTTGTAGCTACCTCCTTTTTGGGGAACGGTAATGAACATGTTAGGGAGTGCTTTACCTCATTATACAGTTCGAAGACTAGCGAGGTATGGACACACCAAATCCTTTGTTATGCGCAAAGTTCAGTTATTGCCCCAAGCACAGTTAAGCTTTGTAAGCAGTGGCGAACTGACACCGTCAATTAGCCCACTGCGTATCGTATTCACGGTTCTGCGGGTGGCTGGCACAGCATCTCGCTGAACAGCCAACAAAACCGTGAATTACAAGGGACGAGTTCCCAGAGCAGCAGACCAGGACAGCTGCGGACAGAGTCCTCGGAACTCAGGAGTGAGGGATAGAGCGAAGATTAGGTGCCACAGCCCGTATTGCGTGGTCTTGCACGATCCATTTCTCTCCGGCAATTCGGGACTCCGTGTTGCAGGCGCTTCACTTCCAGCGGTGTATTCCAGCGTGAGAACGGAGGAGTGATGCCTGGCACAGCCATAGTGGTGTGCTGCCTCCTGTAAACAGGCTTATTTATTTCTGAAATGAGCTACAGCTTTAACTCGCAGTGGGACACTTTTCTTGTTTCCTTGACAAATGTCTCTACTCTTTCACTTAACGGAGATGAGCGAGGAGATGAGAGAATTGGATTTCTCCTTGCCATCCTCACGATGGAGAGATGTGAGGCTATGCAACACTCCCTGCTTCCCTGTTTCCTTCACTGCTCTCTTTAAGACAAAACGACGGTTGTTTCTTATCTATAAAACACGGTCATTGTTTAAACATCACAGTTTAACACATCTCACTAGCTATCTGCTGTATACAAAGCACACACATTAACCGTTTATCATTGAGAAAAGATTAAGAAATGCGACAAAATGTGTTTGTGAGCATCTCCTAAAAGCATCTTCACAAGAAAGTTGAGCTAAACAGCAGTGAATCCAGCATCAGTGAGGCCTAATCCTCTTTACTCTTTTGGTTCTCTGGTTAGCCAATGGGATGCTTATGCCTTTTAATGACTTGCTTTATCAAGCGTGGCTTAGTCATTAAAGAAAAATTAGACTTGCGCCAAATAAATTCATGCTACACTTCACTTCTGAAGAGTCTGTTCAGGGATGAGTCGAAGAGCTACACTATTTGGCATATGAAATGCCATCACATGAACAAAAAAGACTATACTATTAGAATAGCATGTATTTCCGTATGTATTTCACTGTATGGGATTTTCAAACTTTGTACGAGCCAAAATAAGCAATAAAAATATTATTTCAACAGCTTTTAGAAAGCAAAAATTCAAATTTTGTCTGCTTTTGTCTTAGCAGTGTTTCTAATCCCTAGTTTGAAATCCCCAGGCAAGTTACACGATTATGGTAAATAATAAATGGTAATAATTGTAAATAAGCTCCTAAAGTTAACCTCCAACTTGTCTTAAATGCCCAAAGGTAACATTTTTAAAGAATGTATTGCGTTGTTTCAGAAATGTAACATTACAACATAACACCATATAATATAATACATACATGTATTAATGTGGATGTGCACAATACTGAGGTTAATTCATTTTAGAATTTTGACATTTTTGCCTGCATTAATGATTATGACCGTAATCAGCAGGCAGTGCAAAAAACAGCCTTTGAAGTATTTTTGTTGATCAGCGAGTCTTGGACAAGAAACGCCATATAATAACACCAAAGCCTGCTCTTATGAACTCATGAACTTCATAAAAATTTCTCAAGAGTTTCTCAACTTAAGAACATTATTAAAAACTTCTTAGAATTTATCTTATGAAATGTATTTTCTTTTTGTGAATCCAGCCACAGTGATGTTGCCCAAGTACTTCTCTGTCAGAGAAAGATATTAGTGTAATAAGGATGAACTTATCTAATCATTTTATATAATCCCATCTTTTTTGGGGGGGGGGGGGGCAAATAAAAGTGAGACAAGATAATACGTACATAAGGTTGAAAAAAAAAAATGGTTAAAGCAAGACATGCAGATCCACTGTGAACTACTGAGAACTTTCCTCTTTTCAAGAGGAGAGCAGAAATCCGCTGTGACACCTCTTGCCAACGTGATTTCTATAAAAGTCCCTTCCATGTAGGAAACCGAGGCGCAGCATGTGTGGACCTTATGCATCAGAACTGTCTGATTCACCTTTATTACAGCTCACCTTGTCCCCCACTCCCAACCGCTTTCATTTCTCATTTTCAACTGCTAGTTTGGTCAGTCAAGACTTCAGTTTCACCTCTAACTCTCAGAAGCCGAGTGAAAGAGAACTGGGGCACATAATGTATGAATATGGAGATTATAATAACACCCTGACTGAGAGGATAGCTTTACAATGTATCTTCCTCCTGTCTGTTCATAAGCCATTATTAAAACTTAATTCACCCAGCATGTACTTTTAATCTGTTGGCACTTTATAAGACATGAGGGTTCAGTCATATCCAATGGCACACTTCATGGTTGTTATGATTTATAGGTAACATTGAGTTTACTTCCTTTTTAATCTGTAGAATATTGTTGGACTTTGTACTTCATCTTTCATAAATGAAACCTGAATCTGTGATGAATTTTGAAGACAAACATTAGAGAAGATATTGGAAACTCCTCCCTGCAGAGCAGCACTCTGGGGTTTTGCTTTGTGCTTCAGTATTCTGACTCTCCTTGCGAGGAAAAAGCACCATTCTCTCATTGAGATTCTAGGTGTGTGCTCGTCTGTCTCTCGCTCTCACTGCAGGGAGGGGAGTGCTTATTTCCTGGACAGTATCAGTACCCCAAACCTCCTCCAAGGCTAGACCACCAGACCAGCCTCCTCTCCAAATCACCACGGCAACACTCTTTTGTTGGAGAGCACCGCCAGCATTCATAGCTCTGAATAATAGCTAACTGGTGGGCATCACGGTGGTGGGTCAAAACAAGGTTCAAATGCATTTCAACAGTGTGCAGTGTGAGAACAACAATGCAAGAACACTGTATTCCTAAATCACATGCTTGATATTCTAGAGTTTTAAAGGAATAGATCGCTTACAATAACTGTCGGTTTTTATCGCATGTTTTGTTCCAAACCTGTATGATTTCTACAGTCCAACAGGTCATATAGAGTGGAAATTATGGACTACTTTTATGGTTCCTCTTTTGTGTTCCAGAGAAAACAATAACATATGCGTTGTGGTTCTCTGGTGAACGCACATCGAATGCTGACGTATAAGAGACGAGTTGCTGTCTATGGAGGGTCAGAAAGCTCTTGGATTTCATCAAAAATATCTTAGTTTGTGTTTCGAAGATGAATTAAGGTCTTACGGGTTTGGAACAACATGAGGGTGAGTAATTTATGCCAGAATGTTTATTTATTTAGCGTACCTATATCCGGCGCCCTTTAAGTTAAATTCACAGTTTAATAGCTCAGAATTAGAAAATAACAAGGATTTCAATATTCTGTTATTATGAATAAATGGCAAAAAATCTTCAAAAGGAGAACATGCATCAACAGAAGAATGAGTGGAAGGATGATTCAAACTGAAATGGGTTAGTCTGATTATATTTTTTAGAATTTATTTCCTATTTTAGAATTTTCTTTAATTTGTTTTCCTTTTAAAAAACACTAAAAATAGTTCATAATTATGAACATAACATGATTTCAGAATTCTTCTATTATTCTAAATAAAAACAATAATACACGCATGAACAGGGAGAACATGTTTAAGGAAGATTCAGGCGGAAATGGGTTAGCGTGTTACAGTTATAATTAAGTCCCCCAAGGGTAAAGTGTTAATGAAATAGCAAGCTGTGTGAATGGGTTCAGCTAAACCACACTCACTTTCATGACTTCTCTCTCGCTCCCTCTGTATCTGTCCTCCCTGAAAGCCCACAAGCAAATCACCTGCTAATAATTGCCCTTACACATGCCTGCTGGTGCTGGCAGCAATAACCGTTTAAATGTTCACACCAAGAAGTCACACCAACTGGATGAAAACACAGACAACTGTATAAAAGCATACTTAAACTGTTGAAGAGATCAGTCTAATTAAAAAATTCTAACCTAAATAAACAAATTAATAATGATGATGATGTTCAAGAATTTAAAAAGAAATGTACTTAAAAACTATTCACTGATCTGAGAAGAAAGTAAGAGAAATCAGACTACTCAGATTAAATGTAAGCGTGGAGACACATCCAGGCAGAAGCCTCATTACATGAAAGACCCAGGCAGCTCATTCAGCCTTCATCCTTTTAAATTTTCTTCCAAATTATATAGCTAAGATAATCGCACCCCTAATAAAACACAGAAAACCACATAATTCTCTCTATGGTGATTATGTGAGCTGCTGCTGCCTTACACACTTGTATGTACTCTCTATTCTTTCTACTTTACATTTGAAACTAGAAAAACATGTAATTTCATTGTAATGTTTTGTGTAAGAGTTAAAGGGATAGCTCCCCTAAATAACATTTACTCACCCTCCTGTTGTTCCAAACCCATGAGACTTTTTTTTCTTCTGTTCGATGTCGTTCAAAAAAGTATGTTTTTTCTTCCCCCACACAATGAGTCCGTGGGGTCCAAAGCGTGTTTAGGACCCTTCTGAGTTTGTTAAATACTCTTTTGTGTTCAGACGAAAAAGAAATTCATACGGTTTGGAGCGCAGGAGGATCAGCAAATGATGAACAGACATTTTCCGTTTTTGTGAAACGTTTATTTCATCAAAGCACATACCCAGCTGTTTTACATGGCAAACACTTAAACCTTGTGTCAGTTCACACAGTATGGGAAGAACTTATGCAGACTGAGTATGCATCTTGAATAATGATGTTTCGTATACATATATAAACAATCAATTGTCCATACCAAGTATTCCACAGACTTAGAAGAGACTCCGTTGAACAGGTGACAGGTTGTAATTCCAACATACAGTGATCTTCTGTTTCCCATTATCCAGACTTCCCTATTTTTAGCATGCAGTGAAAACCTGCACACACATCCCCTTTTAGCACTTGGGTAGAGGGATCCTATCCACCCACCACCCAGCACCCCTTAAAAGTGGGGTTTAAGTGATTTCTGGTAGCCAATGTTGACTTTTGAAATCACCAAAACGAACACGCCCCTACCCCAAAAGTGTCTCGTCTCTATTTTGATAGCTCCGCCCCACATACGTACACAAATCAGGCAACGATTAGTTCTGTGAAACACAACAAAACCAATGTTACACCGTGTCTACAGCGGACATGAGCGGTGCGGCGCGACGCGACAAAATACAATAGAACCTTATAATCAGTGCTGCTGTCTACCATAGATATCTTTTTCTAACACGTTCGACGTGGCGACGATACGACAACTCCCCCCGCAGAAACTGCTGCATTCTTATTTTAATTTATGACACCAATTTCCAATGTGTGCATGGTCGCTTTGTCCCCCGTCATTGTACGAGAGCCACTTTAGCGTTGCGGCGCGACCGTGTTTAACTCACCGACGAGAAGAAACCAAGCAACCTCGTGCGTCGATCGCAGTCCTTCCGCTCCTTGAGGCTCGCCAGCGCTGGAGCTGATCCGAGTAATGTCCGACTGTCGAGCCTTAGCCTGCATGTTGTTCTGCAGACGTTTTCCTCTTTTTTTTTTATCCGCCATCTCTATCTTTCTGGCGCTCGGCTCGGCTAATGTCCGTCCTATGCACTAAACGTTCTCTCCTCCACATTTTGAGTAGACACGCCCCTTACTGCTGAATGGCTACAAGTTTGTTTTGCTATTCGGCCCGAATCAGTTTTCTAAAGTGTTTTTGAAAAATCGCTTACCCCACCTTTAAAGCTACACAGAATCATTCTAAAAATCCTCAAAACACATTGGCAACAGCCTAACAACCACTTAAAACATCCACAAGACAGGAAGATTTGACAGTAGTGATTCAGCTCACATAAACACATAGACACACGTTCTCTTCCCCTAAAACACAGACAAGCAGCACATCTCACAGATGGTATGGGAAACATTGGATATTGAGTTTCTCTCTTTGAACACCTGCTGAGGGTCTGGCTCAGTCACTCACCAGTAAAACTGACCAGCGGGCAACAATACCGGCCAGTCCAGCGCTGTCCACACTACCTTCAGTGCCATGCCTTCGAGCAAAGCACAGGGGGCAGCCACAGATGGCCTCAAATATGACGTGAATAGAGAATCAGAGAGCAAATGAAAAGAAGAAAAGAGTGGAAGGACATCTTGGCAGGGAGTGGTAGTGCTGCTTGAGTATGTGAGTGAGTCAGTCAGTGAGTCAGTCAGTGAACTGGGACTTTTCACATGTGTTTTATCACTCTGCTTGCCTGTGTTCACAGCATTACGGAGTATGTGAGTTTTGCTTGGAGCGAAGAGCATATTATTTGAAAGTCGGCGCATCTTTTTTCAGTTCTCTCACCATTGAACAGGGAACAGGACAGGGAAAACTCAAAGTGGAGTGGAGTAGATCTGGCTTCTTTTGAGGTTATTTTCATTGAAAAAAAAAAAAAAGCAATTGTCCAACAAAGGATGTGCTGTCGTGATGGACCAGGCACAGGTTCCTGGATCTACTCATGCCAGTCAACCAATCAAATTGAGAGATAACTTTCAGGAATATTGTGTTAGGCGTACTATCGGGTGTAGGCTTCCACCCTTGCTAGCATTAGCAGTTCCCACGGATTTAGGAATAATTATGGGTAGGTTAGTTTGGGTAGGGATTCGGATTAAGACTATATGGTGGGACAGTATGTTGATCCGGATCACAAAGATTCTGATCCAGGAATTCTTACTTGGCCCACCTCCGGCGGCCAACCCAGTAAACTTCTTGTTCATTGAACTTTGTATTAAATAAAGACCAAATATCACTGTCTATGTTTATAATTTCCCTAATAAATGTCAGGAGATACTGTATAACTGGACGATACTTTCAATAAATCTCGATTGATTCTTTTCCACACGGTGTTTTACCTGTTTCTAATTCATGCACTGCATTGTGTGTGTCTCAGGTTAAGGAAATGTCCCTACACTTAAACATTATTACACACCGGTATAATAAATAAAAATAAAATAATCTAAACACTAATAAAAGTTTTATAATGGCATTTTTATAATTTTCTCATTTATATATTTATAATTTTACAATACGGTTATTAAAATAGATACATATTGATTTTATTGGCTTCAGTGAGGCAGAAAAGCTCAAGCTTCTGGATCTAGTTAAAGTTTATCAAATTACTTACATATACAGTCTGATCATAGTAGGTGGGGAAACATCGATCAGCTGTTCGCGATATTTTCCGCGTCCCCCTCCCCCCGCCCCCCCCCCCCCCCAATACTGTCTTGATCCGGACGCCAGTAGCGCTCTTGTATTATACAATTGTGGTAAATTAATAAAATCACTTTCTTTACAATCCACGTTTGTGGTGTTGATTTTTTTTTCTGGTGAGGTAACCACTGGCACCTTCTCTGCAGTAATTAGTAAAACAAGGTCTGCTGGACAGTTATCAGGAAAGCCCCGTCCTCCGTATTTCGGACTTACTTTCGATTTGAAAAAGGATTTGCCTCGCCCGCAGTGTTACACGCGCATGCTTCACTCTCCCTCCTCACTGCCGGTTTGACCTCCATCTCAATATCCTATCTCTGATGTTGCTTTCTGCTCGTGTACCGCTATTCTCACCGTAAAGCAAATTCATCAATATGCCCCACCTTGACCAGGAATTTCAGCTGCATAAGACCAATTATAGTTTGGAACTCCCCCCCCCCTCAGGATGCACGCACGTCTGGTTCAGACAACCCGGAGGGATAGCCTTAGCTAAGCGAATTTCCCGGATAGGTGTACAAAATAAGTTAGGTTTAAAAAGATTAAAATTATTGATTAATGTCTTTCAAAAGTTCCCGCCAAGAGCTTGTCACCCGCGTAATGTCATGTTATTCACGAAATTGACGTTGCGAGTGGGATTTCTTACCGAGCCGAAACAAGATGACGGTGTTGGGCGAGCCTGTTATCTGGAGGCGAAATGAGATTTTCAAGTGGCAGTCTTGGACCATGGAAAAAAATAAAAAAGGTAAATTGATTTAATATTTCAAAGTTTCTGACTTTCTTCTCGCAATTCTATAAGGAAACAACTCTTCACTTCTCTCTTTTGCCCCTCGGTCTCTGCTTTTTCTCTCAGTTTGCAAACGCACTAGTTTTGAGTTAATCAAGGTATAAAGTCCGATTAGAGATATAACTTGCTTTGGGAGAAAAGCAAGGGGTGGGGGGATAAAATATGTTATGTAAAATGTAATAGAAGGGTTGATACTTTCTAACTAGTAGTTAAATAAATATTAGTTTATTCTGGACTGTAGGGCTAATAAGCAATACGATCTCCATAACCGCATATGTGAACATTATGGTCACCTATGGTAAATCGATTTATCTTTACAAGGAGTAATCCTCACCGTTCTTTTTCATCCCCGAGTATGTCCTTTAAACGTCGTGCTTGAGCTTCAAATGGCGATCCCGGTGATGAAGGTGTCTATAAAATGATTTGCATTCCATTTTATATACAAATTAAATTGATTTTGTGAAGGATAGTGACTCAAAGGCACAAAAAAATTTGTCTTTTTTCCTGGATTTTTCCCATTTATCTCACTTGTTTCCCAGGTTTTTTTCTGCAACCACTTGCGCGCGCAGCTGCCAGTGACGTAACTGACGCTACTCTAAATGGTCTAGAGGCCTACTTGTTCCAGTTTGCAGTAGGGCTACTGTGCTGTAACATGCTGTAGGCTAGTTCAGCTGTACTGGGCAACGCTGCTAAAATAATGCTACCTTCAGTGACGCTATGCTCTGCTCATATGCCTGATAAGCCTAGCTTGTATGCTATACTTATTGTAGATTGATAAAAAAAAAAAAAAAACTTATATCGGATTCTGTCATAAAGGTTCCATTAGTTCCTGTTCGTTAACTGTATTACATTTGAATACATGAATACATTTATTACAGTGTTTATTCATCTTTCTTAATGTTAGTTGATTATAATACAGTTATTCACTGTTAGTTCATGTTAATTCAGAGTGCATTATCTGTTAACAAGCACAACTGTTGATTTTAATGCATTAGTAAATGTTGAAATTAATGAACTAAGATTAGTAAATGCTGAATAACTATTGTTCATTCTTAGTTCATTATCTAAAGTAGTTAGCTAATGTTAACTAATGACCTTATTGTAAAGTGTTACCAATATTAATTTAAATTCTGTCCATTTTTATTGTGTTACTTTCAGTAAAAGTTTGGTTATTTTATTGGCTTGTGTTTTTTTTTATATATAAATCAGTATCAGTAAATTTGTTTAAATTTAAAAAGTCTTACAATATTACTTTATATTATTTAATAAAATAATAAATAATCATTACAAAGCATTTTTGGTTTCGGTTTTCGGCCAAGTGCATCTAGAATTTTCGGTTTCCGTTTCGGCCCAGCATTTTCATTTCGGTGCATCCCTAGCTGACCGCACCTTTTATTTAATTTCTTTAATTGACAGTACTTTTACTTGCAAATGCCCCCCATTGCTGAGGGTCTGTCACAACTTTTTAGTACCATTGTCAAGTTGCACTGTTCAAATCCTATAGTAGCACAGCCATGCATACGTTTCATTTACTTAAGGGAGAATCTAGATAAACTATAATAAAATATGTTGCATTTGCATTGCATACAACATTATTACAGTTTTTCGGAGCCTGGTTTGGTACAGGTTTTTCCGCTTGACCGCCCAATTTTGCACTGCACAATAAACTGAAGGGAAGAAACAACCTGAGAAATGTTGCTTTTTTGTCAAAGCTGTCGTCAAGTTGTCCTTTGGGGGACAATAATTTGAGTTGGAAAATTTATAATGCAATATCTCTCATATATCGCAATAATATTAAAATCGCAGTAACCGTTATTGGGACACAAGTATACGCGATATATCTGTATCGTGCGTCCCTCTGGTGATCCCACGCCCTAATCTAGTCACTAATGACTATATTATATATCTTAACTATTTTTATCGCCTACAAATAAGTTGTTGTTTGCATATGTTGTGTTTCTCTGTGCCTACTTTATGTGTTAATTAGTAAACACACATACATATATATTGTGGAAAATATTTACATGTTTCAATTTATAGTCATAAATTTATATTATAATAACTATATGTTAATATATCAAACTACAGATTTTTCTAAATACTATCCTATGGCCTGTTTGATTTTCATCCCTTATTCTATCAAACGATTAATCGCATCCAATGAAAGTTTTTGTTTACATAATAATATTGCTGGGGTGTAACGGTGTATATATTATTATGTATCTATAATCCGACCCACCTCCGCATCTGATTTTGAAACTAATTTACATGCAATTTACACTGCTCCTAATTTATTTCATATAAGTCCTATCATCTATAAATATTTAATATATACCGTAACATATTTTTCTTAATATATATCGGGCATCTCAACAATGAGAATGCGTGGAAAAAGATTCCTTATTTCAGTATTCCAACTCGAGTGCTTGAAACGCGGTGTATTAAATACATTCAATGCACACAGACTGACGTATTTTAGGTCTTTGGTTCTTTTAATTGTGATGATTTGGCTCACATTTAACAAAACCCACCAAATTCACTATCTAGGGGTATCCTCAACAATTAGAATATTGGTGACATGCAATCACTAGCAACTCAAAACACCTGCAAATGTTTCCTGAGCCTTCAAAATGGTCTCACGGTTTGGTTCACTAGGCTACACAATCATGGCGAGGACTGCTGATCTGACAGTTTGTCCAGAAGACAATCATTGACACCTTTCACGAGGAGGGTAAGCCACAAACATTCTTTTGCCAAAGAAGCTGGCTGTTCACAGATGCTGTATCCAAGCATGTTAACAGAAAGTTGGTTGAAGGAAAGTGTGTCATAAAAATATGCACAACCCCGAGAGACCGCACTTATGAGTATTGTCAGCAAAATCGATTCATATTGAGTGACTTCACAGCGGACTGGACTGAGGCTGGGTCAGGGCCTCAAGATCCACCCCACACATACTGTCAATGAATTTTGGCTACAGTTGTCCGTAGTCCTCTTGTTAGCCCTCCTAACCACGACACGTCAAGGCGTCTTACCTGGCTAAGAAGACGACCTGCTGTTGCCCAGTGTCCAAACTCCCTCTTTTCAGATGAAAGTCATAGTCTTTGTATTTCATTTTGCAACGCAAGCGTCCTAATTTCTGGGAGGGGTGAGAACTTCAAGCTCTAGTTGCTTGAAGTCCATGTTAAACGATTTCCACACTCCAGTTATGATTTGGGTGCATGTCATCCTGCTGGTGATTGAGCCCATGTAGTTTTGTCCAAGAAATTTTTGAGCACTTCAGGCTTCCTTCGCTGACAGCTTTTGAAGAGCGTTCATTTTCCAGCAGGATTTGGGGGAGCCTTGGCCCACACGCCAAAAGCACCAAAGTGGTTTAATACCTGTGTTGGTGTCTTGCTGGGGCCAGCAAACTCACCAGACATGACCCCATAGAGGTCTAGGGGTATTGTCAAAGACAATAAACAGAAGACAAAATGGCGATGCCGGAGGGCCGCTGTCAAAGAAACCTGGACTTCCATACCATCTTAGCAGTGCCACAAACTGATCACCTCCGTGCTACGCCGAATTGAGGCAGTAATTAAGCAAAAGCAGCCCCTACCAAGTATTGAGTACATGTACAGTAAAATAACATACTTTCCAGAAGGCCAACAATTCACTAAAATGTTTTTTTTTTATTGGTCTTATGCAGTATTCTAATTTGTTGAGATAGTGGATTGGTGGTTTTTGTTACCCCCAAATGTGAAGCCAAAATCTTATCACATCACAATTAAAAGAACAAAAGACTTAACTACTTCAGTCTGTGTGCATTGGATTTATTTAATACACAAGTTTCACAATTTGAGTTGAATTACCGAAATAAATGAACTTTTCCACGACATTCTAATTTATTGAGATGCACCTGTACATGTGTGTGTATTTATATATACATAATAAATATAAAAGCATACTACTATATTATGTAACACAAAGCTTCTTTTGGATGCGTATCGCATTATCGTTTGACAGCACTAATGTATATGAATGAATGAATGATGCATTTATATAGCGCTTTATTGTGTATTGTTGTACACCCAAAGTGCTTTTATACATACAAAAATATATTTTCTTTCTCTTCTTCATTCGCAACATATTCAAACCAGCACACAAGACAAAGCCGCCATTGCAGTAGATGGTTTGCCTCCTGTCAGCCATCTGGGCTGTGGCAGCTGGGAGCAGACCCTTCAGTGCCTCCAGAGAGAAAAGGAGAGAGACAGGGTTGACAACAAGAAGAGGGAGAAGTGGAAGGAGCCAGAGAGGGGGAGAGAAGCGGAAATGCAAAAATGGAGCTAGTGTGTGAAGCAGCAAATCAAGACCACCGAGTTTACCTTCCAAACAGCCACGGGCACTCTGATCAATCTTATTTGCTCTTCCCTAATATTCCATATTTGCTGCGTTTATGCAATCAAAACACAAGCGAAAGCACAAAATTAAGCATATATCACCATTAGCAGCAGCGTTATGACATGAACCCCATTTTGGATGCAACAATCTATATTTAGTCTTTATGAATCTTCCTTTTATGAGCCCCTAACATTAGTTTTAGTATTAGTACAGCACTGGGATACAGAACACAATAAGACTGCAATAAAACCAGATGTCTGAGAGAATAAGTAGATGCACTGAAATAGTGAGAAGCAGAACTTGCTGAGGGAAACCATCCAGCTTTACTTGCTATTACAGGTTAAGCTGGACTGCTTTGCCTGGGAGAATCAATCAAACCCACCCAATAACATTCCCATGGTGTACTCCACATGCCCTCATATAAATGATGGCCATGACCTTTGCTAGACAAATGATGTATGAGTCATTATGGCACCTGTGCTTGCTGCTGAATACAGATTTCTAAAGCAGGGTAACATTACAGCGCACCCTCATTATGGCAGCATCTCTAATATATCAGCAGTAATGGATGATTCTTTGATGAATATACTTATCGAGCAGTAACAAACCGGGAAGGTTAAACTCAGAGATAATGCAGCGCTGAGGCAGAGAAACAGGGAAAAGCTCCACCCACTGACAGGCTCAGCTCATTAAATATTCATGAGGCTGCAAATGACACAAAGACACTACGCTCATCAACCAGGGTGCACTGGGAGCACAGAGTATGTAGGCAGATTTTTGCACACATCTTCCAAGTTATTTCTAGGAGAGCTACGCATATGAGGATTGAGTAGAGATAAGCAGAGTCATTCTGTTTTTAGTTGAGCTTGTTTGTTAATATTAACAAAAACTCTAATCCCTGTGATACTAAAATAAAACTGCCAGGACGCTGTAAGCCTATGGCCACAGTTCGTTTTTAAAATGCTTAACTTAAAAGTGTGATACACAGTAAATAATGCTCATAAACGGCTGTCAAGACAGTGTTCTCATTTAAAACATGTAGGAGCTTGGACCCAGATACAGTTTGACTTGCATCATAACTTAACAGCTGAATTACTGTGTATCATATTTATCCTGCACTACAATGCAGGTGTTTCTTCAGCACTCATTTAATATTACCATACAGTAACGTGCCATGCGGCTGTATGAAAGTGAGGTTAAAATCTCAGTTCTGTTCTCAGAGGTTGTGGAGGTCTGACCAGCCCCAGGGGACCCAGCAGGACAGAAAAAGAGAGAAAGGATACAGGCAAAAGGGCCAAAATCACCCGGTGCATCAAAACGCTACCATCGGCACACTATCCGTATCCATCGCACCGCAAAACAGCGAGTCCCAAACCACAGAGGAACAGAGTGTTCCTCCTCATATTTCTCACCGCTGGGACACCGCAGCAACATAAGTCAATTCAAAAATAAACACTATAGCCAAGAAATGAGTTCAGAAACTGAGGGTCTGTTGAAAGAACTGAGGGTGTGAGAGCAAACATAAACATGCAATACACAGTCTGACAAACCTTGTGCGCGCAGTACGAATAATGCATGATTTAGAGCTATTTTAAGACGGTGTTTTCAGCACACTCTGTGTTGCATGGTACCTTCTGCCCACATTATCTGTATGGATAAGAAATTTCAGTGTAGTTTGGCTTAAAAAATTAATTGAATTACATTTAAGCTCTTGTACAATCAGAACTTTTACTCTTAAACTGCATATGTAGGTCAAAAAATAATCTGTCTTCAAT
Source organism: Sinocyclocheilus anophthalmus (assembly GCA_018155175.1). Classification (NCBI taxonomy): domain Eukaryota; kingdom Metazoa; phylum Chordata; class Actinopteri; order Cypriniformes; family Cyprinidae; genus Sinocyclocheilus; species Sinocyclocheilus anophthalmus. Next base: position 25,853 of record JADLZN010004345.1, read on the forward strand.
CTGTCTGAAATTGCTTAGAATTGAATAAAATACATGTCAAACATGTTTTAGAAAAGCTTTATTCAAGTCATTTCATATGACAGAATCAATCTGGCTACATTAGGTTATAGCACTGAAAGTAATTTTAAGGTTCATATTAGGTACACATTTTCACATGTAACAGTGTGAGGAGATATCATATCTGCAAAGGATGATGGGTCAGATTGTCAGCGCTGTGCTTCCAGGTTGCTTCTCAACACTTATTTCGGACTGAACTCCGTGTGTCTGCTTTCAGTATAATTGATTATTTTAAAGCGCAGAATGCCTTAAGGTTGAAAAGCAGATCAGACAAGCTGAGTCATATCAGTCTTTGGGGAAAAACAGGTCAGAGCCAAATAAATAGGGTGACCATGAATCTTCAGTCATCAAATGGTTTAACAGTGTCTTACGAGTACAAAAAAAACAACAGATGCTCCAAGCATGTCCATGCTATATACAATATATAGTATATATACAGTATATATATATATTAGGGGTGGAACGGTTTGCGGAAAAAAATCTAACCGTACGGTTCTCCACACATGGTTCGGCATGCGCTAGGACCGCGGTTCAATTTAAATCTGACAATGCATCTGTAATATATGTTTTGCTATAAATAACACGTAAAACAAACAAGCTAATGTATGTTTCTGTTGATGGATTCTGGCTTCCCAGTACATTACAACAACAGCGATGAAAAAAAAAAAAAACCGGGACAAACCATTCACTCTGGTCACTGCGAATGCAGTATGCTGGATATGAGCATTTATTCGTCATCACCCGGGTGCGATGCGCGCGCGCACAGTGAGACCTGAACAACACACGTGATATACTGTGTTTAGCTTAAACTCGTTTTTAAGCTTTGCCAGTTTAAACATTTAAGAGCCAGAGGACGCGTGCTCGCAAGCAGTGAGAAGATTTGTGCGTGCGCTCATCCGAATCGCGCAAACCCACGCCTCAGAACGCATGCAAATATTATGCTTTCTCTGAAGTTTTGTTTAAATGGACAAATTCACACAAAAATATGTCAAAATGCCCATCTTGGTAAGTATCCTATAGTATATATAGCCGGCTGAACGTACTGGATCAGTGATCTCTTAAAGTAACAGCACTCTAATCCAAAAAAAAAAAACTGAAAACTGAAAAATCACTGTTTATTTTATTTGTATGTTTACTCTATTGTATTTATTTGTGCTGTTGTTTGTAGTTAGATTATTCTTATTTTCTTTATTTTATTTGACAGTATAGTTTTCCCCTAAAAATAGCACATACCGAACCGTACCGAAAACATGACTCTAAAACCGTGATACAAACCAAACAGTGAGTAAGTTGAACCGTTGCACCCCTAATATAAATACAGGAGATAATATATGATATATCTAATTCCAGCCGCAGGTGACTGTGCCGGATCCCAAGCCTCGATAAAGGAGGAGGGTTGGGGTTGTTTGTTTTTCTAGGGTTAGAACAGGCGTGTGAGATAGTAACGAATTACTACTACTCACGTTACAGTAATAAAGTAGTTTTTATCAGAAATTGTACTTTTTTAGTTAAAAAATTGTGTACTTTCACTTTTACTTGAGTACATTTTAAGTGAAGTATCGGTACTTTTACTCCGCTATTTCCCTCATTTTGTGGTCCTTACATGATTATTTTAATTTTATTTTTATCCATCAACGTGATTGGATAGAGAGAGAACAAATGTGCTAGAAAACTTTAATCGCCAATGTTATCATGGTCTGCAGGAGGAAAAGCATTCTTCAAGCATCAATTCAGTCGCATATTCCTCAAACTTAATATGTTAAGGTAAATTTCGAATTTCTGCTAACTAAATGATTTAGACAGCCTGAAATTTGGTGTGAGTTCTTGCGGGTTATTTTGCATTAAGTGAACTCACGCAAGTGCCATGTTTCGGTAATCCCTCTCATTATGCCGTCTCCTCTCGCGTGCGTTCGCAGCAGTCACTGGATAAGCGTGGGCCTGTGGACGTGTTGACTTTTGATCGGAGTTGAGGTGTGATGCCTGTGCTGCTGAAAAAGTGTGTGGAAAAACCAAATGAGGACCAATCTGCACCTATGGAAACCCGTGGAGGTTAATATACTGCATTAGTGCCAGCGGTGATTTTATCAAACTGCAGCTATTAATAAAGGTTTTTTTTTTTTTTTTTTGTAAATCCCCAGATTTTTTACAATCCGCCTTCAATTGCAAGGGCACTCCGCATAAACAATTTTCAGATCAACACTTTGTTCCCTTCCGTTTGTGGATGTGCTGATTCACGAGAACGCCGCGGCTCCGCAAGAGACAGCGTGTGTGTGTGGTGAGTTTCCTTGAAAAAGTGTCCACAGAAATACTTAGCTATTTAATGCATTTTCCCTTACAAATTATATTATCAGCATAACAATTCGAGTAAATGTGTGAAAGGTATGGCATGATGCCATCCTTTTAGAACAATGTGCATTTATGTTAAAATTGTAACACTTAGTTTAGTTATTTTTATTTCTTTATTTCAAAACGCTAAAACTGGCATCGTTTTGGAGAAATGGGCTCTCATTTTAACCCATATCATGGTGTGTAATGCTGAACTATAGTTTCTAATGGTGTTTGTATTTGCATTGTTCTAAACATTAATATTTTTTGTGCAACAACAGCATGCTGTCTCAGTGGCCTTACACATTATTTTAAATCGATTTTTTCAAACTTTATGATTTAAATGGGGATGATTGTACTGAGAATAACTTTCATCTTTTCTTCAACTGAAAACTGTTTCCGTGCTGTTTTGATGTATTTTAAAGAGTTGGCAGTCAGGATTAAAACTGCTGGATGAAAGATATTATTTATTCTTTATGACAAACAAGATAATGTGAATTACAGAATGTACAAAGTTTTTTAAATTTATAAATTGTGGTGTACAGCGTTTACTATGGGGGGGTAGAATCCACAGCTCAGTACTCCGTACTCACTTCTCATGAGTACTTTTAAATAAGCTACTCTTTTACTCTTACTCAAGTAGTTTTTTGGACAAGTACTTTTACTTTACTCGCACTACATTTTTTGGAAGGCAACGGTACTTTTACTTGAGTATATTTTTTCAGTACTCTTTCCACCACTGGGTATAACCCTGTAAGCTCTCGTATCATAGTGGCCAGGTTCAACGGAACACCTCTGAACATTGCAGTGATTCAGGGTTATGCACCAACTTCAGACAGTACCGAGGAAAAGGTCGAAACATTCTACAGCAGCTGGAGCACATCACAGAGGAGTTGCCAAAGAAGGATGTGAAAATTGTGATCGGCGACTGGAATGCAAAGGTTGAAACGGATAACGTGGGCTGGGGGCAGGTGATGGGATGTCACGGCTATGAACAGCACAATGATAGAGGGGAATGGCTACTGGAATTTGCGTCTAAGAATAATCTACTGATCACCAACACCAGATTCCAGCAGAAGGACAGCAGGAAGTGGATGGCACCCGATGGCAAGTTTTTTTTTTGACCCACAAACCAAAAACCAACCCCATGGGTGGTGGGGGGGGGGGGGGGACTTGGTGATGGAGACAGGAGATGGAAATGCAGTGGTGTTTTGCAGAACGTTCCAAGGAGCAGACATCTCCTCAGACCACAGTTTGGTGATGTGCAAACTGAAGCTAAGACTGAAAAGGACAACGAGACAACAACGACATGAACCAAGAAGGAACATCGATGCACTTGGTAATGCAATGGTGCGGGCAGCGTTTAAGGACAAAGTGGAGCAAAGACTTGCAAACTCACCATCGCAGCCAGTGGAACTAAATGAGAGTTCGACGGTTGAATGAAGCGATACAATCATCTGTGAGGGAAGTCTTACCAACAGTGTGTAAGCAAAACAAACCGTGGATCACGAAACGCACACTACAACTGGCAAAGACGAAAAGAGAGATGAAACAGAGAAGACAAGAATCGGAGGAGAGGTAGAAGGAGTATAGAGTGGTGTGCAATGTGGTAAGGAAAGCAGCAAGGACAGACAAGGAGGAGTGGCTACAAGGACAATGCCAGGAAATTGAGAGGCTTGCAGGAGACAACAGAATCAGAGATGCATATAAGCTCATCAACCAGATAAACCAAGCATGGAAACCGAAGCAGTCAGCCATCAAGAACAAGAATGGTAAGATGTTACAAGATAAAGCAGAAAAGGTGGACAGAATATTGCAGTGGTATGTACACTGATAGGGGTAACAGTGACACCGTCATAACTGAACTAGACCAAATCTCACCACCGCTCAATGAAGATGAAATGCACTACATTCTATATGAGGGAGTGTCAGAAGCGGTGAAAAGGTTAAAGAAAGGTAAGAGCCCAGGAATCAACGACATAACCGGAGAAACGAAACAAGCTGGAGGAGAAAAAGTAACAGAAAAGATACACACAATCTGTAATCAGATATGGCAGGAAGGGAGAGTACCAGAGGAATGGGCAAAGTCAGTCATTGTCACAATACCAAAGAAAGGAGACTTGCCAGAATGTAGCAACTACATGACAAATGCTCTGTTAAGTCACGTAAGGTATTGATGATGGTGTTACTGGAGAGATTGAAAGTGCAGATGGAACCACATATGTCAGAGGAGCAGGCCGGATTCAGGAAAGACAGATGCACGACACATCAAATCCTGATTCTAAGGCTTATGGCAGAGAAGGCGAAACATAAAGGACGACACATCATCAACTGTTTCATTGATTTCCGAAAGACATTCGACTCCATCAAACAGGACGTCACTTGGGCAACACTCAAGTCATACGGAGTCGGAGCAAGATTGACCAAGAAACTGCAGAACATCTGTGAAATCTCGCAGTCTGCAGTGCGAGTTGGCAGAGAAATGGGCGATTGGTTTAAAACAACGGTCGGAACAAGACAAGGGGATCCGATATCGGCAACTATATTCATCTCGTACCTCGAGAGAGTAATGGACTCGGTAAGAGACAATGGCACTGGAATATCAGTCCATGGGTACAAGATCAACAACCTCAAATTTGCAGATGACATTAATCTACTGGAGGAGGATAGAGTTGAATTACAAGGAAATCTGGATCGGATGAATGAAGCAGGAGAGGCCGCAGGATTAAAGATCAACATTGAAAAGACAATCACAATGGTGTTTGGACAAGAGGACATAGAAGAGGAACTGGAGATCAGGGGCAGAAGTATTGAAAATGTCATGGAGTTTGTGTACCTGGGTAGTCTACTGACCTGGGACAACGATTGCAACGAGGAGATCAAGAGGAGAATAGCGAGGGCAACGGGAGTAATGGCAGGGTTCAAGACAATATGGAACAGCAAGCATATCAGAACAGAGACTAAAATCAGCATAATCAGGACATGTGTGATGAATGTGTTGCTGTATGCTTGAGAGACATGGACATTGAGGAAGACAGACAAAGATTTACCGCGGGCGTTTGAAATTAAGTGCTACAGGAGAATCTTGCACATTCACTGGCATCAGAAAATCACAAACGTGGAGGTACAAAGACGAGTTGGAAACACGAGGAACATTGTACAACTCATCATAGAGAGGAAGGTCAGCCTGTTTGGACATATCTGCAGGATGGAGGACAAGCGACTGGTGAAGTGTGTGGTGTTTGAGATCATGGATGGACGGACACGGAGAGGAAGACCGAGTAGGGAGTGGTTGGATGACATCAAAGAATGGTGTCAGAGGGACATCCACTCTTTTAGCAGGATGGCACAGGACCGTGCACAGTGGAAATGAAGCGTCGGACGGGCATGGACCAACGGGACGGCTTTGAGACCAGGAATGATGGATGCCGATGGATATACACTGAACAAAATTATAACGCAACACTTTTGTTTTTGCCCCCATTTTTCATGAGCTGAACTCAAAGATCTAAGACTTTTTCTATGTACACAAAAGGCCTATTTCTCTCAAATACTGTTCACAAATCTGTCTAAATCTGTCTTAGTGAGCACTTCTCCTTTGCCGAGATAATTCATCTACCTCACAGGTGTGGCATATCAAGATGCTGATTAGACAGCATGATTATTGCACAGGTGTGCCTTAGGCTGGCCACAATAAAAGGCCACTCTAAAATGTGCAGTTTTACTGTATTGGGTGGTCAAAACCAGTCAGTATTCGGTGTGACTACCATTGCCCTAACGACAGTTGCAAACACCTCATCCTTCGATAGAGTTGATCCAGGTTGGATTGTGCGCCTTGGTTGTTGGTCCACTCCTCTTCAATGGCTGTGTGAAGTTGCTGGATTTTGGCAGGAACTGGAACACGCTGTCGAATACACTGATGCAGAGCATCCCAAACATGCTCAATGGGTGTCATGTCCGGTGAGTATGCTGGCCATGCAAGAACTGGGATGTTTTCAGCTTCCAGGAATTGTGTACAGATCCTTGCAACATGGGGCCGTGCATTATCATGCTGCAACATGAGGTGATGGTCGTGGATGAATGGCACAGCAATGGGTCTCAGGATCTTGTCACGGTATCTCTGTGCAATCAAAATGCCATCAATGAAATGCTCCTGTGCATCGAGTGCCATAAAAAGTACGCTTGCCCATAACATAACCCCAACGCCACCATGGGCCACTCGATCCACAAAATTGACATCAGCAAACCACTCACCCACACAACACCATACATGCTGTCTACCATCTGCCCTGTACAGTGAAAACCGGGATTCATCCTTGAAGAGAACACCTCTCCAAAGTGCCAGACGCCATCGAATGTGAGCATTTGCCCACTCAAGTCGGTTACGACGACGAACTGCAGTCAGGTCGAGACCACGATGAGGACGACGAGCATGCAGATGAAATTCCCTGAGATGGTTTTTTCACCTTTTCTCCATTTAGTTTTTCCCTCTTCCCGTCTCTTCCTTTTTTTTTTTCTCCGCAGTTTGTGCAGAAATTCTTTGGTTATGAAAACCGATTGTTGCAGCAGCTGTCCGGGTGGTTGTTCTCAGACGATCTTGGAGGTGAAGATTTGGATGTGGAGGTCCTGGGCTGGTGTTGTTACACGTGGTCTGCGGTTGTGAGGGCGGTTGGATGTACTGCCAAATTATCTGAAACGCCTTTGGAGACAGCTTATGGTAGAGAAGGTACATTCCCAATTCACGGGCAACAGCTCTGGTGGACATTCCTGCAGTCAGCATGCCAATTGCATGCTCCCTCAAAACTTGTGACATCTGTGGCATTGTGCTGTGTGATAAAACTGCACATTTTAGAGTGGCCTTTTATTGTAGCCAGCCTAGCATATTGTCTAATCAGCATCTTGATATGCCAACACCTGTGAGGTGGATGGATTATCTCTCGGCAAAGGAGAAGTGCTCACTAACACAGATTTAGCCAGATTTATGAACAATATTTGAGAGAAATATGCCTTTTGTGTAACATAGAAAAAGTCTTAGATCTTTGAATTAAGCTCATGAAAAATGGGGACAAAAACAAAAGTGTTGCGTTTATAATTTTGTTCCGCCTAGTATATATAGAATAAAAACCTGTTGCTATAGGTAGGGTGACCATATGTGCCATTTTCCCAGGACGTGTCCTGGCCAGGATTTTTATATTGCCCAAAACATCCAAAGTAGTTTGACCAATAAAACGCAGGTATTGTAAATAATCGACTAATCGGGGCACGTGAGAAGGTGAGAATGATCGAAGCGATGCAAATACGCGCACGTGTTTGTTCGTTCGTTCGACTTAAAGCTGAGCACCGATTGTTGTATGACACCAAAGTACCGCGAGAGCGATTTGAAAGCATAATGGTGTGTTCGGCTGTGCTCTAGCTCTCGTGAAATAATGTCATCAACGACGATCTGCACAGGGCAAACCAGCACTGGCATTTTAGGCAAATAAAGACGTCCTGGCAAGGGTGGTCTCGTTGAAAAAATGGCCCATATTGTCACCATACTATAGGGTGGTAAGCTAACATTTATATACCCCAAATATTACCAAAGTGCAGTATTCACTCCTGCCATAGATATAGGTTTAACCTACAGGATAACTGAATAAGCCAAATACCAGTTTCATGATCTCCACAAACACCTGTTACTGTCACAAAAATTTTATGTTTGATTTGTACAAAACCCTTTCTCTTGCTCAAGTATGCAAAACTCTTTGCCGGCATGGAAAATGTATACATTGATGCAGTAAATTTTCAAATGAAAAGGCAACCTGATCGTTTTAGAAAGTATGTGTTCAAAGGTACTTCATTTTGACTGGAGGAAACAGCTGTGGTGTGATGAGGGGTGAACGCAGTGAAAACTTAGGCTACAGTAGATGGGGAACCGATTGATATTTTGTAAACTGTATTTATGACAAAGAACAGAACTGCACAGATGCAGATATTATAACAATCTATCATTAAACACACACCTTGTCCTCTGTTTCTCGCTCTGCGCCGCCACGGTCTGCGGATTGAAGAACGCGCTGAATGACCGGGAGGAGTCGATCGAAGTCTGCCACCGTTTTCATATGAAATTTAAAGGGGACTGAGGCGATCACGAATTTGTGTACAGTTTATGGAGCTAATCGCAAAATTTTAGGGGGGCTGAGGTGATAGCCCTCTAAAAATGGCCTAGCGACACCCATGCTACAAGGTGCTTTCTAACATATAGTGTGATCTGCATAGACAGAGACTGTTGTAAAACGGGTTCTCATAGAAGAAGCAGTGTTCTCTTATCAACATAAGCAGGCTGTTTCGCCCATCATCCTTTAGGTTTTGGATTACCATGACAGGCTGACATCACAAAGTGCCTCAGCAGCTTTCTGTCTGAGTTTTGAGACTAAAGCTGTAATAGGATACTGAGAGCAGTCTTCAGAGGTCTTCAAAACTGCTCCATGAAGACTCACTGTCCTCCAAAGTTTAGTTCCATTCCATCCTGATTCAACACACCTTTGTGTAATTTACAAGTGACTCATTTACAAGTGATTTTGATTGCAGAACAGTGGGTCAACATAGCTGTATCTAAAAACTTAGTCAGCTGACTTGTTTTATTAATTAATTTATTAAATACTTTTCATGTAATTTGAAAAAAATTACCTACAACTTGAACTTTAGAGTACTCAAATTAACTTGTTGACCTAAGGTTTTACTATATGTTTCACAATTTGTAATAAGAACCTATCATTATTAATAAAGATAAAAGTGATAGTGAACATTATTAATTATCTAACATTATCAATAATAACCAGAAAATAATATACCATCAGCCTAATATCAAATTAATATTTTAATAATTTTCAATAGTTCAGTGAGAATATAAAAGCCAATAATTTAATTTCAGGAAACAACGTGTCTTTACACAAAGATATTATACTTTTGGAAGGGATAATCATATTTTGGGAGGATTTGGCATCAACAAGTTTGATAAAGGGGAAAAAGATTACATTTCGTAGCAAAAAAATCTAATTCTTGCTTTGTTTGCTCAAAGTACACTCGATGGACTGGATTTATTTGGAGCAACATTTATGTTCTGAATGAAACCAAACGGCCTTAATGACTAACAAAATGATATCAAAAAGAATATGACAGTCTGTCAGAACAAATACTGTATATACTTGTAAACACACACCCGCATACAAATTGCACTTGATCACAACACGGACAGCATCTAAATCCAGCACACAGAGAGATCATCTGGTTAGTTCAAGAGTAGCAACACCGAAACGTTCAGCATCTAAGGATGCTGTTTTAAGGTACATTATCTTTAACTATAACAAAATGACAAATCAAGCAGGCAGCTGAGGGTATGTTTCTCTTTAAGGCATCAGTAATAAGCCATCCTACAGCCTGTGAATTGATTCTGTATGCATGTGAAAGCATGTGTGACGGCAAAGTGACAGAAACTTCCTGTTCTCTCCACATTCAAACTGACTGCTCTGCATCAAATGCAACGGATTAAGGGCCTATCATCACTGTGGGGAGCGTATCATCAGTTTACACTGAGGCTTTTCATGGCTCCTGTTCATTAAATAGCCAGATCTGCTTTTTTTACATCCTTTCTGAGCCTTTTAAAGACTTTTTTTATGAGAACTCATACCGTCACTGGTCTAAGCACAAGAGAAAAAAAAACAGTCAAACCCATGGTTTTAAACAGCAGGCTGGTGTTTGTTGGGGTCCAACATGGCTGCTGCCCTCCTGGGTGCTCTGTCAGTTTGATGCTGATGGATTGAAACTATCTGAAGAAGATTATGAGCCTCGGTTTAGATCTGAGGGTGAATCACAACACTGTCTCACTCTTTCACTGGATTCGGCAGGACGGCTAACTGCCATAAGCGAAGCGAGCGCAGTTTGAATTGAATCCCTTCTCTCTGCATCCGCTAATCCTCTTTTGCACTTGATCAATCATGAGCTTGCCCAAACCCAATCACACAACACACTGCAAAGAAACTGAAAAGAGAGAGGAAAAATTTGTCTGTCCAAGCAAAATCCCCCTTGAGGATGTTTCAGTCACAACCAGTTTGCACCGGTTATAATGTTGAACAGATGTTTCATAAGGATAGGAAGATGTTTTCATTTCATTTATTAGGTTAATATAATGTAATCTAATAACAACAGCAGCACATTTAGGTGTAATGTTTACTCACACCAGCAAGAGTTAGAGGATCTAAAAGCAGTTTTATTATTTACAAAGGATAATTAAAGCATTATCTAACCAAACACACAGCCTAAATAGGAAAATACCTGACAAAGGACTAGGAAAACATGAAGGATAAAGACACAAGGGTAAATGCGATAACAAGACAAGAAGCAATGGTATCAATGGAAAGGTATCCAGAGAAGAAGACATAAACAGTAGTTTTTCTTTTCAAAATCTTTAAATAAATGTCTCTGTGGCAGCTTGAGAATGATAAAATACACAGAGCACATAATTTGCTCTTCATTATTTTGCATTAGCGCTAAAAAAGCTTCCTGTCTTTGCCTCTAAGTGAAAAAGCGAGAGACGAACATGAAATTGTCCAGCGAGTCAATTTTATTCCGACCAAAATCAGTTGAATGCACATCATGCCATTATTATGATTTCCAAACTCATAACTTCCCAGGAGAGCTTGAATGCAGCACATCACGAAGCAAGACACACCTGAGAATCACAACCTAGTCAAGAAAATGGAAACAGAACTTCAATACACAAAACCATTTCATTAGACATTTTCCCTTCCCAAACTGAAGGCTAAAACACTAATCTAACACTGAAGCAGTGTTACAGTATTGTCAGTTTTTCAATGAAAGTCTTTGGAGGAGGGTAGTCTGCATGCCTCCATTTCCAATTTCCATCCATCAAAACAATATGCTAGAAAGGGCACGAGGCAGCACAGCAGGAAACACCAGCACGTTTTGCATTTTTGTCTCCATCTGTATGCAAATGCTTCCATTATTGCTTGATTTGTAAGACCAAGGGCAGCAACACATTTCATCAAATGCTACATTTCCCCACCTACTGATGCTGTGCTCTGAAAAAAGCACAAGGCCCGAGAAACACAGCGGAGAGCAACAGAATCAGTGTTCTGCAAAACAATGACACTAATTTACAATCAACAAGAACCAATAACATTTCAGGGTACATACAATGTCATGAGGACATGCAGTATAAGAGAAATAAAGGAACATACTTTGATTTTGGCCTGTGATGTGCCCCTTGTGAGAAGTGACAGGCACATAAAAAATGTGCAGCAATAATACAAAAATCTGAAAAACTTGTGAGTGTTTATATGCGGTTTCATGAAATATCAGCAAATCATCCAGTGTTTCTGTGATGTCCAACTCCAAAAATGACTCTTATGAGATCTAAAAGAGTCTAAAAGATCCACAAAGCAGTAGGGCTACCCTCGACTAAAGATTTTTTCATTTTAAGCATTAGTCAACTAGTCGCAGTTTTATTAATAAACCATATAAATCATAATAATGTGCCTTTAATTGCCTATAGCCTAATAGCACTCAAGTGCAAGCAAAAAAAGGCTTGCCACAGCGCACGGAAAATATAATAATTATGAATGTGTTAGAGAAAAACAGCAAGTACACTGCATTAACGTTTTAACAATTTATTGATACACTAGTGCTTTCTTTGTTTTCATCTTAAGAGATGAAGACGGGCGACACTGACTCGTCATCTCCGCAATATGTATGCATGTTTCATACAGATTACATAATCTAAGAATATTTGTTTTCTATTTGAATTGGTTCATTTAAAACTTTCACTCTCGATCGATATATTTTTAATGTCTGTAAGGCAAGCATACACAGAGTTTCGGAGTTTCGTGCTCAAGTTCACAGAGACTGAGACGGCAGAAAGCGCATCCTGATTGTTTTCATTATTTAACAAAAGCGCAACGTTTAGTTGTATTCTAAGTGCACACGATTAAACGTAGAGTCTTTACGGATACAAAAGATGCATTACTCTTATCTGTATGACCAAAAATGAGAAGTATTTTAAGATCAAATGATCGCACCGGCGCCTCCATCAGTCATGCAGTTCGTAAGCCAAGCGCGCACCACTACGTTCCGCGTCCACACTCCGCCACAAATCACGTGAACTGCGCACTTTTTAGGCTAATTTAGGATTGAGTGCCATGTAAAGTGTACTACAACTATTCAGATGATAAGCCATATTTGAGTTCGATGAATGTTAGGTGAGCATATGGTCGTCCTGCCCGATGTACTATATTACCACATAGATGAGCCGTTAACGATTTGTCCGTCACGGACTGGGTGATTTCGCCACTTTGTGTGTAAATTTTTTTTTTGTGACTAACCGACTAATGAAATTTTCGTCGACAAAGCCTCTTCTCGTCGACTAATGGTTAGTCGACTATTACGGGGCAACCCTACAAAGCAGTCGCAAATGGTTTGAATCAAAGTTCACAACTTCTACTGTTCACAATCAACTCCCTTACTGGTTAATTTTTCAGTTATTCTGTATTAAAATTAACCAGGAACTTCACTTTAATGTATACTTCACATTTGTGAGAATTCAATAGCATGACATGTTGGAACCATAATCAACACGTTTTTCTGTTTTTGCTCTAAACAGGATCAATACAGTATACAGTATACAATACAGAGTCAGTAATGTGACAACAACAATTTTGAATATGTTTATACTAAATGCATCAATAAATAATATCTTAATCTGTACTAAAATTTCCCTTAACTACAAGAATATTTACATAAATTGGTGACTTAATCGACAAAAAAATGCACGTCTCTGCGACCCTCCCCGTCCCATCCAACAAGACTGTGATTTTTCTTTGCTCAGAAATCAGAATAGAGATAATCTCTTCAAGATTAGGAAGAAAAGTCAGTTGATACCCGTGTTGATAGACAACAGCCTCCTCGGTCTGACCCCGCCCTACGCTGCCTCCAGTAAACCTCTACAGGTCTCCATCTCTGCCCTTTTCTTGCACCACTCAGACAGTCCTTTCAAAAAACCACAGTGCTAAAAGAACGTATTTTCCCTGCACATATCATTATGAAATATTTGTGTAAGTAATGAGGATGAATACAAAAGAGGAGCGAGGTGTTTGGGCTCCTTCCTCCACCTCATCACATCTTCAAAGACAATTCCCACGATACTGCACTCCTCCACCAGCCCCACCACTAACACAGAGCGTCTGAGCATAGATTAGCATGTGCCGCCCTTCCCCCACAGCTCTTACTGCATCCACACATCTTATCACATGGCACAAGGCCAGGCATGTCACTTTTAAATGACACTTTTGTCATGAATACAGAAAGCTGTTAAAAACAGACAACAGTGTTATCCAGGGTTGTATGTTATTCAGAACTGAACTGAGAATATTTTTTTAAGTTCCAATTCAGCAGCCTAGTTTGAATTAAGGTAGAAAACTGAACGCAGAATTGCAATTTAAATGTATGGAAGTAGAATTGAAATGCACTGAAATTCATATAATTTCAACAAGTGTAATTTATAACCAGGAAAGAGAGGAATGTCAAGATGAACTTTGAATGACTGCTTGACAAAGTCTTGTATGAAGTTTGACAGACAGATAAAAATTGGTTTTAAATGTCACCTTTAGAAATTTGCATTCGATTTATACTGCTGTTCAACTATTTATTGATTTATTTTGAATGAAATTGAAACAATGATACATTAAATGTATCAAAAATGACAGTATCAAAAGTATAGTAAATAAAATATATGCTGTTCTTTTAAACTTTCAATTCACCAAAGAAGGGATCATGGGGTCCAAAAAAATACTTTCTTGAGCACCAAATCAGCATACTAGAGATATTTCTGAAAGAAAGACTGAAGACTGGAGTAATGGCTGCTGAAAATTCAGCTTTATCATCACAGGAATAAATTAAATTTACTTTTTTTTTTTAATATTTCACAATTTTTTTTTTTTATAATACAATATTTTTGTTAAAATAAATGCAGCTTTGGTGAGCATAAAACACTTAAAAATCATAAAAAAATCTTACCTACCCCAAACTTTTGGTATGAGTATACGTATATAAATTATGTGCTTTTCTATTTTAATTTTCACATAATTTCTCTCAAATCATTTGGTTCCACTTCCTGTAATTCAATTTAAAATTCTGACTTAAATTCTGATTGAAAATTCTTGAGAGCTGTTGCCAATTATGAATTTTGCCCAACCCAGTTGATCAGTTTGAGAATATATGAAGACAAACCAAATCTGCACAATATTTTGTATTAAGCACTGCAAATTTCCACAGAAAGTCATAACATTTTATTATGTTGAAATCCATTCCTTCAAAATCAGTGCAGGAAAAGCTAAAAAAAAAAATCTAGGCCTGAACATGACGCACAAAACAAGGGAGACATCCATCTGGTGTGATTGCTGTTTGTGCAGAGAGCATTCTCATTTTACGAGACACTTACCGATTGTTGTGGGGTGAAGGAGATCTCTCAGGCACAAAACTAGAAGAGAAAAACAAAGAGATGAATAAGATCATCACAGAATCTGTCCTCACCTGCTAAAGAACGTTTAACATTTTGTTGATGAAATATATGATTAATATTGTGTCTAATGGGAGAAGCTCAACTTCAGTGATCTTATAAAGACAAATGACAACACATACACATACACAACCTACTAGCAGGGTCATCTATGATTTTTAGTAAAGCCACATCAATGAGGGATAAAAGTGAGTTTGACTGACACATGTCTATGACATCTAGCATTTCAAGGGAAACAGGAAGCTAGTTTTCTTCGGCAAGTCACACACTTTGACTCTGTTTGGAGCCGAGAGTTGATTTGCGTGCCATGATTACTGAGCACCAGCTCACAAAGAGGCTGATTCAATCAACAGTGCCAATGCTCTGGCACAGTCTAAGGAGGGAGGAGGAGAAACAGGGACGTCCCAGCTGAGACAAGTGATGCACAGCAGTCTCTCCGTCTTTCCTCTCCTCCTGACACTGTCACTTGTTCTCCTGTGGGGGTGCTTCTACACGAGCAGATGTTTGCCATTAGATAAGACTGATAACAACACCACACATGTCCCCCACAGACTTGGGGGACTTTGGCAGTAATTTGTACACCTAATTGTAGAAGTGTCCTATAAATTTGTCCATTTCCTAAGGGACATGTGTCTTATCTGATGGGAAGTGACACCGTCACACCCTATTTTCTGCACCTGCCCCGAAATACAATGAGGAGAAAATTCCCATCAGCTATAATCGACTAAAAAAAAGACGACAACATCTTTATTTAACCAGGAGAGAGCTCCCAAGGAAATAAAGGCTTTGAGGCTTATGACTAATGATTAATATAGCATCAACTGTACAGGGAAATAGGAAAATGAATGACGAGGACTTTGTAGCGTCTGGACCACTCAAACACACAATATATATTTTGTTAGCTAGATGTAACAAAAACTCTGTAACACCCCAGGAAGCCGAAAAGGACCCTGGTTCCATGGTAACCACACATTTAACAACCTTGTGGAGGCGAGGACTCTCAGCTGCATCTCCAGAAGAAGAGCACAAATGCACAGTAGCAATGACTTTTCTATAATTAATTCATAGGCATTCTTGAAGACCCACCCATATTTTCAGGCATTGTGATATTATTGCTGTGTGTATTAATCTTTGGAGGGATATGGGATAAGACATTTAGTATCAGGACTCCGAAAGCACACTCATCATGAATAACACTTATCTACCTGTTTAGATCGTATGAATTCGCCTTTAGCTGATCTGAACAAAGAACGTGATATATATATGTTGGGACATAGCAACTCATTCGTGCCTGCGAACCTTAGTATTTGCGATTCAGTTTCCAGATACTAAAAGTACATGTTTCACACAAGAGTCAACTAAACTCCACAGGATCTCACACAGAACCCACTTGGGATTTCGGGCCTTCTCATTGGGATAAGCCAGCGTGAGAGGCGGGGCTTCTTGACCGTAAAGCTGACACACATGTGACCCGCCCCAGTCTGTGGTTCGGTCAGAAGCTAAGAAAATGTGAGGGAACGCTTCAGGATATCAAAGCATTTGTGCCAGGCCTTTCTTTCGGCCTGGTCCTTTCCATTTCAATCAAGATTCTTTGACTCAAACTGGTTCTTTCTCATCAAACAACTTCAGCAAAAGATAGACTGGAAACCTTAATATTGCATCAGGAATCTCTTTCAGACAAACGAGACTCGCAAGTATCAAACTTAGACTTAATACATCCGAACACCTGCATAAGTCATACAGGTTACCCTGTACACGGTGTGTTTGAATGGAATCTTGCGAGTCCCCAGGTGTAGATTGCGACTATGACAAAGGTTCCATAAAATCATTCTTTATCCTCTTTCTGTAGCTGAGTGTTAAACTTAACCCTTCCTCTAGAAACTGTATGTGGGCTGTGTGTGTGTGTGTTTGTGTATGTTAGACCAGTTTATGTCTGTATGTAGGATGTTAGACCAGTTATGTGTTTATGTAGTATGTTAGACAATTTAAGTGTTTATGTAGTTAATAAAAACCTTACTTTTATCACACTTGACATGTTCATTGTTTACTCATAACCGGAGACAATAATCATGCAGATTTACGTTACAAAATTATAGAATTGTACAGTAAGAAAGTAATTCCCCTTAACCAGGAAATTAACGTTCTTAGAATTGACAAGACAGTTGACCCTGAGAGGTCAGCTAAATACTGTATCTACAGCGGATCTAAAATATGAAAAGTTAATTATAACTAGTTATGGTTAAATATTCATATTTCCCATGAGCTGATTCGCTACAACGTTGTTTGCACAGTTGCACATCTTTTTGACATCTTGCTGGCAGATGCTGCTCTTTCAAATGCAGTTCAACAGCAACTGGTAAATCCACAGTGATAAGTCGAGTAAGAGGATTCAGCTCTATGGACAGATGGAAAGACTGAGAGGAAGAGAGGAAATATGTGCACTCTTTCTCTGCATTTTGAAGGAAAACTTCATCCGAAAACGAAAGTTCTGTCATTATTTACTCACCATCATGTTTCCAACTGTTCTTTCTTGAAAGAACAACAAAAGAAACACACAAATTTAGCAGATGTTGTGCTGCTTAATCTCTATACCCATGAGGAGACCCCCGCTGTAAATGATTCAACACTATACTATATATATATATATATATATATATATATTTTTTTTTTTTTGTGTGTGTGTGTGTTTGTGTGGTGTGTGTGGGTGTGTGTGTGATCTTGTGTGTGTATATAATATATTGTACAGCGGGGGTCTCCTGTCTCAACAGAACAGGTGCATGGAACTAATCAACAATCAAAAACTATAGAAACTATAAGGGAACACAGGTAAACGAGAACACAAAGCAACTGACCAAACAGAAAAAACAGAAAAAAAACACACACACACACATATATATAGACTTTTTATAGACTTCCGTCATCTTTTTCTGTCTCTCTCTCAGAAAGCTCTACCCTCAAAGCCATTTTGCTAAAAGCTGCCATCTGGGGTGGAAGCAGGGTTAATTTTCCAGCCAAAACCTGTCAAATGGCAGTGTCCGCACTGCATGGCGACAGAGCAGTGTGGCTAAAATCCCCTCTCCATCCCTGCAGACCTGCGGCTCGCTGCCCTCTCCTCTATTATGAACACAGAAGGACAGAATGTTGCCACTGGTGTCAGCATAATGGCTCCTTTGAGGAGGCTGCCTGAGAAAGACCATGTGGAGGATGAAAAGGACGAGGAGGTGGACAGGATAGGTGAGCTGAGAGATGCTCTTGCCATGAATCCATCACTGGCCTTTGATTATATGGGGGGAAATGATTCCTTGTCATGACACTACAACATGTCTCACTCTGTCTAAAAACCCTTAATAGCCCAGCTGTACGGCTACTGTAAATAACAAAAGCTGGCATCAATAAAATGCCTTTCTTTACCACACTATTGCTGCCTGTGACTGTTTTTTTGTTTAAGTTAATCTAAAATGTATATATATATTTTTATTATTGATCCCCTGAACAACTGGTTCAAAGGTTTGTGGTCCACAAGATTTTTTAAAATGTTTTTGATTGAAGTCTCTTGTGCTCACCAAGGCGGGAAGCCTTTCATTTGGTGTAAATTGCATATTTGATATCATTACAATTTATAACAACTTAATTTTTTTGTTTTCTATATTAACATTTTAAAACTAAATTTATTCCTGTGATGGGCCAAGATGATTTCAGCGTAAGTTCCATCTTTCCCCCAGTGTCATGATTTTTCAAAAACAGCCCCAATATGCTGATTTGATTTATTTATTTTTTTCAATGTTGAAAACAGTTATGATGCTGAATATTTTTGTGGAAACTGTGATACAGTTAATCAAGATTCTTAAGATTACATTCCCCCGAAGTAGTGTGGATTACTGGTTCTTTTTTTCTCTAGCTTTTTTTTTTTTTTGACCTTTGATCAATTTAATGCATCCTCACTGAACAAAAGTATTAATTTCTTCAAAAAAAATCATTCATTATTTAAAGTATTTCTTACTAACCTCCAAACCTTTGAACATGTTGGACAGTCATAAAAGTTTGGAACTAGATAAATGTGTGTCTCTTAATTAAATAAATAAAAACAATTTTTAATGAAAATGTTAATAGGAACCATGACAGCAAATATGATTTAATACAAATGAATTAACCTGAATACATTAAGTTACACCAACAAACGCCATTTTTACAAGACAAATGAGGAAGAAATAGATTCATAAAATAACAATTCCATGTTAACACTTTTGACAGTGAAGTTCTGTGAAATCCTGCAGCTTTCGAACATATCAAAACTCATCATGCCTCTAAAGCTAATAGAATATTAACAGCTAGCACCATAGATCACTGTGCATCAACTCAGTGCTGCAGCTGGAGGTAAACACACAGCCTATTTATGTCTTCAAAAGAGTGCTGCGCTTGGAGTGAAGAGTGACTACTGCCTGACTCAGGCTCCCATGGAAGAAGATAGTTTTTCAAGGAGAGGAGGAAAACAAGCTGTGCTCCCTGACAAAGGCTAGTAGTGAAACCAGACAATAGACATACCTTTTATCACAACATAGGCATTGCGAGGTTTATTCTATACTGTGCGGCCTTCAGAAGCTAACAATGAGGCTGCTGCAGTATATTTGATGCATCAATTCATATATTACAAGCACTTTGTCATCTGTTCATCAAACTCAAGCATCATATTTTACCTTGTGGAAAACACTTTTTCCAATACTGACATTCTCTACGATCTTTGTTCTTCTTGTTTGTTTCAATACCTGCTGATACAGTTTCTTTAATAACAGATTCTTGCTAGTGAATATTAAGTTTTATTCACAGTGGACTGTCTATCAAAAACCAGTTATAAAGCTCTCTTTGCATTGCATGTTAAAGAAAGGAAATGAATAGGTGCATAACAGGAAAGAGACAATAGTTTTCAGCGTCGCCAATAATCTCCCTAAAGCTCCAGGTGAATTCCGCTGAAATTAAGAGACCTTGCTTGGATTAATATGATGATTATTCAGGAATGTCAGGGATAGCGTTCTTCTGGAACACAGCGTGAGGATTTGCTGCTGTCTGTGGTGCTGAAACACCTTCAGATCACAGGAACAGAATTCGATGGAGATCCCACAAAAACAACATCTGACTAGTGTTATGTTACGCACTACACATATTCTGGAGTGTATATTCACCAGTTGAGGTAAACTGTACACCTCATACCTGTGGTATGGATGATATTTCATATAAATAGGCTACCATACATACAAAACACCTGGGTGTTCAAAAAAAGCCTGTGACTTATTATTAAACCGTCAGGTTTGCTGGTGTCTAAGCAAAAATGATAGAACTTAGCAAAACTGTCACTAACAGCAGATTCAATGTTAAGTTAATTCTGTCATCATTTACTTCTGTTTTTCCAAAATCAAAGAGCTTACTTTCTTTTGTGGAACAATAAATGTTGATATTTTAAAGAAAGAAGAAAAATTCAAACAAGTTGTGTGCCATATTCATGCAGACATGCAGTAGCTTCGCTGGATGAACAGACTGAAATTCAGGTCAAATTAGTTCTGTATATCTACTGACTCATGAACAGATTGTTCAGTCTAAATTGTGAACTGACTTTAGGGAATGAATCGTTCATTCAGTTCTCAAGTCTAAACAAAGACTTTAGATGGTACACTCCTATTTTTATGAATGGGAGAATGCAACTTGAAATGTCAGAGGATTGACACTTAAGCTTTTTTAACATTATTTGAGCAAAATAAATATCATTTATGGGCCACTTCAAGTCAGATTTTGTTGCTGATTTAAAATTAAAATGTAAAGGTATGTCGAGCAGTTTTTGAGATTTGATGATTTCCCCATTCAAGTAGATGAGACTTGGTCTTGGACATTGGAAATAGCTGTCAAGAGATGTTACAAATAAGGCCACTGAGTGAACAGACTGGGGATTTTGGTTTAACTCAATAATCCAGTAGATTTATTTTTTTTCATTCAATACTATTGTTTGGCTTTATAAGATTTAAAACATTGAAAACAAGTTATATGAACTACTTTTTAAAAATGTTTTCTTGGTCACAATAAACAGTGTGTGAAGTGTGGGTGTGTGAAGATTCTTAAATTCAAGAACATTTAAAAAAATAACAGCACACGGGTCTGAGAGTGGCATGAGGGTGAGTAAATTGAACTATACCTTTGAGGAAAAAGCAACTTCAGTAGTTATTAACTTCAGTTTCATAAAATGAATATGATGTCTGCTGTAGTGGTGAGTAATCAGACCTCTGCTGCCAGAGGCTAAAGGGAATGACCTGGATGAATGATGTTAATCCAGGCCATTTCCGTCGCTCTTTCATCTGTCTCTGCCTCTGTGTCTCATTGTCCCTTTTGTACAAACTCTCTCTCTCTCTCTCTCAAGACTTTCTCTCTAAAGTACCCTAGCTCTCTCTGCCTCCGTTTCTCTGTTATTCAAATGCACATTTCCCTCTCTTTGTTCTGAAATATGAGCACTGGCTGTAGTCTACCAGCCATCAGTAATGCACCAGACCTGCTGACATCCCAGCAGCCACAGCCCAGGAGGTTCTGCTGGAGGGAAGAAAATCTATTCTCATCGATCTCCTTCCTCAGACAGGCTTCCCTTACAACACACTTTTCATTTTATAGGCTTGGCTTGCATAAGCCCCTTTTCCCTGCCATTTACACCCTATCAACCCCTATATAAGGTTTCAGGCTGCTGCGCCAATGTGCCCTTGTTTGCTAGAGCAAAGCTGTTCTCTATGCTGCAGGTATGCATGATTTTGTCTAGCACTGAGACACTGTGCAGCGTAAATGCAAAAGGGGATAATAAACACAGACAATGGGTGAAGATAATCTGTGCTGACCTGTAACAAGCTTCCACTGCCAGGATCTGAGAGGATCAGGAAACGGCCTATTAAACAGTGTCTTTTCGTCCACTGTATTTGTCAGAATTTTCATTTTTGAATGAACTTTTATTTGACATGTATTTTACATGTAAAATATTATGCAATATATAAATATTATAAAAAAACATCTTATCATTTTACCTAACGATCTATATGTAACAAAAAAGTTATGCAGTATCTTATTTTTTTTTATAAATACAGTTTTATTTGCGTGTATGTATAGATATAGATATATATATATAATATATATACCCACACACACACCCACACACACACACAACCCATTTAATTTTTATATTTCCATAATGATAAGATTAAGTGTGTAGATAAAACATACAAACCATACATTTAAGATATATTATAAATATAGATAAGATCTATATTATATACTATATATATCTAAATTATAAAAATAGAATATATATATATATATACATATTTACATAAATACTGTATAGACTATTATCGTATATATTTGGACATTTATTACTCTTGAGATGCTATCTCTATATTGATAAGTGTAATTAGAAATCATAATCATTAAATATCGATCTCAAAATCTATCTACTATCTCTCTATGTGCATGTGTAATATATTCCTTATCTATACTATTTTTTGATTCATGATTAATGATCTTTACATATATATATCATTATATTTTAATGAAACCCTAATTTGTATTCCATTTGATTACATATATTAATGATATAATATTTTTATATTAAGTTTGCCATTAAAGTGAAATTACTGAACCTAAACAGGAGTTAAAATTGCCCATTTAAAAGAAGAAAAAAAACTGGTATGAAGGTTAGAATCTATCTAATAAAGCATGAATTTGATTAGTGCTAAACCAAGGGTGACTAATAGACCATGCAGTCTTTTGCAAGTGCTGACACAAGAACTTTGGTCATGATTTAAAAGTCATTATCTGTTAACTTTAAAACGGCTCCTTTTAATGTCCTACTTCAACCAGCAAAGTTGCCAGTGCCAGAACGAAACTATGACTAAACCCTCTGTGGTTCATCTATTAACACATGCTTTATTCAAGCTTTTATACCAAAGCTGAAAAGTAGGGATTGAGGCCTGAAACATTTCTGCAGAGCAGCACATGTGTTGTTGAAGCAATTACATCTACACAGTAGACACAGACCTATCAGCAGGCATTGCAATTGCTATTCATTTATTCCCAAAGGCTTTAGAGCATCAAATATATGCCAGGTATTAATGATGCATGTTGTCTGTTCAAGGACAGGCCTCGCTGTAAAGATGCTATGTGCTTGTAAGGCTTATTGACAGAAAAGTATCTCAAACACCTGCTATCCTCTAATGAATGTGTGTGTGGGGAGAATCTGTCCCCAATTTTAGTTGCTTTCGTGCAACTACAATAAATCCATTTTGGGGTCCATTAGTGAGAGCAACCCCTCAGATCCACATATTTTCCCTGAATAAACGACAGCTCCGCAGTTAAGATCATCCATGATCAGTCAAGCTGAGAGAGTGTGTGCCTCATTCTTGAGCTAATGTCAGAATATAAAAAAGGATTTAGCTTTCCACAGATGACTAACTCTCAGAAATCTCTTGAATCTGGGTGTTACCATCGCCACGTCTCTCTGTCTAATGATATGAGCCCCAAACAGCTCATTGTTTTCCCTCGGTGCTGATTCCAAAATAATCAAAAGATACAAATGTATCGGAACACTTTGAAAGAAATAGCAGTAAATGTCTCATGCTCTGTAACAGGAGCTAAACAAAAGACTACAAGTTCATCATACTGAATAGTGAAGGGCCTGTAGTTACTGAAAAAAAAATCATATGACTGATTTCGGTTACACCAACTTTTAAGTTTAATATGTTTATTAAATCATCTTCTTCTTCTGGCTGGTTCCCAGCAGGCAGGTAAAAGCTGACCCACACACTCTGATGAACACACAGACTTCTTGAACCAAATCAATTACCCTTTTACTCACACACACCAGCTGCTACATGTGAGTTGTGACACCCAAAGGCTACATTTGAAAACAAGCATTCATTCCCCCCACCAGTTATTCTCACATTCTCTATCCTTCTTTCTCTTTCTACCTTATGTAATTATCCCAGAAGACTTCTTCTAGAGTTCTTCTAATGATTCACACACTCTTTGTTATGCTGTTTCTTACTGGTCAAAAACCAGACAGTTTTTGAAACTTACACTGTGTATATGATTTAAGGGATAATGAACAGGCTATACACAAATAAATATGTACACATGAAATACTGATTTGACTTTGAATTTGCTTATTTTGTACCTGTAAGAAAAAAAATGACAATGTACAAAACAATCAGCTCAGTCACAAGACAAACACTATACTGTAATACTAATAGTAACGTCCAGTAAAGCTAGTTTCAGTTACCCAGATTAGCACTCTATTAGATAACTAAATATTGCTCAATTGACCAATCAGAACCGAGTAATCCAGGGATAGTCCACCACATTACTCACTTCTATGTCATTCCAAACCTGTACGACTTTGTCTCTTTCTGTTGAACACAAAAGAAGATATTTTGAAGAATGTTTTTGGTCACCATTGAATTCCATAGTAGGGGTCGACCGATTATCGGCGCCGATATTAAGCATTTTTATGATTATCGGTATCGGTCATTTTCAAAACCGATTCGCCGATAAAATAACTTAATTTTGATGCGCGCTATTTGGCTCTGATGCAGCCTGTCAGAACTCACCACTCTGTGGCTTAAAGCAGTCTCCGCCCACCACCCATCTGATTTGTTGGGAGTCACGTGTCAGACCAATCAAAGCAGAATTCACTCTCACTCCGAAAGCGCTTGCTAACTGGAGCAGCTTCGGTGATCACGCATCAGTTGTCTCTCAAAGGTAAGGCAGCAGCAGACGTTGCTTAAGTTGCAATAAACCGCAATCCACTAACTGTTACACTGAAGTTACAAAACACCTCAATATTATCTATGAATTCCGCGATGTGGAAAACGCGGACGGAATCGCGGAATCCAGTTATATAAATGGAATTTACTGTATGACGCAAAATGTCACGGAATTTGTCAAAGTTTGGATGAATTAATCAAAAGTAGGTCAGTACACTTAAATGAAAATGCGATATGGACTAGTGTCTGTAAATATTAAGCCGCAAAAATACTATTTAATATGAATCCAGCATGTTCTGCGTGTCACTGTGTATGTAAATGGCACAGATGCGTTTTATTTTCTACACAATGTGTGCGACGCTCGTGCTGATTTCAGCTTCTGTCATATCACTACATGAGGACATAAATACATGAACTGCTCTGACTCCCTCTAAGAGTCACTTCATGAGCATTTGACAGTTTCATTGGAGTAAAACTATCTTCATATCACTTACATAGACCTACAGAAACAAGTTCCTCATGGCAACCCGTCAAAATATAAATTCGGGTTAGCTTAAAGAAATTATCAGAAATATATTACTGTGGTGCAGTATGATGTACATAATACTACTCAGGGATGAAAGTTTTCCGTTGCTACGATGGATTTCCATCAATTGGAAAAAATTAGGGGAAAAGAAACATGAAGCACATTGGTGTTGTTCTGTCGGTGTTCTGACGGATTTGTGCACGCCCTGTGCAGAGTTTTGCTACTACCATTAAAACAGTGGTAGAAAATTCGATTAGCGAAAGATGCTAACTATCAGATTGATGCAGCCTGATATTAATTAAGGTGTGGAGGCTTATGAAAACGTAAACATACCAACCCTAAACCTACTTTACATGGATAAATACAGTGTTGGTAGCATAATCTGATAGGTAGCAATATTTGACAGAACACCTGTACACCAAAAATCATCCCCGCCACGGCTGCAGCTTCTCATGATAACATAACGCGCCGCATCATTCCAGTAGGGTTTCTAGCAGAGAAACACAGAGAAGAACTTGAATTCAGGTGCAGGATTGAGGCTAATAACAATTCTACTATTCCGCAGGTTCGCGGCTAGCACGATACCAGATGAACGTGGAACTTATCATTTTGCACGTGATTTGGATGTCTTGAGAAAACTCAACGCGCGCGCTCTCATTTTCTGACGCCACAGATCGCGATAAGGAGAGTGACAGGTTTTAATAATTATTAAAGGAGTTTTGCAAATGTGATATTGATTTAATAAAACAGTTCAATAAACAAGTAGGCTACTGCCTGATTTTTCTCCGTTTCATCAACGAAAATAGTTCCAAACAAATCACAGCTGAGCTGCTGCGCATCTCCAAGCAAACACAGCAGTGTTTCATTTATGAATGAACGTGCGTTTTTAAACAAATCTAGTGAGTCAGTGATTCATGAGTACCCATTCATATAAGACAGTCGCTGCTGTCCGAAATTAGCACGGACCCTTAGGTGGTACTAATTTAAATTTGGAACGTACTACTCGACCGTTAAAACCGTCTCGTTTATATAGTATGATGCGAGCCTAGTATGAATGGAATTCGGACGTACTACATCCATGTTGATGTTGTCACGTGACATGCTTCTTCACAACAGCGCCAAAATTTAAAGAGCCCTCACTACTGCGCGAACATCAGCAATGTTTTACGCAATTCTTACCGCTTTCATCAGCGTTTTAACGTTGATTGAATCAACAGCTCAAAGGAGGCGTCGGGCAGCTGCTCGCAGATCACGCCTTCGTCGACAGCTTGTAAATCATTTATCAAATAAGGTACAATCACCGATTTAGCTAGCAAATTTTACCTCAGAATAAAAAGCCATGTCTGTGAACACCATGACAGAGGCTCATTTAGAGCAACGCAATAAATTAATTTATTGTTATAAATAAATGCATAAAAAACACAGGACAAACAAAAGACATGAATCAATTAATAAACTTGAATGAATACATAATACACAATTAGATAAATAGAGAGAGAGAATGAATACATACAATAAATACATAGCCTAAATAAATATTATAGATACAATATATACATAAATAATATAAACATAAATAAATAATATACATATTCTAAATATATCATATATACACCCTTTACAGACTGTGAGCCTACACTACTGCCGCCTGAGGCTGGCTGTGCCAATCTTCGACGGTATTCAGAAGATGGAAGATGTATTTGGAATGATTTCGAGGATGGATCTGACTCCGTCCAAAACCTCGGCTTTCAAGACAGTCCATCAAGTCCCTCACGAGCTTGAAGTAGGATTTCTGACCGCGTCGCCCCTTCCGCCATTTTCAAATATGACGCTTCCTCTCCCGTGGCCTCATGGGATAGGTAAAGTGTCCATCGTATGCATGCTATGGAATTCGGGCGGAAGTAGTAGGTCATCCGGGTATTTCTCGCCTACTGTTTTTCGAATACTATGAATTCGGACATACTACACGCCTCGCATACTGTTTTTCGCCTACTATATAGTAGGAAGTATGCGATTTACGACGCAGCGCGTCACTTGCTTCATTCCTGAATGAATTAGCCGTTCAAACGAATCAATTGAATGAATGATTCAGTGATAAAATCAGTGACTTACCACCACCTGCTGGCGGTTTCAGTTTCATTTTTAGGTATAATTGCAGTTATTTAAATCATTTAATATTCCTGTATTCAAAATTTCAAAACATTAATCTCCACATGAATTTAATAGCACTCATGCCACCTCTGAGCCTCATAAAAGATCTGAAACAAGCCACTTTTGTGTTCTTCTATGCCACCTCTGTAGTACAAATACATTTTTCATTAATACTAATTTCATGATTGGTAACTTATTTGTCTTATTCTACTTCTTATTATATTGTTTTAAATAGAAATTTTAAAAAGCTTATAAACATAAATTTTTGAAATTGACAGATAAAAATTACGCCATTGCAAAGGTAAAAAGAAAATGCCCCTATAAATCACTTCACCTCATATTAGGAAGGCTAATTTTTTGTCAGAATTTTTGATTATTGATCAGAAAGTAATCCTAAACATTTAAATTAGGAGGACAAGCGCTCCTAAAAAGAAACACAAGGTCTTAAATGGGTGGTGTGCGACAGGTATGGCTGTGAATGGGTCGATGGACAATTTTCTGTCCAAAGATTTTTGTTTTGCTTTAACCCCTGATATGCAACAATTATTACAACTTTGTTTAAAGAAATACTCACACACTACGCTATTTCATTTCCATGTTTTAATTTTAATTGTAAACCCTTTGTTTGCCAAAAAATAAAAAGTTTAACACTTTAAAATAAAGAGTTTACTGTGGGAGCACTACACTCAACCAACACCAGGGAAGAGCCCTTTTTTGTCAGAGCCCTTGTTATTCTTAAATTTGACATTAATTTTCATTTTTACACAAGACATATATATTGGTTCAAAATATCAGTTATCGGTCTACTTGATCTGTAATAATCGGTATCGGCAGCGGCCTTGAAAAACACATATATGTCGACCCCTATTCCATAGTATGAACAATGTGTCTACCTTTAATGTTCAACTGATGAAAAAAGCCAGATTTTGAGTGACATAAGGGGGAGTAAATGATCAAAGAAATGACATTTTTGGGTGAACTATTATATCCCTTTAACATAAACTGACAACTACAAAAACTCATTAAAGTTGGAAAAACTGTGAAAATGTATGTACAGTGGCAAATAGGCAGACTTCATGCAATACTAGAGATTGTAATAGTAACATCAATCATGAATGTCTAAAGCTTTTTTTTTAGATGCATGACTTCTTTGAAAGAATTTCACAATGATTAATGCATAACACGGATAGAAAATGTGATGTGTGTTTAATGCTACATACAGCTATTTATATTAATGACTGAAAAACCTAGTACTATAATAAATATATATTAAGTCTTCATACCACAGATGTAAACTCACTTTTGCAGGTCTAAATGACTATATACACTAAGTGTTGGCAGCAGCTGCATATGCTCAGTAGTATGTTGAGGCCATCTGAAATCACCGCCTCATCTAAATGCTAATAGAATGCGATCGCTCAGCGAAACAGGCTAGCTAATGATCAGGCCCACTGAATACACTGAAAGCTTAAGTGCTAATAATGATATAACTGAAGCACAGTGAGGGAAAAACAGCAGACAGAAAAACACAACACCTGCAGACCATCTATAGACCTTCACACTCATACACGCATACACACACCGTGTAAAACTTCCGACAAGATAACTGCTTCACAGTAGCTGTCGATGTTGCTTTTTCTTTACCTGGAGGATTTGGGTGTTTGTATTTTATAATCCAGCCTTCAACACAAAGCAAATTAATTGGAAAATAGTACACGATATGAGCTGTATCAGCCCACATTCACAAAGCAATCCCACTGGATGTGAATCACATACATGGCATCACTAGGTTCTGTCAGTCAGAAACATGGCTTTTCATATCACTACTATACTGATGACACTCTACCTCTCATTCTATTCTGATGATCCAACGATAGCTGCTCGCAACTCAGCATGTCTGACAGACATTTCTTGCTGGATGAATGACCATCACATTCAACTCAACCTTGCCAAGACAGAACTGCTTGTGGTTCCAGCAAACCCATCGTTTCATCACAATTTCACCATTCAGTTAGGCACACCAACCATAACTCCTTCAAAAACAGCCAAAAACCTTAGTTATGATTGATGATCAGCTGACTTCTCAGACCACATTGCTAAAACTGACCGTTCCTACAGATTTGCTTTATACAACATCAGGAAGATCAGGCCCTTTCTTTCGGAACATGTTTCACAACTCCTTGTTCAAGCTCTTGATCTGTCCAGGCTGGACTATTGTAATGCTCTCTTTATATTCTTTAAAAAAAACATGTCCCTTTTAGACTTACACTCTAGTCATTTACTGCTTGTTTTCGTAAAGCTAGCTTTTCTAATCTTTTTGTATTCTATATATTTGTTTTATTTTTATTATACAATTAACAAAAGCAAAAAAAACTCTAACACTAGCTTGCTCTATTCTTTTTCTATTATATCTGTTTTCTTTTCATTTAATATATAATTAAAAAACAACAACAAAACATTGCTACGTGTACTGCGTTAAGCTAACTGACACTTGTTATAGCATTGTATAATCATTGCTTTTGTGGATTTTTGATGGCTTCAAGTCTCATTTGTAAGTCGCTTTGGATAAAGCGTCTGCTAAACGACTAAATGTTAATGGTCAACCTGCCACCTGCTTCCCTCCCAGTAATCAATAGTGTGTTCATTTTCAGATGGATCCATTGCCTTCAGGTCCTCCTAGAAAATTCCTGCTAACAAGTCCAAAAAATCATCGTTCAGATGACTTTGGAATAAGTAAGAATAAAAACGACCTTTTAGCAATTTAATATCTTTTTCACATTCTCATATATATTTTCACAACCTGATGTTAACACCTGTTACACTGACAAAGAAGGAAGCTGTTTTAGTGCCAGTGCAGGATGTAGAAATAAAGAGCAAATGATGTGCATTTAATTTGTAATTCATGCTTTATCTATTTTATAGTTATTGTTCTGCCAAAGAGAATGGAGGCAAATTTAGTTCTTCATACCTCAACTAAATAATTAGCACCTCAACTAAATAATTAGCATTTTTTAATTTTACCACTGCTCTTCAACCAAAGTTGTGCATCAACTAACTCATACAGTAGGGGCTATTATTGTAAAAAATAAAATGTAAACATAATTAATCTATTTTTGTCAAATTAAATAATTAAAAATATATTTTAAACTATCATTTTAAATTCATCTAAATAAGTAAACACGTTCATTACTTAAAAACGAAATAAAATTAAATTAAATTGCTCCCTAATTAATTCCGGTTCTTGATTAGTGTTATATTATAAAACCTAAAGCCTTTATAAACCAACCTGCCAGCGTTTAAACATCTTATATCTAGTGGCATTTTTATGAGACTGTGCTGTGAAATCGAACACTATTAGACAACTTTAAATGATACCAGCTTGCATATTAACTTTGTCAGTCCTTAAATTAATATAGAAACTAAAGAAACTGAAAGTAGAACTAAAACTAGCAATGATGGAGTGAAAATGAATGAAAATGAAACTTAACTGACAAGACGAGCTGAAATAACATAGAAACTAACACTGAAATCATTACCTGTATAATCTGGCTTGAATGCAAACACAATTGAGAGTTTGCCATTGGTAATAACTTTTTTGGTGGTGTTTATGTGCTAAAAACAAACTTCATTCCAAAACCAATTATGGTCTTTCCAGAAACATCAATCCACATTATGTGAATGATAATAGGACCTGATTATGGTCTTTCCATGTAGTTCTGGATGAAAACAGACATTGGAACAAGGAGGTTTGTTCGCTCTTCACCTGTGGTCCCATTAGTTAGGGAATCCTCCACGTTATTAAAGACTGAGAGCAAGAGTGAATGGATCGTCTGATCTCATTCCATTCAGTCCGCTGAGTGTGGACTCATTCAAATGGAGACAATGGAGCCTGAACTGGGTAAAATCAAGTTAGCTCATTTAAATGCTAATGTACATGGATCTGAAATGGCGCGAGGCTAACTGTGCAGCAGCTAAAGGAGAAAAGATGTATCACCCTTTCACAGAGCTATACCTGGTCTGGACGCATTACTTTCACCCATTGTGTTTTACAGGCAAGACTTTGCCACTCCTCAAGCTGGAAAAGACTCCAAGGACGATCTGTCGGTGCTACTCTAAATGTAGGAGGGAAGTTAAGCTTACATAAATATAAATCTTCGATCTGACTACAGCTACATGCATTTATTCTGTCGAGGAGTCAGCCCTCGGTATATGAATAGCTGAAAACAGACACTGCAGAGATTTAAGGTGCCGTTGTCCCCAGCAGGGATCAGCCTCCACGACCTTCAGACTGCAGTAAACACAGGCAGCTAAAGCACAAGCCCAAACGACCCATCACAAATATCAACAGACCACCATCCCTCAACAGAGAACAGGTCAGTGCAGCCAGAGCAGAACAGCACAATACACTCACAACACTGCACATGCCATTCTCTGTTATATATCTTATCCAGTCTCAAAAAGAATGATTTATTTATTCCCAATTCCGTTGCTCAAGTGTAGACATTTATTGACAGATACACAAAAAGCAGTAGAAAGGCAGATTGAGCTCTTCTGGTTGTGGTACATGAGTCATTCTGCGTATTCAACACAGCTGATACACACTAATACACACCAAAAGACAGTTTCAACCTCGTCTCTCTTCCCTGGAGAGACACAGGTGACTGAAAGAGATTGTACCAAATTACACGGAAGATGGGTCAGACAATACTACAAGAAAGTCGTTTTTCTTTTAATTACCTAGAAATATTATTAGAAATGGACATTTGAATAAACATATTTGCCAGAGGGGTACTGCTATTCCTGGTCTCTGGTTCCTCTCAAGGTTTATTCTAAAGTTATTTTAAGGACGCAATAGCTAAATGAATAAATGAATGAATAATATTAGGTTAACATCAACCAAAGATAAATTTACGAACCTAATGTTCTGCTAAATGCTTTAAAGGGGTCATATGATGCTGCTAAAAAGAACATTATTGTGTGTATTTTTTTTGGTTTGTACATGAACTGTTTACGCAGTTTTTAAGGTTCAAAAAAACATTATTGTCCACTACTGTAACATTAGATTTCTCGGTGTTATTTTTAAATTCCTTGTTTTAGTGTTGTGATTATTGTTTTTATTTATTTTATGTAAAGCACTTTGAATCACCATTGTGTATGAAATGTGCTATACAAATAAACTTGCTAGTGACTCTATGCCCGCCTTCTGAATTTTCTTTCTCATCGGTCTGAAAAGTGGAGTGTGCTCTGATTGGCCAGCTATCCAGGGCATGGTGATTGGCCGAAAACCTCAAGCGTGAGACGGAAAAGTTACGCCCCTCACATACTGTTGATGCCATGTCCCGGCCGTAGCGATGATTCAAAAACATTAAAACACATTACAAACCAGGCATTTGTTGCATCCAGTGGGGACATAATTACGGATTATAATGACTTATACTGTCTTTTTACACGTTGCATTGCATCGCGCCGCGTAAACATAAAACCATGTCTGCATTTGTGATCGGAGAAATGACAAACAACAAGCGCTACTCTACACTGCTCAAAACTCGCGTTTAATCGTCAGTGGCAAATTCTTTATATGAAAACATACTTACAGTCTGTGAGTCAGAACAGCCGGCATTGTAGTCTGTTCTACCAGGATCAGGAAACAGTCCTCATAAAATGCGCAGCACACATCTGGATATTTAATTGGGTTAAACTTTTCTGGAACAGTGTTTTAAATACAACATAACCACTGATTTCTAGTCGTGTCCTCTTTTGGAAGACCAAACAAAGTAGTTTCGCTTTCACAACGAAACCACAGAGCGTCGTCACAAGTGAACCAAGGCGCAGAGCAACAATAAGTACACCTCTTTCTTTGCTCGTGAACATTGGGCGGGTTATGCAAATTTCCACCACAGTGACATAGCAGGTGGGGTATCCCCCAGCTTTTGTTAAAACGATTGCGTTTTAGGAGGCTTGGGACAGTCTTACCTTTATAAAGAATATCTCTTGGTTTGAGACTTTAGTCTTTGCAACTATAGGGATCTTATCTATTCACAATCAGCTTGTAACACTCCAAAGAGAAGAAAGGAAAAATTTAATTGCATAAGGACCTGAACGTATATCAAAACGTGTATGTAATATGTCAATTGTAAAGTGCACATATGCGACTTGTTCATCTGTACACACTACCAATGGCAATACAAATACTGTTAAAATGATTATTGAAGTGAATTGCCATGTCAACGTTTATCACAAAATGTACCTAGTGAAAATATATACGAAAATATTAAATTTATATAATGTATAATAAACTATAATATAATATAGAGACAAATGTACATATGTATGTACTTAATAAAATGCCCTGCATTTGTACTTTTAGTATACTAAACTGGTATACTTAAAAGTCTGCTAAATTGGAACAACTAATTTTGTACTTAATGAACTTTAATTGTCCGGAAGTAGTGCTGAGGTCCAACTAAAGACATACTGAAGTATATCTGATTGTGCTAAAGTAGAACTATTGCAAGTATACCGATATACTAAAAGACAATCCTCATCAATAGTGACATTAAATCACATTTTAGGCTTAATATTAAGAAAAAATTTAGTACTCCAAGTAAATGTTAATGATCATTTTTATATCAGTAAGTCTCCAGCGATATGTCAGTAAGTACATTTGAACTATGCTTAGTATGAAATAAATGTATTTTAAATATACTAGGTATAGTTCTTATAATGACATACATGAATCGTATTTTTGGCCAGGCGGACAGATCTTTGTTCCATTATTGACATAATCCAAGTGAAACCGGATTGAAAGAAAAAAATAGAACAGGGACTTGGTTCTGTCCATTGGTTGTTGATTGGAAGAAGGCAAATCTGAATTTGAGCTTGCAGCCGACTTTATGCAGTTTATGCAGACTAAATAATTGAAAGTCTGGCATACATCACCGGACAGAAGTTGATTCACCAGAAGATTAAGTTATGACATTTTGAAAAAAATGTATTGTATTTATTTATTTTAAAATTATTGAATTGTTCACAGTAAGAACATTAAGATGCACTTGGAAAACTTTCATATCATGACAATTTTAAGACACAAAACTCAGTCTTATACTTGTATATTTGCAGCAAAGTCACACTCAGGGGTCCTTGGACTGAAAAAGACTGCAAAACACTGCACTATACAAATTAAACTGACTTGACTAAATCTTAGCAGGAACGACCTTGCTACTGATCAAATATAGAGATGCAGAGAAAGCTTAGCAGGTGTGAGAAAAACGGCAAAATTCAATCCAGTATTATACAGCAAGTGATTCATCAACCAGTGAGTCACCAGTACAAAAAAAACAACTTCTCACATAGTCAAGAAAGCTTGTACAGAAGTCCGTGCACGACATACTTACTTATTTAGAGCAATATGACAGATATTACATCAGATATGAGGGCAGGATACACATAGCCAGAGGCATAAAATAATTAGCTTTTCAAAGAATGCACAGACTCGGTAATGAATGAAAAGATCAAGAACCACATCGTTTCATAATCTTGAGTCAGATAAACTTCAGCCAACGAGTAAAAAAAATGGCTACAGACCTTTCTCACATCGCACTTGAGTTCACAATATTCTCTTTTCATATGATAAACAAGAGGATGAAAGCACTAAACGGATAAAATCATTCAATCTCAATGTGGACGGCTTCCCAAAAATAATGCAAATGTCCATTTTTGTATGAAAAGGAAAGAGGAAGCAAAAGACACAAACATAAAAGCTCCTCTCACATCTTACTGGGCTGATAGTATGCTAAAAAAGCCGCTTTCACTCATTGCGAATAACAGATGCTTGAACGTGCTTTTAAAATATCTAACAAGTCACCATGCTTGGCTACTCGATTATTTCAAAAGTAAACATCAAGGGAGCAGACGACTCATTCACATCTAGTCAGAGTCGATGACCTATACTATCAATATGAAACACTCTCCAGTCTGATCAAAAGACACATAAGCAATGAATTATAGGGCCTGTGTCCAATAAGGCACCTCTGGTTCATTTCACTGCAGTGTGTGGTGTAAGAGCCGATAGAAGATGCCATTTCTGATATAAACTCTAAACGATCAAGCCTTTCTTTAGTGTGAACATATTCAAGCTCAAGTATATGAAAAGAAAACAAAAAAGAACAACAAAAACATTTTAATACTAGGATGAAAGGCACTTCACAATCAGTGACATTTAGGGAGATTCTAATGCAAATCATGTTTATTTCTGAATGTCATGTATCACAATACATTTTCATATTTATCCAGAGCCCAAACAACTCAATATCTGACAAAGCCTTAAGATGAGACCTCATGAAAACACAGCTTCTGATCCATGAAGTATATTACTAAGAAATACGAATTCTGCTTGAGATACCACATATCCTGGACAGATAACTAAGATCATTAACACCAGTGTAACTGCGTGGGCGAAACTCTACTTGAAATCATGTTTTTTCTACATGGCATTTACATCATTCTGAAGTCAGAGCCGCTGGCACACCCCCATTACCAATCCTTAATGTATGATCCTCTTGGGATATCAGTGTGCACCAAATTTGTGCACTACAGCACTGGCAAGAATTATTATATTTTTGTAAGTCCTACAGAGCATTTTCTAAAGTTAAACAAAAGCCACATTTTCATCAGTGGGCAGTCAAATTCCTATAATATTAATTATTTACACTTTAAGAAAATTTTAAGAAATTAATTCATTTAGCAAGAATGCATTAAGCTGATCAAAAGTGACAGTTAATTGTTACAAAAACTATTTGAATAACTGCTGCTCTTTTAAAACCTTTCGATTTATCAAGGACTTTTGAAAAAGTATCACACTGGTTTCCCACAAACATATTAAGCAGACACCCTGTTTTCAACATTTATAATAATAAATCAAATGTTTCTTGAGAAACAAATTAGCATATTAGATTGATTTCTGAAGGATCATGTGACACTGAGGCGAGGTTGGCTTGAAAAATTCAGAAGAAATGAACTGTTAACAAAAAAATGCATTTTAAATTATACTATGTTTCACATAGTGCTGTTTTTCTGTATTTCCCAAATGAGCACCTTGGTGGCAATACGAGTCTTCTTTCAAAAACTTTTTTTTTTAATCTTACTGACCCGCCCAAACTTTTGAATGGTAGTGTATATAAACTGGAAGACATTTATCCTTTCTGCACTTTTCTGGGCTGTTGACTGCTAACTGCACATCAGCATTTCTATATATGTATAGTGAGCAGTAGATTTTAAATTGAGCTGAGTGAGAACATGCCTCTCTGACCCTTGTCCTCCTCTTCCCGGGCACATTGCCAGAGGTTATCACACACACACACACACACACCCACAACACGGCAACAGGATCATAATATACAGAGCAAGTGCTAAACCAACGCAGCTTGGGCCCAAAACCGCTTACACCCACATTAGTAACACCATTAAAAAACCCTGCCTACATCTCACCACTACTGCACAACTTTATTTATCATTCAAAACAGTTCAAAATCTCCTGAACATTTTTAGATATTTTTTTGTGATTATCAACTAAATATTCCTTTGCTAAAATTACCCCTAAAGTGAGTAACCGCAGGCTTTTCTTTCCATCTATGTTTCTATCCGATTCCCACAAGAGATCAATTTATAAATGTCCTACTGGTGCATAAATATCATCTCAGCATGCTCTTGCAAACAGTGTTTGTCCTTCAGCACAGAACCGTAACTATAAGGGATCTGAAAGGAGGGGCGGGGCCATGTGTGTGTGTGAGATTGTGTGTGTGTGCGCGCGTTTTTGTGACAAATGAGGACAAATTTTGAATAATGACAAAGGTATGACATAGGTATTACAAGGCGAAGGTGACTTTTCAGGACATTACCCCATGCCCCCACTTTTCAAAACGCTTATAAATCACACAGAATTGAATGTATTGAAAATCTGAAATAGCACAAAATCTCCTGTGAGGGGTAGGTTTAGGTGTAGGGTTGTTGTAGGGCAATAGAATATACAGTCTGTACAGTATAAACACCATTACGCCTAGGGATGTCCCCACTTTTTTCACAAAACAAACCTCTGTCTTGGTGTGTGTGTGGTGTGGGTGTGTGTGTGTGTGTGGTGTGTGTGTGTTTTGTGTGTGTGTGTGTGTGTGGGTGTGTGTGTGTGTGACACTGAGCAGGTTGCCTGGACACGAGAGCGGCAATGAGACATGTGTGGAGACGGAAACTACCACTGTTATCCACCCAGGATTATGCACCTTTATAACCACTCACATCCCGCCTTCACACTCAGTCTGGCTCTCTCGCGTCCCACCACTCATAACCTCTCTCTAAACCTCTCTATAGTTGTTTCAGATTTCATATGAACTACTTTGAGCTATACGCACAAAGACGAGTAGACTTATAGCATGAGCGTTCACTTATTGCTAGAGGATGTGTGTTATTTTGTTCATAGCTCTTAAAAATTTAGCCACTCCACTTATTTTTTAGAATATGCACAATATTTTCTAGTCCTTGTGGTTTCATTGATCGGTTCAGGGGAGTGGACCGGCTATTGTTCTCTGGACAAAAAAGGAGCTCATCTTTTACAGCAGCAGCATGATGCTTGATTTCCAGCTTCAGGCTTGAATTTGATGCTTGATTTAGCATGATCATTATAAGCTCTACAAATCAGCCAGAACCGAAGGACTAGGACATAATTATGTTTATATTCCACAGTTAGAATCTCAGCATCTAACCATGATTTTATGTGTCAGTCGCTGAAAGATTTATACCAGGATAGAATGCAAAATTCCCAGTACAAACAGATTTATTAATCAGACTTCACTGGCTACTGACCAAGCAGGTCCGCTTGTAATTGTAAACAAAACAAAATCTAAATAACAACAATATCTCTGAACTACCCATATAAGCTGACATTTCTATGAACATGAAGATTGTAGGTTCAAATTTGCATAAGGGGTGTATGAAGAAAATTGTTAATCTTGCATGACCCTGTTCTTTTAAGCTTTTAGCCACTCAAACTCACTTTTTTAATATTAAAACTGACTAGTATCTTAATATATAGCTTAAACGTTAGATAGATAGATAGATAGATAGAAATATATAGACCGCGATCGCGAGAGCTAGATAGATTACGCTTCGCCTAGATATATGACCGATCGCTAGAGAGAGAGAGAGTAGATAGCTAAGATCGACTCATATGTGACATATAGATAGAGAGGAGAGATAGAGAGAGAGATAGATTAGATGATCGATAGATAGTATCTATATACAGATAGATAGATAGAGAGAGAGATTAGATAGATAGATTCTAACAGATAGTAGAGAGGAGAAGATAGAGAGAGAGAGAGAGATAGATAGATAGCTAGATAGATAGAAAGAAAGAAAAGAGATAGATAGATAGATAGACGACAGATATAGTGATAGATAGATATACATACAGACGATATATATAACAGATAGATAAACAGACAGACAGACAGACAGACAGACGACAGATAGACAGATAACAGATAATAGCATAGATAGATAGATAGATATAGACGAGACAGACGACGGCCAGACAGACAGACAGTTTGATAGATAGATAGATAGATAGACAAAATATTTTAATTTCTGGAGATTTAACGTGATAAAGTAAAACTTAACAGACTATTTTACAGTGCGACATATTTTCACCAACTTTTTTGAGGACTTTCCACGTTTTCGTCGTGACATTTTCAGCCGTGGTTCTTAATGTGAAAGTGAATATAGTCACACCAAAGTAACTTAGCTCCTAAAAGAAAAGGAGTGGCACACATAAATTAAAGAAACAAACCGACGACCCTTCGATTTGCGCAATTTCCATCTCTTTGACTGAAACAACGATTTTAATAGTTGAAAGACGGCTGAGGAGGACGACTAGCATCATGTACGTGCTCGCAGCAGCGGGCTTGATGTTGCACTGAGAGAACGAAATCCTGCCGTATCCTTCACGAGAGCATCACTTCATTCCGCATCAACACGCTACACTAAACATCCACAAACATTACACAAGACATAACACAAACCAGCCTACCTGCATGACCTTTAATGTTGTGATGTTCATATATAGAAGTCCTGTGTTTTCAGAGGTGGAGAGAGTGGGAACCGCACCGACACCGCATCCCGGAGTCTGAGGAGAACAGACGCCTGAGCAGACGTAGAGAACAGCAGGGGGCGCTCCACTGCAGCGCTGGGCTCAATCACAACAAACCCCACCCGAGACAGAGAGAGAAAGAGCGCTTGTAGCTTTCATTGTGTGAGAAAATGATCTTAAAATGATGCTTATCATTTAAATCAAGTCTCAGCAAACTAACAAAGCTTAGCACTGAACGCGTGCTGTTCTAAGAGTTATTCTTTCTAAGCGGTCATTGATGTTTAATATGTCATCAATCGTTATTAATGATCATTAGTAATTAGTATCCATACAAATGTTTACCAATTCACTATCCACTACCCTCGTGATGTCATTTACACAAAGCCATTTCTTTCTGGCCTTGTTTTGAAGGATAACTTCGCTCAAATTAAGCATCATCTCACTGTACGATCAGATTCTCCATATATTACAGAAGAGAGATTTTCCATGAAACGTATAATCTTTTCTTCCTGATGCTGTTGGATGCACATGCTAGTTGTTACATGTTAGGTCATACATGTAAATGAGAACGCATTAGCTGATGTCTTAATGTTGTCATAGGACAATAAAAAAAGAATATGAAATAAAATCAATACTACATTAGCACAGAAAATATGAGATACTTAATTCCCTTCTCTTGCAGATGGGTGTTCTGGGCCAGACAACATGAGATGGCGTTTCTCAAGGCTATCAGGCAATAAACAGCTTCCAATGCCCCAGATAAAACTGGACATGTGGTTTGAATACGTGCAATTTGGATGAGATGCCTTTGGGATACTTAAAACAATTACCATGCAGCTAGTCTTGCTTCTCTATTAATCCAGGCAGATGTTTTCACATTATGATATCTACAAAAAGACAAGCAAATGCAAGCTCCTACAGAATATCATAAGGAAACGTGATTTGCTCCATTGAAGATATCCTTCCCCTGAAAACATTTCAACTAGCATCAGATTTCTTTGTTGCTTATTTTCTTCACGTTTGATTCAGAGCAACATGTAATATTGCTTTATATTCATTATTTTTCACTACGGTGCATAAAAGCCAAAATGTAGCATGGGCAAAATGGGAAGTCATTCAAAAGGCATTTTTAACAGGCAGTGTGTAAATTTCTCTGGAAAGATTTCTGTTCCTTTTCAGACTGCCAAATTAATTGAAATGTCAAAATCAGCTTAAAACGGCAGAAAAGACCCCTTTATTCTAATGGTGCTGAAGCAGGAAAATTCAAACAAGACATTGGAGACCACACAGTGAGAAAGCCCATAAACATCAATTCCTAATCTCACTCCTCTAGTTATCTCTCTCTTTAAAAAAAAAAAGCAGATTTAAGGCATAAGAACAAAAAAGAGCTTTCTATTCGGTGGAGGGTTGACTACAGTGGAGAGATGGCTATGAGCCAACCTGTCTCCCAAATACATGGTTGTCAGCCAAAAAAAGAAAGCTTCAATCTGTCTGTTCCACTGAGAGCCAGATGAGAGGCTTGCGAGGATCTCAATTCACATTTATAAACATAGCAAAACGTATCTAACATTTTATCATAGCATTTAAAACATGCATTTAATTGAGCTTATTTTGGCTTCTGTTGTTGTAATCATCATTAAAAAACAAGAAACATACCTAGTGTGCCCCACAAATATTAATACGAAAAGAACAGAATTAAACAAGATTTACAAACTTTGTACACATTTTGAATGTGTGAGTTTGTTAAGGAACAAACTAACTTAAATTAATCATTTATTAAGTCACTAAAGAAAATCTTTACTTCAGAAAAAAAGCCAAAAGCCAAGAATATAAAGCACACCATAACAGATTAAAAATGCATGGAACAAGTGGAATCGTAGAATTCTTCTTGCAATGATCACAATAGCATGCTAAAATAAGATGTCTCAAAATGTCCCGACACCTTAAATGTGCGTCTTGTGTTTACTAGCAGGGACAATCCTAACGTATGTTTGATACTAGGTCTATGTGATCTATATAACATGCCACTAATAATCCCCATCTGACATCAGGCAGTCTGTAGGGTCGCATTGAAGACAAACCACCAGGAGGATAGTGTGCGCCATATGGATCTCGCGTGCTCGCTGGTGGGCTCATGAAGTTATAGCATGTCAATGGCATATGTGTTCCATTTTCCTTCAAATCAACTATTGCAGCATTGATATCATCCACCTGCAATTGAACAAGCAACACATAAATTATGGATACTGACACTAAACTATGAAACAAGTTCAATATTTAGTGTGAAGACATTTGCAATAAGATTGATTCACAAGAAACCCAGTTTATGAATTTTCATTATTTTTCTTTACTATTAATATTATTGTTATTATCCCATTTAATGTTATTTGTATATTGGAATATTGAAAAAGCAAGAATTAACAGATAAAATAATATTTAATACTGTATCCTAGTATTTAATTAATTTTTGGGAACAACTAAAAATGCAGAAGGTGTCTTATTTTTTTATCCATTTACTTTTAAAAATGAAAGTATAAAAACGTTTAACCACATTTTCTTAATAAATATTGTGATTTATGACTTTTGTGATACATGACACCTATGTGATTTGATACGGTTTTATGTGAGTGTTATGCAATTTTTTTGTTTGTCTGTACATCTGTAAAAGAAGCCAAAGACCAATTTGAGTATTAAAAGATGAGTATTATCATCCCCATTGGTTCTCAAGTCATGTTAACCGTTCTCCTCAATAGCTTTTTTTTTTTTTTTTTTGAAAAACTTAAATCAGACCTTCAAAGTGTGTTTAAATTAATCATAAATGAAAACACTTTAAAAAGCAGCACTGTCAAAATTACAGCAGAAATACTAAACATCTTAGCCAATATAGGGGGGCTTTAAATATTATGTTGGACAATAGGGGGCCTTTAGTTAAAAAGGTTGAGAACTAGCACTGATCTAACCTAATCTGATCTTATCTTTACCTCGATACAGATATGATGCATCCCTCCAGCTTTGTTCTTCTGCAGGAATCCTGCAATAGGGCTTTTCTCTCCCAGAGGGTGCAGAAGCTCTAATTTGGTGTTTCCCAGTTCTACAAACACAGTGTACACGCCGTGCTCAGGGAGAGGCACGGTGGCGCTTACTTGAGCCCCCAGCACATCACGGTACAGTGCTGTGGCTTTCTCTAGGTCTGGTACTGCGATAGCCACATGATTCAGTCTGCCTAACTTCCATAATGACTGAGGGACACCTTGACCGACGGGTACAGTCAGAGACACTGCCCTCACTGAGAGCAAAGTGTGCCACGCACACCTCGAGAGACCTGTAACTACAAGAGAGATTTATGACTGCAGTATGGACGCATTAAATATAGAACAAAACTAATCTATATGTGAATTTTATTAGCAACAGCTGTCAAAGAGTACGACACAGACAAGTGCAACGTGTGCAGTTAGAATAAAGCAGCTCTAAATGTTGCAAACACTTAAAGGAAAGACAGAGACACTAAAACAATATCGATTTACTACAGTTTACCTGCAACCTTCAGTAAAGAGGAAGCCATCTTTCTTTGTGGTCATCGCAAACAAACAAAACTTTATTTAAACAGCGCGAATCCTGTGTTCAGTTAGGGTAATAGATGCATAATTTACCCATATAAACGTTTTCGTAACATTTACATTTTAAAAACAGAATTATGGTAGACTAAAAAAACAGTAAATCGCTATATTAAGGTTATATGGAACCTTCTATGTGGAACGCAACACAGTGCATTTTGTTTCCGGGGGTTGTATTTACAAAGCGTAACGTTACGCAGCAGAGACCCATGTGATCGCAGAGATGGCGACCGGGGATGGCAGCACGTTGGAGAGCTGCTTACAGTTACTAAACAGCGACACAGCACACCCGGATCTATTTCTCAGGTTAGATACACGTTAAGTGATTAAACGTTGTGCTGTTTTGCTGAATGCCTTGATAATTTAAGATAGAGCACGTTCAACGAGCTGAAACGCGTGTCGGGCCACACATGTGCCAAAGTCTCACGTTGAGGTGGTGGTTACTAGGTTAATATATGTGGCCTACCTTTCTCTTACATTTCTCTCATGTTGATTTCTATGGATGTTTTATTTATAGACTCTAAGTAAATATAATTAATGATAAATATATGCAAATAGTAATATAATATTACAAATAAGTGTGTTTAAAGGTTGTAACGTTTCTCTGTTATGTTTTCAATCTTTATTCAGTGTCCAGGATGCTCTGGCAACAGACTTCAAATCACTTACCAAGACTCTTTACGATCTGCATAAAGCCCATGAGCCTGCAGACTGCAAAGGAAGCCCACTGGAGCAGCTGGTCATCGAAAACTTTGATGAGGAGCAGATCTGGCAGGAGCTGGAGCTTCAGAACGATGCATTACTGACACATTTTGAGGAGACAGTTGAACAAGCTGTCACAGATGACACTATAACATTTTTTGATGATGATGATGAAGAGGAGGAGGAGGAAGATGGTGATAATGGGGAAATTGCTAATCATTTAGAAGAAGAGAGTGCAGATGAGGATGATGATGATGAGGAGGAAATTAAGCAGAGGTTGAAACCATCTGCAAGCAATGAGGACGATGACTTCTCTGGTGAAGACTCGGATTTGGACTTTGATGTGGATAAATTTGAGGAAAAAACCAAACAGAAACAGTCAGCTGCCAAATTATCAAAGTCAAAATCTCATAGGACTCCATCAGAAGTAGATGACCGGTTTTTTAAACTGTCAGAAATGGAAGCTTTTTTGGATGACATGGATAGAAGAGAAGGAAAGGAGAGCGTAGAGGACATAGACTACTTTCAGAATTTGCCATCTGATGATGACGCGGAGCTAAGCTTTGATAAGCCTGTAGCGCTCACAAAACAGAAAAAGGTAATGGTGTAACA
This sequence comes from Sinocyclocheilus anophthalmus, assembly GCA_018155175.1. NCBI lineage: Eukaryota > Metazoa > Chordata > Actinopteri > Cypriniformes > Cyprinidae > Sinocyclocheilus > Sinocyclocheilus anophthalmus. The sequence goes on from JADLZN010004345.1 coordinate 70,323, forward strand.
GACTTTTCCTGAGCCTTGATTTATTTGTTCAAATATTTAAATTAGTTGCATCACCTTTATGGACCCCAGGGTGTAAAACTATGGGTCTAATATACAGATGCATGTAACAGGATTGTGTAACAGAAGTATCAAAATCAGTATTCTGAATAATGTTTTATTTCAATATTTCTTACTTTGTACAAACACCTCATGAAACTCAGTGTCTTTTGTTTTACAGAAGAAAAGCTCCAGAGATATGAAATACAAAGATTTCTTTGCTCCAGTGGATGCAGAGCCTGAAGAGATGGATCCAGATGAAGAGAAGGAACCAGAATCTAGTGATGATTATGAGGGAGAAGAAGATGATGGCAATGAGCTGGAGGACGATGAAGATGATATGAATGAGGAGGATTTTGAGATGGATGAGTAAGTCATGAGGATACCTGCTGTCCTCTTTTGTCGTATTTTAACAGAATATAAAGCTACAGCATTTTCTTTTAACGACGTAATGCATTTCACATCTTAATTTAGGGATGACACAGGTGATGGAGCAAGAAATGCTTTACGCAAGGTGACCTTTGACGTCCCTGACGATGACAGTGAGGGGGAGGATGTGGAAGCTATTCTAGGTGGAAAAGCCAAAAACGTGCCTAAACCGGAGTCCAAGTCATCCTTTGAAAAGAGACAGGAAAAGGTTTGTCGTTGATCACTTCGTGATCTTTAACTGAAAAAAAGTATTTAATCAAAATCTGCATATTTAATTATTTCAGTTTTGGTTCTTATTTGTGTCCAGTTAGTGATTTTTAGTGCTTCAGCTTTATCATTTTCATTGAGCTTTTCATGTATTATGTATGCTTCATTTCAGCTTTATTTCAGTTAATGTTTTAGTTGACAATACTAACCCTGATTTGATATGAATTTAAACAGATGGCAAAAAAGATTGAAGAACTGGAGAACTCTGCCTTGTCCGAGAAGCCGTGGCAGCTGACAGGAGAGGTGAGCGCTCAGACTCGACCGGAGAACAGCATGCTGGAAGAGGATGTGGCGTTTGACCAGGCCTCTAGGATGGGTGAGAGCTTCACGCTGATCGTCACAGCAAAAGACTTGATGCCTTGAAAGTCTTTATAGATTTGTTCCTCTCCTCCACAGCTCCAGCCATCACAGAAGAAACTACCTTACAGCTTGAGGAGATTATCAAACAGAGAATCAAAGATCAGGTTCGTTTAAACCTCATGTTCTGTGTTTAATGTTCATGGACCTAATTTGATGCCATCTTTGCTTTGAAAAGATAAAGGCAAGTGAAGTGGCTTGAAATCATTTCTTAATCCATTTTGTGCAAATTGTCCATTGAATTGTATACCACAATTTCCTTGGGAATGTTTTTATGAATGATTGTCACTGCTTGTTTCATAAATATGACCCAGTGTACTTCACTTTTTTTGTTGTTTTATGGTTGTGCTTCAGGTGTGGGACGATGTGGTAAGGAAGGAGAAGCCTAAAGAGGAGGTGTTTGAATATAAGAAGAGACTCACTCTGGACCACGAGAAGAGCAAACTGAGTCTGGCTGAGGTTTATGAGCAGGAGTATATCAAACAGACACAGGTGAGTCCTGTCTCGCATTTCACCTCCTGCGCATTCTTATGTACAGTTATAAAAACTATTTGGGTTGTAATTTGAATGAAGTCTAAAATTGTGTTTAATGTATATAAAAATGTGAGTTACATAGTACACAGCCATTCAAAAAGTTTGGAATGATTAAGAGCTTTTTTGAAAGAAGTCTCTTATATTTACCAAGGCTGTGTTTATTTAATCTAAAAAATCGAAAATGCTATTAAAATTTAAAAGAACTGTTTTATATTTGATTGAAAATGTAATTTAATACATTATCTAGTATAGTATATATAGTATATTGTCAATATGGTAACCATAAAAAGTATTTCAACACAAGTCAGACATTAAAATGTCAATTTTGTTGCATTAGATGCAAAATATCAAAACATCTGGCATTGGTTGAGCCACTTTTTTGATTATTTTTTTAAAACTCTTTTCATGGATGTATGAAGTCAGTTCCTGTCACATTAACAAATGAACATGTTCCACAATGTTTGCCAACCAGATTTTTTTTTTGAAAAATATATCTTCATATGTTAAAACCTAACAAGCTTAATTTTGGGGAATGTTAGGTCTAAAAACTAAAAAGTATGCCTGTGCTGTATTTCTTTAAAGGAAATGTTACTTGTTTGTTACACAATTTGTGATACATGTTACATAAAATTTAAATGAGTATTTTAATGATTTCGATACTTTTTGGGGCTGCTGTAATGTTCAATAAATGCATCCAATGAAAAAATACAAGTTATATATTTATTCATTAACATTTTGTGATTATGTTTGCTATAGTGTTTACTAATGAATACTTTAATATATTTTATGATGTAATTTATTCCTATGATGGCAAAACTGACTTTTCAGTATCCATTACTCTGGTCTTCAGCATCACATGATCCTTCAGAAATGATTCTAATATGCTGATCAAGAAATATTTCTTATTATCAATGTTGAAAAATATTGTTGTGGAAAATATTTTTTTGTATGAATAGAAAGTTCAAAAGAACAGCAATAATTAGACATAGAAATTTTTTGCAACATTATAAATG
>JADLZN010004346.1:0-110425 GCA_018155175.1 Sinocyclocheilus anophthalmus
ACTAGTTATAATTAACTATTTTATTTTAGATCCGCTGTAGATATTTACTTTACCTCTCAGGGTCAACTGTCTTGTCATTTCTAAGAACGTTAATTTCCTGGTTAGAGGAAATAACTTTCTTACTGTACAATACTATAAGTTTGTAACGTAAATCTGGATGATTATTGACTCCGGTTATGAGTAACAAATGACACTCAGTGTGATACAATACGGTTTTTATTAACTACTAAAACACTTAAACTGTCCTAACTACTACTAACCCTTAAGGAGCCTGTCTAACATACACTCCACACACATACACACACATATACAGTTGGTATAGGAAAAGGTTAAAGTTTAACTCAGCATAGAAAGAGGCATAAGGAATGAATTTTATGGAACTATTTGCATATTCAGCAGATCTACACTTGAGGGAAGCGTCAGATTCTTAGTTCAAGCACACCTTGGTAAAAATGTGTAACTGATACTTAATGTATCAATTAATAAGACTAAGTTTGATACTTATCGAGTCTCGGCGGTCTGAAAGAGATTCCTGATGCTAATCTTAAAGCTTCCCGTAGATCTTTTCTGAATTCGGGTCGATGAGAAGAACCGGTTTGAGTCAGTGTTACTTGATGAATGGAACGGACTAGGCCGAAGAAAGGCCTGGCACAGATGCTTTGTATCCTGAAGCGTTTTTCTCACATCATCATCTTTGCTTCTGACCGAACCACCGACTCTGGGCGGGTCACGTGGTGTGATGCCTTTAAGGTCGGAGAAGATCCGCGCCTTTCAAGATGGGCTTGTCCAATGATCAAAATGGAATTTCCGAGCGGGAGGTGGCAATTGCTGGAGGGTTTACCACCCTTTGTCTCTAAGCATGGTAATTTGCAAATGACTTAAATCGAAATTATTAACGATTCTCAGGGCCCTAATATAGATTGCCTATGTACCACCATATAATATACACTCTTGTTTCGATCATAAGAAGGCAAATTTATAGATACTAAACAAGGTAAGATTACTTATAGTGAAAAGGGATGATCAGGAATCACAAGCATACTAAAATAGTCTAAGTATATCAAAGACAAAATACACAATGACAATAATATACTCAATGGCCTGAAGAAATATGTGTGTTCCTTCAAATAACGGTTTTTCTATGAATTAACTAGAACACAGTCATTTCTACTCTGCTTTTCCTTGGGACAAGCAGGGATTTTCCCTGCTTTGCATTCTTTTGGCCATTAAACCCAGTGATATCAGCGTTGGTTTCCATGCAACAAAGGGGCCTGTTTTGGCTTCCTGGGGTGTTACGCATTCCGGGGGGAAGGGGTCATGGGTCCTCATATGGCTTGTTAAATGAGGTTACAGAGTATTTGTCATATAAAAAAAGAATATATAGTGTGTTGGATTGGTCCAGACGCTACAACAAATACATCAAAAAAAAACCCTGCCACGTTGGCGTTTTTTCAATGTATGCTTCATACACGGGTCACGATGAGGCGTTCCCCATAGTGATCCCTAGAGGATGCAATTTGAAGTTCCCATGAAAGGGAAAGATATTTTCTTTAGAGCAAAAATATATTTTAAATATGCTATGTGTTGCGTAGCTTGAGGAATATTTTTTTAAACAGAATATATTTTGCCAAAATACACAAGAAAATACATTCATAATCCTCGAAAATACAATCCCTTAACATTTGTAAATACAATATATTAAGATGAAAAATGTTGGAGACAATTGAGGAATAAGAACTAACTTAAAACTATATATAATATATATAAATAAATAATCAATGAAATTATAGTTATTATACATACAGTGGGGGAAAAAGTATTTACTCAGCCACCAATTGTGCAAGTTCTCCCACTTAAAAAGATGAGAGGCCTGTAATTTTCATCATAGGTAGACCTCAACTATGAGAGACAAAATGAGAAAAAAAATCCAGAAAATCACATTGTAGAATTTTTTAATAATTAATTGGTAAATTCCTCGGTAAATAAGTATTTGGTCACCTACAAACAAGCAAGATTTCTGGCTCTCACAGACCTGTAATTTCTTCTTTAAGAGGCTCCTCTGTCCTCTACTGGTTACCTGTATTAATGGCATCTTTTTGAACTTGTTATCAGTATAAAAGACATTTGTCCACAACCTCAAACAGTCACACTTCAAACTCCACTATGGCCAAGACCAAAGAGTTGTCAAAGGACACCAGAAACAAAATTTTAGACCTGCACCGGGTTGGGAAGACTGAATCTGCAATAGGTAGCAGCTTGGTGTGAAGAAATCAACTGTGGGAGCAATTATTAGAAAATGGAAGACATACAAGACCACTGATAATCTCCCTCGATCTGGGGCTCCACGCAAGATCTCACCCTGTGGGGTCAAAATGATCACAAGAACTGTGATCAAAAATCCCAGAACCACACGGGGGGACCTAGGGAATGACCTGCAGAATGCTGGGACTAAAGTAACAAAGGCTACCATCAGTAAAACACTGCGCCGCCAGGGACTCAAATCCTGCAGTGCCAGACGTGTCCCTCTGCTTAAGCCAGTACATGTCCAGGCTTGTCTGAAGTTTGCTAGAGAGCATTTGTATGATCCAGAAGAGGATTAGGAGAATGTCATATGGTCAGATAAAAACCAAAATAGAACTTTTTGGTAAAAAACTCAACTTGTCGTGTTTGGAGGACAAAGAATGCTGAGTTGCATCCAAAGAACACCAAACACACCGCCCGGGCAACGAAGGAGTGGCTTCGTAAGAAGCATTTCAAGGTCCTGGAGTGGCCTAGCCAGTCTCCAGATCGCAACCCCATAGAAAATCTTTGGAGGGAGTTGAAAATCCGTGTTGCCCACGACAGCCCCAAAACATTACTGCTCTAGAGGAAATCTGCATGGAGGAATGGGCCAAAATACCAGCAAGTGTGTGAAAACCTTGTGAAGACTTTCAGAAAATATTTGACCTCTGTCATTGCCAACAAAGGGTATATAACACAGTATTGAGATGAAATTTTGTTATTGACCAAATCCTTATTTTCCACCATAATTTGCAAATAAAATCCTACAATCCTACAATGTGATTTTCTGGATATTTCTTCTCATTTTGTCTCTCATAGTCGAGGTATACCTATGATGAAAATTACAGGCCTCTCTCATCATTTTAAGTGGGAGAACTTGCACAATTAACGCTGACTAAATACTTTTTTTCCCACCCTGTAATAAATATCCAAAGGTTTACATGTTTAATATAAACGTATATTTACAGTGGGTACGGAAAAGTATTCAGACCCCCTTAAATTTTTCACTCTTTGTTGTATTGCAGCCATTTGCTGAAATCATTTGTTAATTTTTTTTCCTCGTTAATGTACATACAGCACCCCATATTGACCGAAAAACACAGAATTGTTGACATTTTTCGGCAGATTTATTAAAAAAGGAAAACTGAAATATCACATTGTCCTAAATATTCAGACCCTTGCTGTGACACACATATATTTAACTCAGGTGCTGTCCATTTCTTCTGATCATCCTTGATATGGTTCTACACCTTCATTTGAGTCTAACTGTGTTTGATTATACTGATTGGACTTGATTAGGAAAGCCACACACCTGTCTTTATAAGACCTTACAGCTCACAGTGCAGGTCAGAGCAAATGAGAATCATGAGGTCAAGGAACTGCCTGAAGAGCTCAGAGACAGAATTGTGGCAAGGCACAGATCTGGCCATGGTTACAAAAAATTTCTGCTGCACTTAAGGTTCCTAGTAGCACAGTGGCCTCCATAATCCTTAAATGGAAGACGTTTGGGACGACCAGAACCTTTCCTAGAGCTGGCTGTCCAGCCAGACTGAGCTATCGGGGGAGAAGAGCCTTGGTGAGAGAGGTAAAGAAGAACCCAAAGATCACTGTGCTGAGCTCCAGAGATGCAGTCGGGAGATGTGAGAAAGTTGTAGAAAGTCAACCATCACTGCAGCCCTCCCCCAGTTGGGGCTTTATGGCAGAGTGGCCCCTGGGGGAAAGGCCCGACGGAAGCCTCTCCTCAGTGCAAGACCCATGAAAGCCCGCATGGAGTTGTGAGATGGTGAGAAATAAGATTCCCTGGTCTGATGAGACCAAGATAGAACTTTTTGCCTTAATTCTAAGCGGTATGTGTGGAGATAACCAGGCACTGCTCATCACCTGTCTTATACAGTCCCAACAGTGAAGCATGGTTGTGGCAGCATCATGCTGTGGGGGTGTTTTTTGCTGCAGGGACAGGACGACTGGTTGCATTTGAGGGAAAGATGAATGCGGCCAAGTGCAGGGATATCCTGGACGAAAACCTTCACCAGAGTGCTCAGGACCTCACACTGGGCCGAAGGTTTACCTTCCAACAAAACAATGACCCTAAGCACACAGCTAAAAATACGAAGGAGTGGCTTCACAACAACTCTGTGACTGTTCTTTAATGGCCCAGCCAGAGCCCTGACTTAAACCCAATTGAGCATCTCTGGAGAGACTTAAAAATGGCTGTCCACCAACGTTTACCATCCAACCTGACTGAACTGGAGAGGATCTGCAAGGAGGAATGGCAGAGGATCACCAAATCCAGGTTTGAAAAACTTGTTGCATCTTTCCCAAAGATCAGGCTGTATTAGATCAAGATTGGCTTCTACTAAATACTGATCAAAGGGTCTGAATACTTAGGACCATTGTGATATTTCAGTTTTTCTTTTTTTATATATCTGCAAAAATGTCAACAATTCTGTGTTTTTTCGTCAATATGGGGTGCTGTGTGTACATAAATAGTAAAATTAACTTAAAGTGATTTTAGCAAATGGCTGCAATAAAAAAAAGAGTGAAAAATTTAAGGGGGTATAAATACTTTCCGTACCCACTGTATATCTATCTCTAATATATATCTATATTATATACACTGTTTATATACTTTAAACATTTAATATTTCAACATTTTAAAAAACAAGATTTTTTCCCCATATGGGACATATTGCATTTAGTTTTTTTATATAGCCCACAACACGTCTTGTGTGAATAGCCTGTAACTCGGTTTATAACATAAAAAATCTCACACCACTCCTAACAGCTACTGTAAGTATCTACACTGTAATAGGTTCAGTATTATGAAGGACCCTAAAACTAGAGACCTACTGAGCCCGCTTTCCCCATGAGGTCGCCACTTATTCCCTTCAATTACTGTAAATAATTTCAGATGGAAAGTGCCATCTAAATGGGATGTTACTAAACAACCTTAAAGGCTCAGTAATTAGCATTGTGCATTGTAAATGACACCCTTCAATGCTAGATGAAGTTTATTATGTGTGTTTACATACATGCATGCTGGAGAGTGATGGGAAAAAAGAAGAGGACACTATGATCAAAGCTTGTATTTTCAAATCACTCCTGCCTCCATTAGTTTGATGAATGAGGTGAATCTACCTCCCAGACAGGGCCAAAGTCCTGAAAAATGATGCAATTACATGTCTTTGAATAGAGGGGGAGAGTGAGAGAAAGAATAAGAGAGAGAGGATGTGTCATTGTGGATATTTCACAAAGAATGAGAATGGATCATTCACTCGTTTTCTTTATTAAATGCCTTTGTGTTGGAATCTGTCATATGATTCTTCAGGGAGAACTTACCTGTACAGACTGTTACACTATAATATAACAACAGATTATTCTCACTCCTAGGAGTAAAACAATATCTTCCTTTAGATGCAGATGCAGCTTTATTAAATTTTTTTCAAAAGTGACACCCATCTTTTGCAATGTGCATATGCTTAAGTTTCATTTGACTTTCAACCATATGGAAGTTAATTTTCTGTTTATTTAAAAATAGTTCTGATTAGGTTTGCTGGGCTGAAGCACGGCACGTGAGCAGCTCACTTCAGATGCAGGCAGGCTATCTACACTGAATACTCCTTCTCTTTTGTTAAGACTTGCTAAATGTTCATGATCTTGACATTGATTTGAGTGTGCATGAGTAGTGCATGAGCAGTATCCTGTTTATGAAAATGTGCTTCAGGGATAAAGTAGAAACTCGCTGCATTTTCTGTGATTTTGTATAGATTTGTTTACTCTAAAGTTCAAGTATGGCCACGTTAAACAAACTTAAATGGGCATAAAAAAGTTTTCTAAATCACTAAGCAAGAAATATTTAAAGGATCGAAAAACGAATACTTACAGATTATGAAATGTTTTATTAATCAACCCCTTAAACACGGTCTTAAAATAAAAAGTGGAATGTTTTCAAGCCAAAAGGTTTCTTAATTTTTTTAAATCATGTTTTCCAGGAAAGCATGAACCTCATTTTTGTTGGATTTATGGTTTACAAGACCATTTTTCCAGTGTGGTAAGAAAATTAAGCTCAATTCATACTGTATATTCTTTGAATACAAATTTTAATATTTAACACAATTTCAATTTCAAATCTTCTTAAGTGGAATATGTTACAATTTCATCCTCCTTGAGATTTTTTTTTTAACTGGAAAATTTGAAAAAAATATCAAAAAATGAGTGGTTAAAAAACAGTTTGATGCTTCACTCGTAAGAGAATAGAGCTTCAGTAGCTTTCAAGCGTCAGGGGCGAAGCCATCATTTCAGAAGTGAGGGGACAGAAATGTTATAGACTATACTATATATATATGTGTATATGAAATATATATAGACTATATATATATAGAATGTATAGTGATATATTAATTGTATGTGTAATTAGTAGTAGCTACAGTCAAAAAGTTTTTTTATGTTTTCCCAACGAAGTCTCTTATGCCTCACCAAGCCTGCATGGTTGTGATCCAAAATAGCAGCAAAAGCACATGTAAGGTTGTGATTACTATTTGGTTTCTACTATTTTGAGAATTAACTGTTTTCTATGTGAATTTATTTTAAAATATAATTTATTGCTGTAATCAAAGCTGAATTTTCAGGCATTACATTACTCCTGTGTTCTTTCATGGTCACTATGATCCTCCAGAAATCTTGCTGATTTGTGATCAAGAAAACCCACTTTGGTTTTAAAATTATTATTATCTTCATATTTATATCATTATATTAACAGTATGAGAAAATTTTTTAAGGTGATGATGCTAAAAAAGGGAACTTGAAATCACAGGAATAAATCACATTTTAAAATATTTAATAGAAAAAAGTTATTTTAAATAAGTAAAAAAAAAATATTACTGTAAGTAAAAATTTTACTGTTTTGCTGTAATTGGATCAAATAAATTGGGAACAGAAGAGAGTCTTAAAATACATTAAAAATATGCTGAGGAGTCAACTATAGGCAAACTTTAAGTTTCTCTATAGCATTTATTAAATTGGCCACTAAGGGAATCAGATACACTGACTGGGACCAAATAACCAATAATAAGTGATTTGTTAGTACTACAAACACTTTTTTCCACATAATAAGCAGAATAGCTTCTGTAATGTAATAAATGCTATGTCAGTTAGCACTGCTTTGTTCATATACTTTATTTAATACCTGGAGATGACTTGAAAAACACAAATAAACCATATATTGTCGCAATCATATGTTTAATGTCTTCATGTTTCCAAACGTTTCTGTTTTTCTGTGAAAAGTAAACAACTGTTTTCATACAGTGATAGAGGCTTTTGTCCATATTAGGGATCTCCTGGTATGACTTTCTGCGCGAGCGCCCTACAGCCCTTCGACGTACAATAATGAATAATAAACTGACAACATGATGATGATGTTTGATGCTCACGCTTGACTGTTATACAATCTTGCACTTAATCTGGCGTCCGAATAAAACATAAGGTCATGCACAGACTATCCTCTCTCTTTGAATTTAAATCTATATTTATTCACACCGGCTCTTGAAAACCTCTATGCAAACACACTTGTCTGCGAACCAAGTGAACGGGGGACGTAATGTACGTTGAAATGATATCTATTTATTGAAACCAAGTGTGTGTGTCTGGGGTGGGGGCGGGGGGAACCGTCCCTACGTCCCCGGTGACTCTACGAACCCCTATATCGTCCAGATGTATCCAGGGCCATCTTTTAATTCAAGTGTAGTTTGTTAGATTTGTGCATGTATGTGTGTTTGTGTGTATGAGTACCTCCCTTCCAGTAACCCTTCCAACTGCCCAACTCACAGCTGGAAGAGATCCTATTGTGCCACTCAAAAGTAGCAACAGTAAACATACTTTGATTTCCTTTCACAGTCAAGAAAAAAAAGAAAGAAAAGAAACAGCACACAATAACCTACAGCACACAAGAAAACGTTTATTGATGCTAGTCACAAACATCTCCGGCAGGTTTAGCAGTCTTGCTGTGGTTTCATGCACATTTGATGCCGCTACGAAAATGACATCATCAGACCAATGTTGTTGGCTTCAATTGTTGCTTATTATATATTGTACAATTAGTAATAATTGTGAAGTAGCTGGTATTGAAAAGATATTTCAGTATTCACATGAACACTGAATTACTAAATTTTCAACCTTCTTGGGTTGGTATGTGTTTGCTTTTACTAAATAACAGAAACAGAATATAATAGAATGGATATAACCGGAAAAGCACTGCATTATTAACCATGCCTTAATTGATTAGACTTAATAATATGAACAAATTGCCACCTTTTGCCTATGAACTTACTTAAAATTTAAGTTTTACCAACACATAAAGCAGAAAGTAGGGAACCTGAGTTTCAAAGACCTTGGTGTAATTTTTAATTCATATGCTTTTGCTGAGTCACAGTAAAAGACATTCTTTTACTTACAGAGTATCATCCAAATTTTGAAGATTTTGTTCTCTTAACTGTCTATAGAAACACCAAGGTCTTTGTTCAGCGAGGTCTCCAGGATGCTGTCATCCAATTTACTACTACACATTTTCACACCTTATGTTCTTGTTTACCTGATGCTGTTAACAATGCCAAGGTCATGGGTTCAGTTCCCAGGGAACAAACATACTTCCAAAAAAACTGCCAAAATTCTCAAATATTGTGCTAAATAAGCAAAAATATCTCAAGGATACAGTTCTACAATGACTTGTAAATCATTTTGTGGCTGTGCTCCCTATTCAGACCCATCGTTTCTGCATGTACTATGGATTAATTGAAGAATTGAGGCAAGAGGCCATCCCCATTATATAGTCTACAGTAGACTGGGCCTTCTGTGTGGCAGCTCTCTCATTGTTTGGCAGAGCTTGTTTTGGACGCCCTGCTGTGGAATAGCGGAGACTATGACCCACGGCCTGCCCTCATGCTAGACCTGCCCTCGGTATCTCATGTCTTATTGTGCCACCATTAATCTGCAGATACAGGTATCTCTCTCCACACTACCCTCAGTGTGTGCCAATACGATCTTTCGCTAATGATGCTTTTTGTTCCACCTCGTTTCTGCTCCAGAGCACCCTCAGGTTCACCGCCGATTAATTAGTCCTGTCAATCCATCCCCTTCCCGACATAAACATTACATTTTTCTCTTCATGCACTCCATCCTAGCTAAGTTTACGTTCATGCCTGCTTTCACATGCTCTTGCATTCAGTCTGATTTGGGTTTTGATTACAACCAGTCTTTCTGAGCAAATTATATTTTTGTCGCAAGTATTGTACAAATAAAATCAAAGTGAATTAGAATGAAATTGATTTAATTGAGCAACCAGCAGCTAACATGCAAAATGTATACCACTGCTTCGTCAAAGCCAGCACACAGTAATATTAGCTTACAAATTACAGCAATTTGCCTCAGAATGAATTCATGTACATATTGATCTGACAGCTGCCTTTCTCTTAAATCCTCGGTAAAATTATTATTCAGATTCTTTTCCAGGATAGCATTTGAAGGAAAATGCCACATTTACATACCCAAAGCACTTCAGATCTTCTTAGCTCTCCAGCTCCGGAGAAGCTTATCTTGGAGTTCTGTGTCTCATCTCACTCTGAAACACATTGAGATCTTAATGAGATGCAGCCATTAAGATCTCGATGTGTTTCCGAGTGAGATGAGACACATAACTCCAAGATCAGCTTCTCTGGAGCCGGAGAGCTAGTGCCGCAATGGTAATGACTTTACAAATAGCCTAGATGTCTATATGTCTGAACATATAATTCTATAGCATCTATAACATATAATTCTACGTATGCTTTAAACAAAGGAACACAACACACACACACACACACACACACACACACATACAGGGAATCTCAATAAATTAGCATGTCGTGGAAAAGTTCATTTATTTCAAAAATTCAACTCAAATTGTGAAACTCGTAGTAATGAATAAATCAAAGGGGACATCCAACGCCTCCAACGCAAACAGACCCTTACGGAACAACATCGCTAACCCCACGTCCTGACTATAATAACCTTGCCCACTTTTCCCCAAGTTATCTGCCGGTACTAAACGATTCCCCTTCCTACGATGTACGATCTTTTATACGAAACAGATACCAAACCGCAAAACAAACACAAACTGAACCAGCTTATACATGGACTCGCAATCACCCACTGACCCTTTTGGAAAGGTCTAGTTTTTTTTTGTTTAGGTTTTGTAGTTTCTTTGTTCTTTTATTGTGATGATTTTTGGCTCACATGTCCGAGCCATCACAACATACTTTGCCCGTACCAATTATTGCTCGTCTTTCAAGCCTTACAACATAAAGTACCCCACCAATTCACTATCTCAACAATTAGAATATGGTGACATGCCAATCAACTAATCAACCGGTGGACAGTAACAACACCTGCAAAAGTTCCTGAGCCTTCAAAATGGTCTCTCAGTTTTTTTCACTAGGCTACACAATCATGGGGAAAGACTGCTGATCTGACAGTTGTCCAAAAGACAATCATAGACACCCTTCACAAGGAGATTTACACAGACGGGCGGAGGTTTTTCCGAAGCATGTTAACAGAAAGTTGAGTGGAAGGAGAAAAAAAGTCGTTGTGGAAAAGAAAGAAAAAAAAAGTGGAAAACAAAAAATAAATAAAAAATAAGAAGATGTCGAACAACCAACTCCGAGAGCAACCGCACAGCCATGAGGATGGTTACCCATAGAACCAACCTTCCCTTGCAATTTTCCCTCTGCATTTGTTTTTTTACTTTTTATTTTTTCAAGCTTCCCGAACATGATTCACAAGAAGTCAGAATTGAGGGAACTTTCCAGGGGAATGATGGACTTGCGGCGGGGGGGTCAAGGTCTAAAGGCGGAGTCAATACCAGGGTACTTTAAATCAAGAGCCAAACCTGAGGAACCGTTCGCCAATACTACATCACCGAAAAAAGTCGTAGACATACGATGGCAAGGCTTAGCCTACCTAATTAAATGTGCATGGCTACAGACTGTCGGTATGCACTGACTGTAATACATGGATTTGGCTTTTGATTTAGTTTTCATTGTGTAAAGGCAAACTAATGAACCCACATTATGGTTACTGACACCAACAGACCAGAATATCCCCAACAAGAACATGTGCTCAGAGGCGGCAACTTACTGGGCTAAGTGGAGAAGCAGACGACTGACACTGTGCCCACAGGGTACGGAAAAGTTATCTTTTCAGATGAGAGCAAGTTTTTGATTTCATTTGGCGGACAACCAAGGACCTAGAGTTTTCTGGAGGTGAACGTGGTTGGAGAAGCTCATAGCCCAAGTTGCTCGAAGTCCAGTGTTAAGTTTCCACAGTTTGTGATGATTTGGGGTGCAATGTCATCATGGGTGTTGGTCCATTGTGTTTTTTGAAAACCGTCACCGCACCTGTTTACCAAGAAATTTCGGAGAAAGACCATACAATTCGTATTCCGTCAAGAAACTGATTACTTATGCCCACCTTGAAAAGATTTTTGAAGGATTTTAGTTGTTCGTGCCTTACATAGATTTTTTTACATTTTAGTCTAGCACCAGGATTTTTACATGGCAACCAGAAAAAATTCATGCCAACACACACCCTTCCATAAAGTTAAACAAAAAAAAAAATCGTAATTTAGCGCAGTTGAAAAGAAAAAAGTTCACATTCAAAGAGATAAGTTGGGTTGAGTATGGTGATTAGTTAGACTAAATGGTGTTTAGTAAAAAATAAAAAAAAAAAGATTTAAGTTTCAGTTGAAGTGATGTTGAGTTTTTTCTAGTAAGGTAGGAAGTGCCGAAATAGCGCAAGGGATTCACCAGTCACAGCGTAAAAAAATAGACCATTTAAGAGTAAAAAGAACGTAAACTGGGTGGGGTTAGGCGGAACATAATTTAATTGTTTGTTGACTATGACAATTGGTTTTTGGGTCCAGTGCTCTTCGATCTTAGGGCCACATCACCACAAACTCAGTACAGATCTGAAATTGAATAACTGATGCTAGATGCAAAAGAAATAGAAGACACACATAAAAGAAAACCCCAGTAGAGAAATCTATGGTTCCCGGGTATTGTCAAGAGGCATGGAGGAAAATGAGAACGAAACCTACACGTCACCCCTCACCACCCCCCCCAAAAAAAGCAGATGCACGTTCCCTGGAACTGCGCGCCACTTGTATAAAAGAAACCCTTGGGCTTGCCATACCATCCCTCAGCACAATAAGGGCCAAACATGCCATTTCCGCCATTCCACCCCTCCATGCACAAGCCGAAGTAGGCCGTAATTCCTTTTTTTACTAGAGTTTTTTAAAGCAAAAAAGGTGCACTACCAAGTATCTGCATACAGTAAATTAACTTACTTTCCAGAAGACCAACAATTCACAAAAAATGTTTTTTTTACTTATGAAGTATTCTAATTTGTTGAAATAGTGAATTGGTGGGTTTTTTGTTAAATGTGAGCCAAAATCATCACAATTAAAAAGAACCAAAGACTTTTTGTTTAAACACTTCAGTCTGTGTGATTGAAACGTTTATTTTGTTGCATACACGAGTCAGTGCACAATTTGAATTGGCTACATCCTGAACTGAACAATAATGAACTTTTCACGGGACCTTCTAATTATTGAGAATTTACTCGAACTGATTATTGAATTCTCAATGAGATTAAAAAATTATTTATATTTTGGGGTATGTTGTATATATTATATACAAATTTGTAGTTGGATATTATATATATATATATATATATATATTATATATAATATATATATATATATATGTATATATTTGGATGTTTAAGGTATCCAAATACGTATCTTCTTAATATAAACTGAAATGTTCATATGATACTTTTGAGAATGTATAGTTTGCTGGCTTTCATTGAAAACATTCTCCTACTATTTACCATCATTCAAATGAAAATAAAATCCAACTTCATAAGAAATATAGCCTATGTGTACTGAGAAGCAGAGTGAAAGAGAAATTGTGAAAAAAAATTCTGTTGTCCTGCTGTGTACATGGTCAAGTTTAGAGGTCAATGTAAAATAGTTTTCTGATTTCTCCCATTATGTCTATCAATGTGCTCCTTCAGTCATGGCCATACAAAAGAGAGAAAGAGACATACAGAAGAATGAAAGAAGAAAAGAAATATAGAAGAGTCTGGGAAATGACACACATCCCTCATGTCCAATCAATTCTTGTCAGAACACAGGTCTGGAGGTCTCAAACCATTCTGCACCAGAGACACAAATGAGATTTACCAGAAGTGCACCAACAATGTGTTGCCAGCACTCACTGAGTGTATTAAAATGCACCCCCCTCTCTCTTGAGCACAATTACAGTAAAGAGGAACGACAGCATTTACTGACCAGCTTTTCACCAGGGTTGTTGATCGTAAGAGTTGCACAGTGGCAGTCATGTTGCATGAACCAAAACAAAGGGTCTTACTTACTAGTAACTGTTCCTGTGGCTCAGTGGTAGAGCATTGTGTTAGCAGTGCAAAAGGTTGTGGGTTCAATTCCCAGAAAAAACGTACTTGGAAAAAATGTATAGCCTGATTGCACTATAAGTTTTTTTTTTAATAAAAGCGTCTGCTAATTGCATAAATTATTAATTATTAGTAATTGCGTAATTGTTTTCACTTGAAGGGACAGTTCAACCAAATATTAAAACTCTGTTACATATCCTTATGTTGTTCCAAACCTGTTTGACTTACTTTCTTTTGTGGAACACAAAAGAAGATATTTTAAAGAGCATTCTGGTCCAAACAAGATTAGACCCCATTGACTTCTATTGTATGGAGGCCAATAATGTCTTATATTGTTTGTAAAAACAGACATACAGGTTTGGAAAGACATGAGGGTGAGTAAATGATGACAGAGCTTGCATTTTTGGGTGAACCGTTCCTTTAAGTGCACAGAAATGTTTCTCAGAAAAATTATCTATCTATCTATCTATCTATCTATCTATCTATCTATCTATCTATCTATCTATCTATCTCTCTATCCATCTCTTAATTTTTACCTATACAGATGTATTTTAATTTCACGCGCAATTAACATTAGTATTATTACAGAATACAAAGTAACTCTGATCAAAAGTAATCTATCTAAATAAACATTTCAGTTTGACACATAATGTTCCAGGAGGAATTTTTGCATACAGTACGTTGCTTTTTATATTTCATCCTAAATTGATTGTAAATGTAAATGTCAATTTGACAAATCATAATTTCTGCATGAAAATGTTTGCACACAGATTTTAAATACATTTCAAAAACACAGTAGTTAAAAGAGACTCAATTAGATTTGAGGAAAAACAAATCATAATTAATTTAACAAACATAGTTAACAAACTATCAATATGCTATATATATTTACAAACCCAATTCAAAAAAAGTTGGGACACTGTACAAATTAAAAAAGGAATGGAATAATTTACAAATCTCATAAACTTATATTTTATTCACAATAGAATATAGATAACATATCAAATGTCGAAAGTGAGACATTTTGAAATGTCATGCCAAATATTGGCTCATTTTGGATTTCATGAGAGCTACACATTCCAAAAAAGTTGGAACAGCTAGCAATAAGAGGCCGGAAAAGTTAAAATGTACATATAAGGAACAGCTGGAATACCAATTTGCAACTTATTAGGTCAATTGGCAACATGATGGGGTATAAAAAGAGCCTCTCAGAGTGACACTGTCTCTCAGAAGTCAAGATGGGCAAAGGACCACCAATTCCCCCAATGCTGCGGCGAAAAAAAAAGTGGAGCAATATCAGAAAGGAGTTTCTCAGAGAAAAATTGCAAAGAGTTTGAAGTTATCATCATCTACAGTGCATAATATCATCCAAAGATTCAGAGAATCTGGAACAATCTCTGTGTGTAAGGGTCAAGGCCGGAAAACCATACTGAATGCCCGTGATCTTCAGGCCCTTAGACGGCACTGCATCACAAACAGGAATGCTACTGTAATGGAAATCACAAAATGGGCTCAGGAATACTTCCAGAAAACATTGGCGGTGAAGCACAATACATACCGGTCAAAAAAGAAGCCATATCTAAACATTATCCAGAATCGCAGGCGTTTTCTCTGGGCCAAGGCCATTTAAAATGGACTGTGGCAAAGTCGAAAACTGTT
Organism: Sinocyclocheilus anophthalmus; assembly: GCA_018155175.1. Classification (NCBI taxonomy): domain Eukaryota; kingdom Metazoa; phylum Chordata; class Actinopteri; order Cypriniformes; family Cyprinidae; genus Sinocyclocheilus; species Sinocyclocheilus anophthalmus. The sequence continues at coordinate 15,439 of JADLZN010004346.1, forward strand.
CTGTGGTCAGACGAATCAAAATTTGAAGTTTTTTTTTTGAAAACTGGGACGCCATGTCATCCAGACTAAAGAGAACAAGGACAACCCAATTTGTTATCAGCGCTCAGTTCAGAAGCATGCATCTCTGATGGTATGGGGTTGCATGAGTGAGTGTGGCAGGGGCAGCTTACACATCTGGAAAGGCACCCTCAATGCTGAAAGGTATATCCAAGTTCTAGAACAACATATGATCCCATCCAGACGTCGTCTCTTTCAGGGAAGACCTTGCATTTTCCAACATGACAATGCCAGACCACATACTGCATCAATTAAAACATCATGGCTGCATAGAAGGATCCGGGTACTGAAATGGCAAGCCTGCAGTCCAGATCTTTCACCCATAGAAAACATTTGGCGCATCATAAAGAAGAAGATGCCACAAAGAAGACCTAAGACGGTTGAGCAACTAGAAGCCTGTATTAGACAAGAATGGGACAACATTCCTATTCCTAAACTTGAGCAACTTGTCTCCTCAGTCCCCAGACGTTTGCAGACTGTTATAAAAAGAATAGGGGATGCCACACAGTGGTAAACATGGCCTTGTCCCAACTTTTTTGAGATGTGTTGATGCCATGAAATTTAAAATCAACTTATTTTTCCCTTAAAATGATACATTTTCTCAGTTTAAACATTTGATATGTCATCTATGTTGTATTATGAATAAAATATTGAAATTTGAACCTTCCACATCATTGCATTCTGTTTTTACTCACAATTTGTACAGTGTCCCAACTTTTTTGGAATCGGGTTTGTATATATATATATACTTCCTAATTTTGAATTGAAATACTCCGTAATAAATCCCTAATGGGTAACGTATCATGCTAAACCAGGATATAAACTGATGGTTAGCTGCAAATTTAATCCTCTGCCCCTATACACAAGTCTCATGATTACAAAAAAAAAAAAATTTAATTAAGTTACTTTGATTAGACCTTTTTGCACTCACACTTTCAGATTATGCCTCTAAATAAAAAGAAAAATTACAGGATTCTACTGAGTTTCATTACAATTGACTGATTTGAATTCTTGGGAAACAATTTATTTCTGAAGGGCTCTTAAATGTCCCTTGACGTTAAGCACTAACTTAAGTACTAATCATCCATGAAGTCGACGAGCTGCCAGATGTAACCTTTGCTGATTTTAATCTAACATCCTGCCACTTTCCATAATTTTTCCCCTTAGAGAAAGGTGTAAAATATTTCAAACTCTGGCTGTAAGTTAGTTAGTTGTTACAGTGCTTGCTGATTGACAGTCTGAATGAAAACTGTCACGAGAGACAGCTTTGTAATGAAGAGCATGAACCCTGCACTCCGCCATTTGATTAATTGGGTACGTGATTGCCTTCAGAGGTGTATTCTGAGACACATCTTGTATGAGCTTCCTGAGAGGTTGAGAGCCTCCTGAAGACTTATATCATGTTCATGATTAAACTTGACCCTGCTGTGACTCAGCACCTTAAGATTTGCTAAATCATCCATGCGTCACATTGAAGATGTTTTTTTAGATTCTTTTAACAAGAGATTCCGACACAACAGAGAGGAATCCTGCACTGTACAATAATTTCCTTTATTAATCATTCAGGCGTTCTGTGAGCGCACACCATGTAAAAACTGGAATAGGCCTACAAATACAGTGTGAGCATTCAGTACAGTATTCAACAGACCCCTATTTGTACAGGTTAACAGTAATGCTAAGCACACACCTGAGTGCTGTCGGTGCTATAGAGGTGATGCTGAGAGCAGCAGAGTTTTCAAAGTGATTCTGAAAGCTTCTCGAGTGTGTGAGGCAGCCTACAGGTCATTTTTCTTACCGTCACACTTTAGAACTATCACCTAACCACAGGTGAACAGTGAATAGACATGGAACTCTGTCTTTGATGTACTTATTGGGGTTAGAGAGAAATCGGGCAGCAAGGTGGAGGACTGATGAAAAAAAAAATGCAGGGAGAAACAGAGATCGAAAATAGACAGAAAGAGGGAGAGAGAATATTCTACATTAGAACTTAAGAGAAAGTGTGAAGAAATGTAGAAGTAGACAAGATGGAGAGAAAGGAGTCCATTTTAAAGATGAATGAGGACAAGGACAGTGATAGATAACACGCTGACAGGCTTAATTTGTCCCTGCAGTGGGGGGTCAGGGGCTCTGGAATGCAGGTTGTGTGTTTGTGTGCAATGTGTCCTAACTCCTCTATGGTTGGCAACCAAGAACCAGATCTAATTCAGAGCTAGTTCCATGTTTATAAAATACTCAAATGATTTACGACATCGGGTTCTGTTGAAAAGATCTTGAATGCCTGCATTCTTCCATGTTGATGCCATACTAATCTACTTTGAAAAATAATATGTACTTATAATATAAATGTAAATGAACAATTCATTCTCTATTTTAACAAATTTGTGAACAAATGACTGTTATTTGTCTGCCTTTGTTGGTAGTAGTAAAAGATTGACCAATGAATGAATGAATGAATACTGAAAATTAAATAAAAAACACATAATTGTTAAAAAAAAAAAAAAATTATATACATAATTTACAAATTGAAGATTTTAAAGATTGCTATAAAAATCTCTAAATGACTATATAAAAGCAGAATAGTTCTAAAAGTGATTTGAATCACTCCAATGACTCACTGACTGAAATGTCTGGAGCGATTCATCACTTAATCACACTGGTTGATTGTTCATAAAACAATGTGTATATGCTACCAAATTTTGTTGTTGTTGTCAATTTAGTTTATTTGTTAACCATGGATATATCTATTTTTAATTAGCACCGAACAGAATTGTTAACCAGAACCGTTAAGTGGAATCTGAATCAGAACTAGAAATTCCTTATGATTCCTATCCCTAGTCCTAGCATCTGTGAAAAGGTCACAGTAAAGACCAAATATGTACAGTGTTGAATGTGAAATCTCAAAGGATTAAGCTGAATATACAAGGCATCTGTCAGGGTCTAGACACGAGCAATCATCAGTCTGTAAGTGATGGCTTTTATTTCAGAACCATGACAAGGACAGTTCAGGGTATGAGCGGTAATGACAGCTATAATAACCACTAGCAACATCACACCATACAAAGTACACTTTCCATCTGAAACATATCACCTCTGCCTGATTTTAAACAATACAGAAAATGTCACTGCATATAAACAAACTGCCAAGCTATGTTATGCAATGCCTTGTCTATGAAATTGGAATGATGCACTCTTGTATTTGAATAGTGTTGCAGCAGAATGCGGAATTAAATCACCACAGATGTCATCTCGTAGTGAAGGAAAAAAAATCGACAACGAAAAATATCATAAGGTTTCCTGAATACCCAGCTGAATCTAGTCATGGTTCAGTAAACTGTGAGCTGAAATTTCATTTCACTGTTGGTTTGTGTATGTTTTCATTAATAACACACACACACACACACACATACACACACACACACACACATTGGGAGAGAAATTAGGAAAATATGAGTTTTGGGGAATATTACGTTCATTTATGCAGTTTTATTTCCAGCTTCATTATGGCATCAACAAAGTATGAAATTTATTTAGCAAATATTATTTCTGCTGAGACTTCCTTACCACTTGATGCAGAATAATTTGCATGTTTAGATGAACAAAATAATAAAATCACACAATCCTGTCCCAGGAGTCTCCTAAAACTCCTGACACAAACAATGACTTGCAGACTGGACCGATTGATGAGCCTGAGACTCATTGGCTTCTGTGAGCATTTAATTGGTCTTACCCCACCCTTCCTTTTTTTAATCAGCACGTCCAGAGTATTCATTGGCGTTTTCATATGTGAATCTTTAAAATACAACTGGATGTGGGTAATTATCTATGCTGTCTCATTAGGGCTGCTTTTGATGGATATGAAGAGGGTAGGTGCACACGTGTATGTGTTCATGTGTTTGTGCAAACAGGGGAGGGAAAAGCACTTACATCATAATGAGAACAAAATGATATGGTATGTGTCTAATTGTGTTGTCCACAATTATCTTCACGTCTGTTAGTAAAGATAATAATTTCATAAGGGACACACATCCCAATACATCTTAAAATCAAAAAGAGTTATTAGAAATGTGATGTGATGAGTGTTGGTCCATGCAAAACTCATGCTATGATGTTGCGGTGTTACTGGAGGATGCCTGGGTGTTACTATGTGGTTTCTAGGGAGTTCTGGGGCCAGTTGTATAAAAGGTTTAGACTAGTCTTACAAGTTAATCATCTAATTTCTTTTTTCTGTAAGACTGGACATCATTTAAAAAAATCTGGTTACATAAAAACGTAGATTAAGTTGAATCCAAAATATAAGACTGATAACCACTTGGCTAACTGCTAGTTGGTCAGACTAGTTCTTAAGACATAGTCTTAGCATAGTGGATAAGTTTATGCAACTGGCCCCTGGGTTATTGCTAGATGGTTGTTTACAGGTCAAAATCAAAGAGCCCACCGCAGGCCTCATATACTAGTCCCTACATATGCATCACGTATTGTCATTGCTTAGAATAGGACAAAGGCAAAAGCACAATTCCTCTCAACAAGTTGCATGATTTGAACTAGGGGTGTGCAATTAATCATATTTTAGTTTCCACTGATTATGAAAACATGGCAGTCAAGCTAAAATGTGCCACATTCTGCTCCTTTCCTTCACAGTAGTGCACCTTCTCTCCCCACTGAAAGCCCAAACGTAACGTTGCTTGATATTAAAAAGAGTTATTAAAAGCACATTAAGCTGCGATAGAGAACTCAGGTGCTCCCGAGGTGGCTTTCTGTGGATGCTCTCCAAGACTGAGCTGAAGTACACTTTGGGCTTCGGTGTGCACCTAAACCAGGGATGTCAAACTCAATTAGGTAGGTGAGTTAGACCAGGTTGGACCTAAACTCAGCAGGAATGTGTCCCTCCAGGAGCTGAGTTTGGCACCCCTGACCAAAACAGTCAAACACACACAAAAATGCCAGGCTTGGTTGGTATTTACATAAACACAGTCAGTTATGTCTTAAGTGAACATAAACAGTTGGGAGAAAATCGATTGAGTGTCCGTATATTGGATTCACGCATTAGGTCGTAAAGTGACAGCAGCCTAATAAACTTGCTGCCATATGTGTCATTAATGTTACAAAAACAACAAAAGAAAAAGAGCAAATCACTCACTGCTCTTGACTAAATGACTTCTGTGACTTTAATAAGAATAAAAGAAAGGTTAATTCCTACAGTGAAGATGACGTTGTGTTTTACTTTACATTGTAAACACAACATCACTCAGCAGCTCTCATCGGGTTTCCCACTGAAGCTAAGCAGGGTTGTGCCTGGTTAGTACTTGGATGGGAGACCTCCTGGGAAAAGTAGGTCGCTGCTGAAAGTGATGCTAGTGAGGCCAGCAGAGGGTCCTGTTGGCCTGTGGGCTGTTTGGGTCCCAGTGCCCCAGTATAGTGATGGGGACACTATACTGTCAAAAACCACCATCCTTCGGATGAGATATTATAACGAGGACCTGGCTCCTGTCCTGTCTGTGCTCATAAAAATCCCAGGATGCCCTTCAGAAAGAGTAGGGGTACAACCTGGCCAAATTTGCCTACTGCTTGGACTCTGCCCATCATCATGGCCTCCTAATCATCCCCATATTTACTGATTGGCTTCATCACTTTGTCTCCTCTCCACCAATAAGCTGGTGTGTAGTGGGCGTTCTTTACTTGATATATATCACTATCGATAAAAAATTACTCATATGGTGATAAAAGATTTTGGATTCGTAGATGCCTAATCGTGTTAAATCATAATTACAATATTGACCAAAATAATCATGATATTTGTCATAAACGAGCAGCCCTAATTTAAAGCATCATTCATGTTTATAGCACAAACGACCCAGCACAAGTTACACATCAGAATTAAAACCTTGGAGTAAGAGGTCTATCAAAATCAGGTGATGCTTGAATTAGCAAGCACTGCTTTGAAATCTCACCTTGGCAAAAACTATCATATGATGCAGGTATCTAATGCAGTTGAGCAGTAGACCCTGTTCAGCAGCACAAAATAAATAAGACAGATGTGTGAAGAATCGCCCTCAGCGGCTGCCTTTGTTTCAGAAGAAAATGTCAAACAGCTACATATTTTTCAGCTTTTTTTCATCTCTATCTTGTCGCCAGCTCATTACAGTGATAACTTTCACCAAGCTTTACTGGTACCATATAATATGGAGACTTCAGACAGAGCCAGAGTCATTCGGCTAATGGGCTTGTGGCTCTTGAGAATTAATGGATTTTTGGACATCAGATGCATCTCTTGTGATTTTTTTTTATCCATTAATTCATTCCCGGATAGTTTGTGCTTGGGCTCAGTACCATGTATCCACATACACAAGTGGAAGCCTATTAAGTGACAAACTATACGTACTGGATGGATGTGCCTTGTGTCCTTGCTATTTTCCACCTGCATGTCCTGACAGGCCAACACGCTCAGCCTAATGCACAGCAGTGGTAATGGCTGTGTGAATCACATAGAGAGCCATGGAAGAATCAGAGCATGGAGAACCTCCCTAAAAACACAGATAGCAGCTCTCTGAACCCAGCTGTTTAGCTGACCGTGTCTCAGAGCAGCAAATCACTGAAGAAATACACGCTTATACAAGACTTCCCCAAACAGACAAGGTTATTAAGATAATAGTGAATTACTGCCCACGGGGCTTCGAGCAAGAGAAAGATGGCATGGTAAACTCAACCCCTCGACTGCTCAGAGTTCAATTTAGACTTTTTAGGCTATAGCAGAGAACTCCCAGGATATTTTGCAGCTCTGGAGAACTCTATCACTCAGCGGTCACACTGCTAATCAGCAGAACAACCTGGAAAACGCTGAACAAACTGGCCACAGAATCTCAATCTCAGCACATATGTTGGTTTCACTATATTAGTGAGGATGTCTCACAGACGCAACGGTTTTTATATAGGGGTGACAATATTTGCTAACTGTAACCCTCACACAAACCTGTTGATATCAGAACATTTTAAGCAAAACGCGATTTTTTTTTTTTCCAAATTGTGAGTACCACAAGGCAAAGTCTGCTATTGTTTTAAACTACTTATATACTACCATTCAAAAGTTTGGGGCTGGTATGATTTTATTATATATATATTTTTTACATGTTTTTGAATTAAGTCTCTTACACTCACCAAGGCAGTATTTTTCTGTCAAGAATATAGGAAAAAACAGTTATATTGTGAAATTTAATTACAATTTTAAATACCTGTCTTCTATGTTAATATGTTTGTAATTTATTCTGTGATGGCAAAGTTTAATTTTCATCAGCCATTACTTCAGTCTTCAGTGTCACTGACATTTGGACTCAATGGGCCACATACTTTTTTTTTTCTTAGTATTTAAAAAAAAACTGGTGCTGCTTAATATTTTTGTGGGAAATGTTTTTTTTTCATTATCCTTTAATGAATAGAAAGTTCCAAATAACAGCATTTATTTGAAGTTCATTTTTATGTATAAAATGAAAAAGTTTTTATGTCACTTTTGTTCAATTGAATGCATCCTTGAAGAAATATAGTAAAAAAACCTTTTGAATGATAATGGAACTACTAAAGACTTTCTGCACATGATGACTTTTGCAAAACTTTTCAGAATGTTGCATATTTTAGAATATTTTATGATACAACACACACAAGACAGGGATACTCAGATGTCCCTAAAGCGAGATTTTGATCAGTTCTATTGAACTTTGGAGGACAATTTTGTCCCCAAAGTATAGCTAAGCAAACCCAAACACATATACACCAATATACAAAAAAAACCAAATTGTTAGTCATGGAATCCCCGATGCCGGCCCCGCTGCAATTGGAGGCTTAGCCAAACACGTTGAATACTCTCAACGTGTTTTTGCAGCATTGAGCAACATAGCCAATCACAGACATATCTGTTGATTTCTTGAATGCAATGGCCAATCAGAAACGTTTTGTCAGAATTCACTCACCGCTGAAAGCGCCGCAGTTTTTAAGTGCAGTTTTGCACGCTCTTGAATCATCTCATGACTAAGTGCAGACGCGATATAAATAAGAGATTAATTGTGCAGTTTAGAGAGCTTCACGGATTATAACGGAGCTTTGTAAGATCGCGATGAACAAAGATGAGTGACAGCTTTTTAGGGATTATAAAGGGAACGCTCTTTGTGCATTTTCTAGGGTTATCCATTCAGAATTTGTATGAAAAATTCGGTTTTCAGACACATAAGGCTACACCCTGCCAAGTTTCGGGCTGACATCCGCATATTTAATGCGGGATTCACTCTCCCATGCATAATGGCAATGGTACGGATTAAAAACATATGTTATTTAAAGGGGTCATATGATGCGATTTCAAGTTTTCCTTTCTCTTTGGAGTGTTACAAGCTGACTGTGCATAGATAAGATCCCTGCAGTTGCAAAGACCAAAGTCTCAAAACCAAATAGATATTCTTTATAAAAGTGTCTACTCTATGTGTCACCGCAAAGAGGAGCATGGGTTCAGTAACCGGCATTAGTGTTGCTGCCGCCATGTGGTGAAGGCGCTGTGTGTTTCAGTGTGAAAGCAAAAGCCCTTTACTTGGCCTTCCGGAAGTAGATGCATTTAGGAATCTAAGATTACTTGCAACAGAACAGCAATGCATTTGATGGACGACCGTTTCGTGAACCTAGTAGAGGAGGTAATTCTGACTTTGCTAGACAATCTGGCTCTTCTGAATCAGCTACGGTTTTGTTATTAGTTTAAGTTAAAAAAAAATGCTATTGACTGGTCACAGTGTAGTTTGAGCACCATGTATTGTGTGTGCGTGCGTGGTGCGCATGTGTGGTGACAGAGAGGATCACGTGGGAGTCAGCTGTCTTACCGCGGTTGTGTACTGCACACATACCAGCTTCATCACTGTGTCTGTCACGTGACTCTGTTCCCCTTTCGGCTCTGTCTTTACATTTATTTTGAAAGATGAAGCTCGTGATTATGGTAAGGGGCGTTACATTTCCGACGAGTGCTTGTGGTGTGCGGCCAATCACAATGCACTGGGTCAGCTGTTCAATCAGAGCAGACTGCGCTTGTCGGAAGGATGGACTTTGTAGAAAACGAAGCGTTTGCGTTAGGCGGGGCATAGAGGACCTACAATATGTACAGTATTTGAAAAATAATGTGTGTTTTTTGAACATTAAAGCATGTCCACATATTCTGTTACACCAAATACACAAAAAAAATTATCTTTTAAAAAAGCATCATATGACCCCTTTAATCTGGAACCCGGTCCTGCCAAACTCCACAGACAGCGCGCATCCCAGAGCGAGATCTAATTCATGGACCAAAAGCGTGTGTAATCTTTATTGAGATCGGGACATATCAACCAGTAATTTCATTTCATTTCCGGTAATGGACGGTAGAAAGTTCAGCAATGAATGTTGTGCGATTTATGACAGAATATAGTCCCCCAACTGATCGTTTATTTTTTCCTCACGTGTAACAACGATTCAAAACTAAAACATTTCAAGTGACACGGGAAAAAAGACACAGAAAACTTAAATGAACATCAGAAAAGCAGAGCGCACATTTCTGGTTAAAAATGAAAGGCAATCAACTGACAAACGGAAAGCATCACCATTCAAGTCAACGCCAAAGCTAGTCCACAGTTTACTAAACGGTGGCAACCTCTTTAAGTTATTCTTGACTGTGTTGATTGACGGCTTTGGATGCGTTGCAATATGGCAGGCATTGTTTTGATGCTTACATCTAAACAAAACTTTGATTTAGTTATTCATATATCACGTGGGTACGGAAAGTATTCAGTCTCCCTTAAATTTTTCACTCTTTGTTTTTTTGCAGCCATTTGCTAAAATCATTTAATATTCATTTTTTTCCCTCATTAATGTACACACAGCACCCAATATTGACAGAAAAACATAGAATTGTTGATATTTTTGCAGATTTTTTAAAAAGAAAAACTGAAATATCACATGTCCAATTATTCAGACCCCCTTTGTCTGGGACACTCAATATTCAACTCAGGTCATCCATTTCCTTCTGAATCATCCTTGAGATGGTTCTACACCTTCATTTGAGTCCATCTGTGTTTGATTATACTGATTGGACTTGATTAGGTAAGCCACACACCTGTCTATATAAGACCTTACAGCTCACAGTGCATGTCAGAGCAAATGAGAATGGGGTCAAAGGAACTGCCTGAAGAGCTCAGAGTCAGAATTGTGGCAAGGCACAGATCTGCCAAGGTTACAAAAAAATTTCTGCTCACACTTAAGGTTCCTAAGAGCACAGTGGCCTCCATAATCCTTAAATGGAGACGTTTGGGACGACCAGAACCCTTCCTAGACCTGGCTGTCCGGCCAAACTGAGCTATTGGGGGAGCAGAGCCTTGGTGAGAGAGGTAAAGAAGAACCAAAGATCACTGTGGCTGAGCTCCAGAGATGCATTCGGGAGATGGGAGACAGTTGTAGAAAGTCAACCATCACTGCAGCCCTCCACCAGTTGGGGCTTTATGGCAGAGTGGCCTGATGGAAGCCTCTCCTCAGTGCAAGACACTGAGCCCACATGGAGTTTGCTAAAAAACACCTGGAGGACTCCAAGATGGTGAGAAATACGATTCTCTGGTCTGACGAGACCAAGATATAACTTTTTGGCCTTAATTCTAAGCAGTATGTGTGGAGAAACCAGGCACTGCTCATCACCTGTATAATACAGTCCCAACAGTGAAGCATGTGGTGGCAGCATCATGCTGTGGGGGTGTTTTTCAGCTGCAGTGACAGGACGACTGGTTGCAATCGAGGGAAGATGAATGCGGCCAAGTACAGGGATATATTGGACGAAAACCTTCTCCAGAGTGCTGAGGACCTCAGACTGGGCCGAAGGTTCTTTTCCAACAAGACAATGACCCTAAGCACAAGGCTAAAATAACGAAGGATTGGCTTCACAACTCTGTGACTGTTCTTGAATGGCCCGGCCAGAGCCCTGACTTAAACCCAATTGGGCATCTCTGGAGAGACCTAAAAATGTCTGTCCACCAATGTTTACCATCCAACTTGACAGAACTGGAGAGGTTCTGCAAGGAGGAATGGCAGAGGATCCTTAAATCCAGGTGTGAAAAACTTGTTGTTTCTTTCCCAAAAAGACTCATGGCTGTGTTAGATCAAAAAGGTGCTTCTACTAAATACTGAGCAAAGGGTCTGAATACTTAGACCATGTGATATTTCAGTTTTTCTTTTTGAATAAATCTGCAAAAATGTCAACAATTATGTGTTTTTCTGTCAATAAGGGGTGCTGTGTACATTAATGAGGAAAAAAAAATAACCTAAATGATTTTAGCAAATGGCTGCAAAATAACAAGAGTGAAACTTTAAGGGGTCTGAAGTAGTCTTTCGCATACATGTATACATATACATACATATATATATACATTTTTTTTCTTTTCTTGCCCCGCCCTGACTCAAGAGTCAAATGTCGCCCATGCACATAACCTGCCAAATGTGACCACAGTCGCTGCTTTAACAAATAATTTAAACACAATTCTCTCTTCCTTCAATTGCAAACTGTTCAGATAATTTTGCTGAGATTACAGCTAAACAGAATGCAATGCACAGGATGAGCCACTTTAGTTATTTTCCAGCCCATTTGGCACAACAGCCATGTGCCTCTTTAGCGAAAGCTTCGTTCAAAAATGACTTTTTTATTACTGAACAACAAACAAGACTATTCCACAGATCACACAACAAATCTTTTTTTTCTTTTTTTGGTAGAAACTCCTGTAGATAAGAAATATATACTAATTAATTATATATTATATAACATTATTAACATATTATAATAAAATTCATATATTATTTTCTAGAAAAAAGTATTATAGTATTATATTATACTTAGACTAATTAATATAAAATGTATAAATTGATGTTATTATCATTGATTATATATATAAATATATAAACCTATATAAAAATTTATAAATATAAAATTTAATATTATATGATATATATATACCACACAATATATATATTTACATTAATGTCCCTATTTAATATCTAATAAAGGATACACTATAAATATATAAACAAAGTAAGCCTGACTCGATATGATTTTTTTTGAGGTGCCTGATTCTGATACCGATATTAGGGAGTAAAAATGCCAATAGCGATATATCGGACTGAGAATCTGTATGTGTATATATAGTAAACAGTACCTCAAAAGTTTGGACACTTTCCCCATTCGTGTGCCCAAACATTGACTGGTACTATATAAGACGCCTATATACATAAACATAAATCATTTTTTGAAAATAATCCTCAAATGTTGTGAGACCCACTTAACTGTACATGTCAAAGATATGAATTGGAGGCAAGGATTTAACAATTTAACATACCCTGTAATTGTTACACATACCTCCCGTAACCCGGGGGCTATCGACGCGGGGGTGGCCTCATTCGAAAGGGGGCCTTGAGACGTACACTCGATTCAGCGTTCGAGAGGGCTCCTCGAGCTGAAGGGATCCCCCGAATTTGGTGCGGATCTGCCGTTACAAGATATGTTCAAATTTACAATGGTATTCCAAACAATTAAGCTTTAAAGCATTTCATCCAGATCGCCAGTAGCAAACAATAGAGCACACTATGCTTACAATTACAAACTACGTAATTACACCATTTCCAAGCATTTTATCTGTGTTTTATGTTCTCTAAAAAAAATTTCATATCGGTGGCATATCGGCGGCATATACGCCGATACCGATATATCCGCGACAGGCTCATATCGCCTGATAAATCGCAAACGATATATTCGGTTTTTGGGCTCTATTAAAAATACATTGATTCTATTTCTAGAAAAAATAGACATTATTCATTCCTAAAAACATCCTTCATGAACTGTTTTTTCTTCTGACAAAGTCCTCAAAGTAAGGCAAAAATACTCTCAAACACACAAACACTATACAGTATATCCTATATGTTATAACATATAGGCACTGGTACATAACAGCATCACTGCATCTTCCCACCTATGCGTGTATTGCTTCCGAACTGCTGTTACAATAACACCTACCTGGTGTATGAAGACCTGGGCAGTGCGAGGACTGAGCAGCAGGATGGCCCGTCTGAGAGTGTCCCGGTAGCGGTTCAGCTCCTCCATCCTCATCGTGCTGAACAGAGTGGAAAAGACCTTTGTCACATTCCGGTCAACCTGTTGTAGAGACACGTCCAAACCCATTTGAGACGCCTGGTCCAGAAACCCACGCAGTCCCCGTACATCTGAAAGAGACATAGTGTGAGAGAAAGCAAAAGATGATGGTTAAAAACCAAGGCTCATGTGCAGAGAGCTAAAAATTGTATTTAAGATGAAAAGTGAGATGAAAATAGATAAAATATAGACTAAATATTTGATTTGAGATCAAAGGTTTCCATAACGTCCAACCTAATTGTAAATGTAATTCAGGGAAATTATGTTGAAAGGGATAGTAATATCTGTGAAAATATCTCATTTTGTTCCACAAGAAGAAAGAAGGTCATACGGGTTTGAAACAATTATCCATTTAACATTTGAAAATTCTCTGTTCCTGACTCTAGGAGAAAGAATCCTGTTTTCTTGTCCCTTTGCACATCAAGGCTGTCAAGTCACGTCGTGTTCAGTCTACTGAAGTGGCTTTTTGATGGCGTAATCGTCTGGCATGGAGCTTTCTAACCATCTACCCATCTACATGCCAAAAGGACAAAAGTCCCTTAAAACTGTCCCTTAAAAGGGTCAAGACGTGAGAATGAGGCTTCAAGGTCTAATTAGCTATATAGATCAATCATAAAATGCATACATTTATGGTCTTCACTTTGAGCTGTAAATACATTTTCATAGCATGACACTGAGGCAGTTAAAAAATATTGTGAAGAGCTATGACGTGTCTGCATCTTTTATATTTTATCTTTCTTCTTGTAGTCACTGATTGAAAAAAAAACACAAAGAAAACAAAGAGAAGGAACAGAATTCTTTCAAGAACCTATCAAAGTAAGGAAGCAAAATAGTCTGATAAAAAGCATTATGAGGAGCAGAAAATGTTTATCCCATCTGCAGATAGCAAGGTGTTAACAGCAGCTTTATCTCCCCTGCAAACAAATCTGCATCAGTTTTTCAGTATCAACTGGTAGTTCTCAACTAGCTTTGCTTCAAAACTCATGCTGCGTCCAAATATACCTACTTCCATACTATATAGTAGCTGAAAAGTTTTGAAAATAGTATTTCCACATAGTACTCGAAAAACAGCAGGCCAAAAGTACCCAAATTACATGCGACTTCAAGCGAGATTCTGAAGTGCGCGGCCAATGGACACTTTACTATCCCATGAGGCCACAGGACAGGATTTGTGAATGACAGTGAAGCGACACAACTGACGCTGGTACGACAGTGATATCACGATTGCCAATGTGTACTCGGAAATTTCATTCAAACTACCTCTATTAATACTATATACACTCTTAAAAATAAAGGTGCTTCAAAAGGTGTTTTGGTTCCACAATGAACCATTCAGTCAAAGGTTCTTTAAAGAACCATCTCTTTCTTACCTTTTTATAATCTGAAGAACCTTCTTTCGCCCCAAAGAACCTTTTGTGAAACTGAAAGGTTCTTCAGATGTTAAAGGTTCTTTATGGAACCATTTAGACAAAAAGGTTCTTCTATGGCATTGTGAAGCACCTTTATTTTTAAGAGTGTAGGACACACTTCTTTACCCGTTGTAAAGTACATTTTAAACCAAATATACTCAAGGAGTGTACAGTTACAGCTTCAGATTTTACAGTGGACATCAAGTCACAACCCAACACAGGACCATGATGCATACAAAAGAATTACAAATGTCCTTAAAAAAATAACAGAAATGTATTGATATTACCATTGCATGACAATGGCTGACTACAGAAACTGAAGATACCCTAAATGACCAATGAATCCATATTTATATTCTGGGTTGTATTTTCTTTCATCTTGAGTTAGCTTGTTCATATTTTTTAAGAATAAGGGCATGTTACACAACATTTTCTGTTGACATCTGTCTAATTTTACTAGCCTCTACCAAGTGACATATTAATTTGTGTCAAATATTATAGAGTTTGACTCGATGTGTTTGATATCAGCAACAAATTGATATTGATATTTTAAATAGGTATATTCCCTTCTCTCTTGAAAGTTTAGGTTTACAGTATTTTAATCAAAGTTGCTTATTTTGCCATTCTAATGATCTACAGTTACATGGTTAGTTGCATTTATAATTTGCATCTAGCATTTTCTCCTGCTGTCCAACAGTGCTGCAGGCCAAAGATCAAAGTGATGTTTTGAACATTCTAAGACACATGGTTAAGTACAAAGAATGACTGACAATCTCCCTTTCTTTTTTTTTCTAATTAATTGTTTTTTATTTTTTTATTTCAAGTCTCTTTTGCTTCAGGCATATATTTATTCAGACAACCACAAAGCCCCGTTTTCAGGGTTATATTGCAACACTGAAAAGCTAAACAGGCATCAAGAATGATCAAACCATATTTTTTTGTGCGTACGTGAGTGTGTGCTTGATATACTTTATCATAACTCACCCTCTTTGCAATGCTTTTTGCTACAAGCTACAAACTGTTTCCATGACAACTGACCATCAAAACAGATTACTTGCCCCACACTGGCCCCAGTGTGCTCAAAACAACTACTAACGAGAAAGTCTAATTTGAGCACTTGCAAAGAAATGAAATGCAAGTGGGTTTAAATACACTAATGAAAACCCTTTCAGTATAATTGGCAATAATCATAGTAGCCTAGTATAGATTATTTCTTTTTTGCATTTAAATCATTATTTTTCTTATCCTGCAGGTCATCTTTGAGCATATCAGCATTTAAACACATGCCAAAAGGACAATGAAAACATGACAAATCTTTAACAACTACACATGAATATACAATATGAGGTATAACATTTTTAATAATATTATTTTAACAAACTATTATTATTATATAACAAATTATAATAAAGGGGGGGGAAAAAAAAAAACCAGACAATGCTTTCATGAGCAGAACATGTCAACCTTAAAAATTAAAATTATGAACAGATGAATTAACATCCTCGCCAAAAGTGACTAAGTGTAATGAAGCATGTAGCTTTAAATAATTATATACCAGATAATAAATATATACTTTAAGTTTCAGACAGGTGGGTCGTGGTCTTGAACAGCAGAGATTCGGTATTCACTAGTACTGAGTAGCAGCACACAATAATTTCAAGCAGCTGTTATTTCTGTAGAAGAGTCAGAAATAAATTTGAAAGTTTAAGAGAATGACTTAAGCATGCTTGCTATATCATCAGAGCACAATGGAGAACGTAAAGCCAGATATAGCCTTGGTGCTATTAGCTAAGAAGTCCAGCTGAAGGTAAATGCTACTTCACATTGCTATAAGCTGATGAATGAACTTCAGCAAATACATCAGGATAATTTGAATCGGAACCTTTTGTACATTTGAATAATTAACATTTTTAACTAATCTCATTGATTAAATAACTAAATCAGTCTATATTGGCAAGATATATTTATATATCTCAAAAATGGTATCAGTCTCTATGCGGACGTGAAAATGTATGCTATATACTAAAGCACACTTTATAAATGAACACCGGCGATTACTGATGAGGTAACGATCATGCATCACTTAATCACCGAATAAGTGAATGTCATATTACGTTCCTTTCTTGATGTTAATGACTTTGGTGTGACTTAAAAGTGACCCATCGACATTCCCAACACACAAACACACACAATAGTTCAAACTATTTCCTCAAACTCTCGCAGGGATTAGTTTCACCATACCATCGTAATTCAAATATCACAGCTGTAGCTACAAACTGAAGAAAAAAATTTACTCTCGTGAGGAGAAAGTCTCAGGAATATATAAACAAACAACATGGAAATCTGTGGAAAGAAAGATCTGAGAAAAGTCTTTTGAGAAACAAACTGGATTTGCTTAAAGAGTGTAATTATATATCTAGAGGCATATAAAAGCTGCCGTCTCACTGGGCAAAAACACGCGAGTGATGGAGGTGTGGAGGGAATCAATGGAGCAGTTTGACGTTCTTCTGTTCCTTTCTTTGTAATGAAAAATAAAATACAAGGCTTGCTGTTGGATTTGGAGCTTTGTCTTGATTAAAGCAGCATGAGGTTATGCAACAAATCGACAGTCATATCATGATGTAATCAGCAAGGTCTTGAATACAACAAATCTTATCAAGAACTGAAGTTTGATATAAGCAGAATGTTGCTGATCAAAATTAACGTGGAGGTCTATCACGATATACTCAGTAGAATATTACTGAGGAATAAGATCATAAAGTTATACATCAGAGGACTTAAAATAACAACAACAAAGACTGTGTAGTGGACCTAAATGATTTCTTATTAACCATTAGTTCAGTATTTTATAAATGCATCTTCACAAGTTGACACTCATTGTGATTAATGGACCCCAGGATGCTTGGTCTTTGCATTAAAGGTCATCGTACACAACCTTTGGAAATATGTTTTTAATTGGTTCTGCATAGGGTTAGCAGGTATGAACATCATAATTTGATCCACTACAAAGATATATAGACAGTTGCTATGGTAAAATCATTTCATCTGTGGTTTCTTTTTATGATTCTGTTTGTGTCTCAATCCACCGGCCTGCTGTACAGAGATCCGGGGGCCTGAGTATGAGTATTGCTCATGAAGGCCATGGGGAGCGCTCTTCCTGGAAAGACTTAGAACACTTATGACCTATTAAACGAGAGGGGGTTTGGTTGACATGCTGTTGAGTGGGTCCACGTGACAGCACTGCGAAATCTTCACAGTCCTGGAGACTGTTGCTCGTTTAACTGTCTGTGACATGAACTGCCCAGAGACATACCCAGCCTCTGTGTCTCTCTCTTCCTCTCGGTCTCACTTACAGATGGGTTCTCCTTGTCTTGAAGAGGGAGCCAATTAAGAAAGGCACATCATCCTCTTGTTCAAAAGCAGCAAATTATGACACAAACTCTATTATTACCCCAACATTCTGACATAAGAGAGAGATTTCAGCATAAATCACTGCAGTTTAACAAAGTTGACCAGAAGACCACAAGAGCACATCCAGAATATTACAAATATAGACAAATACAAAACATATGCCTTTCATAAATCTTACTGTGGTGAATGACAACCAGAAAATAAAAAATAAAATAAAAAACCCTCTCCATCCAAACAAAACAGAACAGTCCAATGCTGTACAATCTATATATATATTTATATTCAGGGCTGCACATAAATGAGCGACCAAAATAAAAAATGCGCTGTGGAAATAAGTTCAGACCGCTCATAATCATAATCATGCATAATCACCCTTTTAGATCGACTAACTGTAATACTGTAAAAGATTTCATTTCAAACTGAAAGCATAAACCTAGGCTATGTGCTGCTGGTTTCACAGCAAAATGCAAAACTGCCATTTCATTCACTGACGCGCTTCACTTGGCAGCACTAAAATAAACTTACTTGCTGGCAACCCGCCAAAATATTGCTGATTTTAGGTTTGAAAATGATGAAAATTCATATAAAGAAATCAAACAGTAAAAAGGAAAAAAAAAATACATGCATATATAAGCATTGTATTTTAGGTGTACTATAAAATAATTGTACTTTTATTTAATACTCACTATTTATTTTAAAATATAATAGTATTATCAGACTTTATTTTGTTTATTATTTGATTTTTAAAAAAAGAAATAAATAAAGTGCAATAATATTATCACTACGATCACATTTTTTAATAGTTATATTTAATAGGTCACACTACTTGTGCAGTGTGAGCACCATACCAAATCTCCAGGTGCTCTCATAAGAACCAGACTGAAAAACTTATGTGCACCCCTGTTTATATACTATACATACATGTCAAACAAAACAAGACATGTTAAAAACTGTTAAAACTTAAAAGCAGAAGTCATCATTAGACAAACGACAGATTGTCTGTGTGCATGTAAGAGTGCAAATGAAATCACTTCTCAGAACAGGTGGTACAGTAGGTAAAAAAAAACTATCAGCTCTACACTAGTGAATAAAACAAAAGGACACATTACTCAGCGGCATGATAAAAAAGGGACATCCGTAAACACTGGGACTGCTCAGCTAAAACCAAAACATCAGTTAAACTGAGAACTCGCTTACAAAACCAACTTTCACAGGCCTGTGGACAAGCTTACTGTTGTTTATAAATTGCAAAACACGAAAAGATCTCCACATTAAGATGTTTTATAGACTCACTTTATGGAGGTTGAACGTACACAAAATACTGTAAAAGAGCGGTTCAGGCAGCTCAGGGGAGAATCAGTTGCCAGGAAACTGCCACTCCCACACTAAAGTTAGTAATGTCTAAGATCGCACAGAAGTTGACTGATGTCAACAACAAAATAGTGACAGTATTTAAAAACAAACAAACAAACACACATTTGTCTTTCATTAGCAAAGGTGTAAAGAGTACCTGCAAAGCATACTTTGATACCTACAAAGATACCTTACAGCAAAAATGACTCCATTACAAGTTAAAAGTCAGCAATTCCAATACGACTTAAGTAAAAGTCTTAGTGTGTCTGATTTAAACAGTACTTAAGTATTTTACTCATACTGAGTGTAGGCACAAGATGCACTAGTCATCAACACCTATAAGTGAAAAACACTTAATTTGTGCACAAGACAAATCATGTTTATTTACTAAAATCAAAATAAAACTCAACACCTAAAAATTGCAATAAATCAAGGTCGTCACTAAAGACTCTTAAACGTCTACAAACACTCAAGTCTCAATTAAGCTGATGTGCTCAGAAAAAAATGCTGGTTTTGGCCTCATCATCAACTGCAGCCATGACCTAATTTCATATATGAATATCTTTGATACTTAGTAAAACTACAAAATAGCCAAAAATATACTTAAGTACAGTAACCAATTACATTTACTGAAATACTTTACTCCACTGTTCATTAGATCATGAAAACTATTAATTTAATTGAAAACCATGCAGATTAACAAAATCAATTTGTCTGAAAGGTTGCTAGAGAAGTGTCCTTCAATTTTCTGTTCACTCCAGTAAAGAGATAAATAATGTTAACTTCAAACGCTATGAAAGCTTTTCACACAGCAATCCTTCAAGGCTGTTTACTTGTCCTTCTAAAAAGAATAGCCTGAAATGCAGTTGGCAGGAATACTACTCAAAAAGACAAAATTAGTGGTCAAATTTTTTTAAATTAGCAATAAAAAAGCCCACAGCCTTAAGCTTACCAAGAGAAAAATCATGCTACAACACACTATATATGGCACTGCAACCTGATTCCAACCTAAATCCATTTCAAAATGTCCGGATGTTGATTATAGACCAATCAGTCAAACAGAGGTAACTTTTATCGACAGAATACAAAAAAAAATTAATTAAAAAAATGAGGATGATTACATGCTTCTTCATAAAGTTCAGTTCAGTCTGATTGGTTCTTATTTCCCATTTATGCAGGCAATGTACCATGAGCTCAATACATAATCTGTTGATATATCAGCTCCTGGTTTATGCTGTGTTGTTTAAGTAGAGAAAATTTATATGAAGCCAAGGTGCATGCAGACACAATCTTTCTCACATCTAACACATTTGGGGACAAATTCTTTAAACAGATGAGACACTTTTCTGGAATTTCAACCATCTGAACAGGAGTAGCAGCTCACTCAGATCAGTTTCCCTGCTTTCAGATTCTGGGTATGTTTAACACACCCGCAGCCTGTGGTTTTCCATTTGTACTGCCAGTGTCCCTGCACCAGTGGAACAGAAGTGACAAGAGCAGAACTGAGATCTCGGTTAAATTATCTTTAAATGTTATTATTATACTGCCCATCAAATGTCACTGCTTTTTATATGGTCTAAAACCACTCTCAATGCATTTATTTTTAATATAGAATGTGCTGTGCACATTGGCATATTTTATTAAATAATGGTTTTGTTGAAAAGTTAAAGGCAAAGGTGTAAGGACAAAATTGGCCCTATGGACAAAAGCTACCAGCTCTGTGCCTATTTTTTCAATCCATCACCGTTGTGACTGATTGTAATAGAAGCACTGAGAGTCCTGTTTTCATTTGTAAAATGAAAGTATAGGTATTTGAGAATCGCTTAATATTGTCCATTACATTGTCTTAAGAAAAGGTTTTCAACCCAGTTACAGTAACAGCTGGTTGAACCACTTGTTGTTGAACCAGTTATCTAAAGGAAACAATACAGATAACCTTTACATTTAATTATTTAATTCCATTGTATGTTTTGTCATTATTATTCATTGTACAAATATAGATATAATTGACAAATATAGACAGATGGACAGATAGACAGAACGATATATAAAATGATATAGAATGACAGAATGATATAGAATGAAAGACTGATAGACAGACAGACAGACAGACAGACAGACAGACAGACAGACACAGATAATAGATAGATAGATAGATAGATAGATAGATAGATAGATAGAATAGTATAAAACCTACGGTCTTACCAAGAAGCCTCTTATCAGTGTGTCTAGTATTTCAGGCCATGAGACACATCCAGAGTAATTTTCCTCCTGTAGGAGGGTGCCATGCTCAGTGCTGAAAGCTCTGCACCACCATCAATCATGTTTTATGTCTTGATTGAGGCTTTTCCTCTGACCCCTGCGATACAGTTTGAAGGATGTTACCTGCTCCAGGGTGTTTGGTGGTCTGACTCATCTCAGCCCATTGCCAGAACCTGCCTGAAGCCAAAATCTGTAGCACATATAGCCTTAACTGCTGAGCTATTTAAAGCACAGTGTAGCTGCATATTTTCTGAAATAGATCTCATCCATGTGAACCACAAGGGACCTCTGCTTTGACTAGGTGGATTAAAATGCCCCATCATGGTTCTGAGTCGCTTTTTATCCAGACCTTTGAATCTGTGATGGCAGCCTGTTAGCACAGCAACAACCCAAGGAGAGAGCTATGGGCTAAAGATATTTGCTTGGGATAATGGGGATTTTAAGAAGATAGGATGGGAACAAAAGGAAATTGGGCCTGCATGCTTGTTAGAGTTCATTCAAAAATAAAAAATATTCAGTCATCATTTATTTTCCATCTTGCTTGTCTGCTATATTCCAAGTCATTTGAAGCCACATGACAGCTTTGTGTGAGGAACAAATCAAAATGTATGTTCTTTTTCACAGATAATCTTCCCTTTTAGCAAGCTGTTAAGCCTCTAAGAAATCATTTAAAATTAATCAAGTAATTCATTAAAAAGACTCAAAGGGCCAATTCATTCACAAATCATTGATTTTTTTTCTCCATTAAGCTATAGGGTGGTCCTCTAACAATGGCTTTTTTTTATTTGGAATATACAGCAGTGCAGTTTGCCGTTATTGTGTTTTGTGTTCAATATTCATTACAATTGCATGACAAAAAGATCAACCAGCACATTGCTTCAAAATTTCACTTTTTTTTTTTTTGGTTGTGCAGAAAGTCAACATATTTGGAAACAACATGAGGGTGAGGACAATTCATCTTTAGGTGAACTATCCCTTTAAAAAAGGCAAGATAAATATACCAAAAAATTCTTAGTTAAAATGCATTGTTATAGCCTGCAGCACTGCAGAAGAGACTCTTACAGATTAAGTGTTAATTGGTGTCAGTACTAGTAAGTACAAAGAATTTTTATGAGGGAGCTTTATGCTTTACATTCTCTAACAAGACCTCAAAATTTATTGTGTTGTTTTCAGGAAACAATATACCCCACACTTCAGCCTGAACAACCAACTTACAGTTAAAGCTGCAGAACTAAAGACCGTATTAACCCTCTGGTGTCTGAGGGGGTTTTTGGGCCCTGGAGAAATTTTGACATGCCCTGACATTTGTATTTTTTTCAGTATCTTAAAAAAATATGAATGACTAAAGTCTGATTACACTGTATTCAGCACAAACTGGGCAACAATAATATGTGAGCAGCATGAATGTACATGTTTGTGTTTTTGAGAAAACAGTGTTTATGCGTGATTAGTGAAAAACTAGAATTTTTAAGTCACTGAAATAAGGCCATGAAACATACAGAACATTTGCTACAAAAAATCATTCTGCTCACTTAGTCACAGAAAACGATATGTTAAATTAACTTTTGTAAGTCATGTCTTGTGTTAGAAAGGCTGTATGCGAGGGAGTGACAATGGCCATGTATATTTAGTGATTCACACCTGAGAGACAAAGGGCCCTCCCCTAATAGGTCATCAGTGTGACTGTGACTGTGAGGTCAGGAAGAATGAATGTGAGTAAAATCAAGGGGGTTTTGATTAATGTATTTTATTTACAACACAGTATAATCAAAATATACACAGTGAAGGTCACATAAGACACATTACTGAGCACACTAAACACTGAGAATTCACTTGATTTCATACATTTAGTCAGAAACTATAGTTTGGGAAAAGTATAACTAGTAAAATGTGTACAAGTTATGTCACAATAACACAATAACAACTAATGCAAGTAATAAAACATGACTTACTTGTCAGAAATTATCTCCTCCGCTGGATCAAGCCACGCATCGCATCGCGTTCTTCTTCTGAGGTAAATTCTGGCTTATTCCTCACAGCACATCTTCTTCCAGAAAAGAGAAGTAGCCGAGATTAACTTGATGAATCTTTATGGAGGTGATGTGGGCGTTTACATGCTCGCGCTTCTCACATGGATGATTACCGTATGAATAGCGCGCGCTGCTCGTGAGTGTGACCACATTACAGATAATGAGCTCAGACGGGAAAGGCTGGACCTCGCTTTTGTTTCATACGGATTACTTTATCAGAGAGTATCTGTTTTCGACATGACTTACTTCATTTAAAAGTAGACACTTCAAGCTTTCTATCAGCCAGACTGTATTTCAGGTCGTGTGTCTAAGTCTTAGCAGAGTTTTGGGTCATTTGGTTCAAGAAGTTCACGGAGACCGAGACAGCAGAAAGCGGATCCTGTTTGTTTTATTTGTTTTACAAAAGCACAACTTTTTGTTGTTATTGTGTATATGTGTATACAAACAAAAGTAGACCATTTCCTGATTCAAATGATGTATTGCTCTTATCTGTACGATAAAAATTGACAGAGCAAGTACTTTTAAGTACTTTTCGGTGTTATCAGGAAAAAATGCTACAAAATGTGCCGATGCGTTTGCCAACCCCAGTCTGCAAATACTGTAGAAACATTAGTCACCAGATTCTTTGAACACACCTTTTAACCCATACATACATTTTACTGTCAGATACAAGAAAGCAGAGAAGAATCATTATCAGCTAATGTGCTTTGTGCCATTATCTTAGGAGCAGGTTAGGATTCAGACAAAACCAGGATTGAGACCGGGAATAAACAGTAACAAGGTGAGTTGCATCATCCTCAGTTTAAAAAAATCTGAAATTAGCTAGAGGGGTAAAATTACATTCGTTCATGTCTACCACCCTCCTGAAGGGACTGAGGGGACTGAGAGTCCTGCGATGTCAAAGCTGAATTGTCAGTCTTTAGTAATGGTTTGGTGCTCAAAAAAAAATCTTATTGTTATCAATGCTGACAAAAGATGCTTAATATTTTTTTTGAAAACAGCGATACATTTTTTTTTCAGGATTCATTGGCCACGTTCAGACTGAGGGCAAAAGTGGCCCAAAAAGTTTTTTTTTTCCAATAGCGTGAACAGTGTGATCTATCTTTTCTTTAAAAACAAACAACAAAAAAAACTTACTGACTCAGGCTAAAAGAGGTTTGTTTAAGGGTAGGATGTACTGTTAGGGTAGGGTAAAGACCAGTTCTCAGTCTTGGTTACATTAGGTTACATTTCGAGAGAGGTCAGGATAAAAGTAGTCTTTAATATTAAAGCGGAGATTCTGGATGATTCTGAATTCGGGATTGATAGCCAAACTGATTCCCATAAAGATGAGCATCACTGGCTCAATGAAGGAATCTAAAGCTATTCAAGTCCACATTTTTATATATCTTGAAAATTGTTATGGTTTTCAAAACACTACAATGCTAGAGCTTGTTAACAACTGACAGTCTGCCTTTTAGCTGAGTCCAGCTGCTAACATCAAATTTTAACTTCAGAGCTGATGTCTTTGTATTATGATTTTTTTTAAGCATTGCTCATGGACTGCATCATTTTTTGTATTTTAGTTTTTTTTTTTTTGCTTTGAAAAATTTGTTATACACCAAAATATCATGATGAATTGTGAATTCCAGCTCATGTCACAAAGTAAATTTCTCCCTTTACATCAGTGTCACCCCTGCTCTCCTATCACTGACTTCCAACCAGCCTCCCGACTGGAGATGGAAGCCACATAGGTTCACTCGTAACCCCTCACGTCACTCACCGTACTCGCTGTCATAGAAAATGATGAACTTGTGCCAGCGGAGTTCAGAGACGAGCGTGATCATGACATCACTCAGACGCACAGGAGGGCGTGCGGCCAGCGTGTAGCGCTCTCCGTCGGGGCTGGGATTGAGCTGGCACTCAGCACGGGGTGTGCCGTCTCCGTTCCTCTGAATGAATAGGTGAGGAATGTGCATGGCATCTGTGAGAGACTGTAGTGCATTGGCTGCAGCACATCCCGTCGACGACACCAAAGCCAGTATCCCTTGATTCATGAGCTCACAGGCTAGAAAATGAAAGAGAAGAAAAAACAGCAACACAGTTAGGAACAAGAATTATATTGTCCAGGAGTCATAGTCACTACTTTACAACAGTTAAGCATATTGACCATTATAGAACTTATGGTCCATTTTCATCAACCAGTGGCAATTAATGCAGCAAATGTCAGGGTGATCCCGCAGAGAACAGGTGGGATAATGTGTCCAGATTTCACAGGGCAAATGTAATTCTCTTCAGTGTATTGCCATATGCTGCTAATTTACTGCCTCTGTTAAACACCAGTGTAACAATTTCTCAAGGAAATCTAGTTAAAGTGGACATAAATAATTTATGAGATATGACATTTTATAGATGTTGCCATCTGAGAGCCCCTGGTTAGGAAACATACACTTATACATATTGTTACCCTTGTTTTTTTACAATGATGAAAAGTGGATTTCAAACCCAAGGCTGTTCCAGGGTGCATATCTGACAATGTGCCTATTTAAAAAGGGCATTGTGGCATAGAAAAATGGTAGTAATATTCTCAGCTTTGTACGCTGGAGTATTGTTTCTCTGTAGTATATGACTATAGCTAAAAATCATTGCATTTATGCACAAATGCATCTTGGATAAGAGGTATAATATATAATATATGTCAAAAAATATTTGACTTCATTCTTCATTTAAACACGTTTATTTCACATTATTTTCTCCTATTTATACAAATCAAAAGTAGTTAGGGTACTTTGTTGTATTTATTTGCATTGTAATAAATATTTTATCATAGATTCCAAAAAGGGGGATTGTAAATTAACTTAGTCTGTGACAGCACAAAAAGTTTTACAACTGCAGAAGCTGGAAAATCAATTATTAATAAAACCAAAACAGCATTCAAAATGCACCAAGCCCACTGTACGGAGATGGAATTATTCTCCAAGTAAAAAAAATACAACCCAGTCATTTCAGTAACTTTCACACAATAACTATTTGTCCATGTGTCCCCAGAGAGGCTGTGTGCTAGATTCATTTCAGCAAAGCCTGGATTCAGATTGGCTCAGCACAAAGGGTTTAAAGAACAGTTCTTTAAAGATGTAGGTAGAACAATGTATTACAAATCCCAAAGAAAATTAGAGGAAACACAATGATTTTTTTTTTAAGCAAAGAAACTAATTACTTTTTTCTAAGAAGCTGAGCAAATAAATTTGCACAAAGCCACCAGAGAAAATACTCAGCAAATATCTGAACAAACACACTTTAAATTGTTATTCCACTGAATGGATCCACCTTAATTGAATACAAAATACCCTAAAACACTAACAGTCCCCTAATAAGCTTTAGCTGCTGAACACAATCCAAAATCCTGTTTTTCAACATTAAGGTTCACCCAAACATTCATTAAGTAAAAAAATAGATTAGAAACATTGAACTTGAACTTGAACTCCAACAAACAGAGGCTATTTGTGGTTTACGATAGTACAAACAAGATGAAAGTTATGAAAATCAAGTAAATTTATAGTCTAATTCAAACCAAAGGAAAACTGTTACCATCCATAAATATCTGGACTGTACAGAGTTGCATCCATTTCCAATGGTCATTTAATTTTAAAGGCCCTTTATGTAGTTTAAAGGGATAGTTCAACAAAAAAAGGAAAATTTTGTCATTACTTACTCTCAAATTGTCCCAAACCTGCACGAGTTTCTTTCTTTTTTTTTTGTTGAGCACAAGAGAAGGTATTTTAAAGGATGTAGGTAACCAAACAGTTGATGGTAGCCATTGTTTTCCAACTGAACTAAATTATTTTGATTTCTATAAAAAAAACAAAATGACAGTGGGGCAGTGCTGCAGTGGCCAAGTAATGTAATCGATGTATAACCAAACACCATGTAACACAGACTACCGTAGCAAGCCTAGTGTTTATGTAATTCCACGATTCTTGTTATGTGCCAAATCGTGGCACGGCGGGATGGCGGGACCCGTGCTACATTTTTTTTGACCGCCCGCTCTAGTTTGGAATGACGCAAAGGTTCATCTATTCATTCATCTATTTTGACATAAAAAAACAGAGAATAATGCTTAGAAAAGTATGATCCTAAAAGAAATGACTCTGTGTTTGTTCATGACTTGGCAAGCTTTATGATGAGCTTCTTATTTTTTAGCTTCTGTGTGCATATAATAGAGCTATGGAGGGATATAGGTGTGAAAAGCCTGAGATATAAACGCATCTGCTGATTCACATCACAGAGCTACATTTCATTGGATAAATCCAGAAAGAGAAAGTTGATAAGACTGATAGGTGTAGAAAGAATAAGAGAGGAATAGGAAAAGCTCCGGTTACTTGCGTAACCTCGGTTCCCTGAGATAAAGGAACGAGCGTTGCGTTAATCACACTATGGGGAAACTCCTGTTTACTCTGATACTGAAGCCTGACTTGTGCACGTTCGTGTAGCTGTACAAACCAATGGTGCTTCAACCCGCCAAATGTGGTGGACTGCTTTATAAGTCAGCTCTGAGTGCCATTTCATCACAATCTTTTGACTGAAGCGACAGTTGTTGACTCGCGTGCAGCCTTATAGCATGGCAGCCTACGCAATGCTCGTTCCTTTATCTCAGGGAACCAAGGTTATGTAAGCAGACTCGTGTTCCCTTTCGAACGAGTCTGCCTGGCACATGAACTGCTCTCAGCAAGAGGAGTTTGCCCTGTGTCCATAAAAGGAGGTATCGAGCCAACTTATAGAGGAAGTGTGACCCGAGACCTTAGCGATTTATGAAGGCTACCTACCCCCTTTATGTCGTCCGAACGGACCAGGACATGGTGCCCCTTTAAGACCAGCAGGAAGGTTTTTAGGGCTAGAAAAACCACCATCATCTCAAGGCAGTTGATGTGTAAGCGTTGCTCCAGGTTTGACCAGGAGCCTAACGCTGGTCTGACCTCGTACAGAGCTCCCTGAGTTGGAGGCATCTGTCATGACCACC
Organism: Sinocyclocheilus anophthalmus; assembly: GCA_018155175.1. Classification (NCBI taxonomy): domain Eukaryota; kingdom Metazoa; phylum Chordata; class Actinopteri; order Cypriniformes; family Cyprinidae; genus Sinocyclocheilus; species Sinocyclocheilus anophthalmus. The sequence goes on from JADLZN010004346.1 coordinate 44,134, forward strand.
TTCCTTCTGGAGGTCAGTCCCAACGGGAAACCTGCTTGAAATAGACAAGACGTTTTCCAAGGGGTCACAGCTCCGATGCAGCAGTGGGTTACCCTGAGATGTAAACATCCCAGGCGCCAAGCGTGGGACGGGACAAGTGCTTTGAGACAATACTGGAGGGGCTGCATGTGAAGCAGGCCCAGAGGAAATCACAGAGAAAGTGGCCGACAAGCCCAGAGGGAACATGAAGTCCCCAGCAAGAATGACGCCACTAGCCTATCAGGGAGCGTTCAGGCGTAATCCATACCTGCCTCTGGGCAGAATCGATGTCCGTTTGCGATCGCATTTGCACCACACCAGTTAAGCATATTGCCATTGGCACAACACTGCCCTGAGGTTCTGGGGGGAGGTCACTCGGTTAAGTCGGGTATGGCGACTGGCATACTCTGCCATGCAGAAACTCTGGCTGGACTCGTCCATGGTGCAGAGAAGCTTAGCTTGGAAAACTTGGAGCATCGCCATCGTGTGAAGCACTGAGCCAGCCTGGCCAGCCACTGAATAAGCCACTAGGGCTGAGGTAGTTCTGCAGGAATTAGATGGATGTGCTGCATGGGCTTTTAAACCCAGGGCCGATGGAAGGCACAGATACGCAGCGACCTCCTCTTCCAGAGGGGACAGCTTGCTGTAACCTCGTTCTTCATTGCCGTCAACAATGGTGAGAGCGGCAGAAGTGGAGGGATTAACATGCCCAGAGTAGGGGGCGCACCACTGGCGGGAAGATTGTTGACAGCGCCCTTTCAGGAACCACTCATCAAGGAGCTCGTGGGAGGGCTCTTCCGAAGCAGTCAAGCCAGGCAAAGATCCTCCACAGCCTTGGTAAGAACATGGATCAGCTCGCTGTTTATGCTGAGCCGTGTTGTCTGAGTCGGGGTCTTCGCCAGAACACGCCCACTCTTCCGCATCTGAAGCCGTCATCAACATAGAGTCATCCACAACAGCTTCCTTCTCCAACCCACCGAAGGAAATCAAGCCACTCGCAGATGACGAGGGTTGCTGATCCTCATGTATGAAGAAAATGGGTGAATCGTGGCGTTGAGGGGAGAGTGAAGCATGCGGGACCTGAGCTGGCTTGATTTCACTCGAGCAGACAGGTGACGCACTGCCCATCTGCATCGTGCAGGGAACCCCTCTGTGTGCTGCAAGCCACACTTGCGGCACAACATTTGCAACAACGTCGCAGTGAAAATTTGCTCAGAAAATATGCTCTTTTTAAAAGCCGGATGGCCACAGGGGAAGGCGTCAAGCTTCTTCTGCTGCCAATGGCTTCTTCTCACAGCAGCGAGCAGGAGGCTGAGCTTCTTTCTTCTCTTTGGCTTCTTGCTTGCAGAGTTAGTGAGGAGATGACCTTTGTCACTAAAGGAGAAAATTCTGACGAAATGGCACTCAGAGCCAACTTATATAGCAGTCGGCTCCACCCCTTTAGGCGGGTTGAAGCGTCATTGGTTCGTGCTGCTACACGAACGTGATCAAATCAGGCTTCAATATCAGAGTATACAGGAGTTTCCTCATGACGTGATTAACGCAACGGGAGAGACAGTTCAAAAGGGAACTTCAGCCTTCTATGTAACATTGTCAAGATACTGCTGATAGACAACACACAAACAGTCACAACTCCATCAATCAACCAGACGTCATCTCCAAATTCAGAGCAAGAGACACATCCACAAGCTGCAGGGCACAGCAAAACACACTGACAGGCGCTGTTTGCTGATCCATGAATGCTACATCTATACATTCTTACGCATCTTGGTGAAGACAAAGGGATAGTTCACCTAAAAATGATATGTCTGTCATCGTTTACTCACCCTCATCTTGTTCCAAACCCATATGACATTCTTTCTGCTGTGGAACATAAAAGATATTTTGAAGAATGTTTCAACTATTTTTATCCATACAATGAAAGTCAGTGGGGTCCAAAACAACAACAACAAAAAATAGACAAGTCATGCAGGTTTGAAACAACATGAGGCTGAGTAAATGACATCAGAAGATATATTTTTTGGTGAACTATCTCTTTAATGAGGCAGGTTTTCTATCAACAGTCAACAGATGCTACTCAGCCAATCAGAGAAGCAAGATGGAACAACACAAACACGCATCACAGTGCGAGTTGAATTAGATTAGAATTTAGTGTAATAATAACACTGCCTCTCTCGCTCTCTCTAAATCCACACATAGCTTCTTATGCAGATTATGGCATATTATGGACTAATACTCAATTATAGACACGGTTTATGTACAGGGTGAACGGCATTATTCATTGTAATCCCTGATTTTGGGATTTGAATATTGTGCGTTTCTGCAACGTTGATATAATGCATTTAAAAATGTATTTGTCATGCAGATTAGAGACCTTTATCACCAAACAGGATTAAAAAATGTATCTCAAGGAATATATGAGAGTTCAAATCAGAACACAGGGATAATTCACAATCAGGCATTAACACACCGCCAAATGAAATTAATTAATCCACAACCTCCAGAGTCTCCATGTCATTGATTTGAAAAGGCCCTGTGTCGTAACATTAATGATATGCCAATAGAGACGGATGATGGGTGATTCTCTTACCAGAAATTACATAAATCGTGCCGCCAGGATGATTTTACACTAACGGACAGATGTTTTCATTGGTCTTTGTGGGCAAAGAAAGAGACGCTCAAAGTGTTGCGTATGGGCTTCCACCCAGCAGGGTGCTGTTCGTGGTTTAATAAGGAAACTGTGGCCTTTACGCCCAGTCCATCAGTCTATGATTGCAGCCATGACTTCAAGACTGAATTCGGAAAAGAGAAAGATAACATAGTAGTGTGTGTGTGTGTGTGTGTATTCGGTATGTGTGGGTGTTTGTAAGAGTGTGTGTATGAACAGTATGTGTGTAAGGTGGCATGTCCACTGAAGCAGCTTAAAAGATTACCAGACCACAAACATCAACCCCTACAAAATCCCATAATCCTGTTGGAATTTGCATCATCAAAGACATTCCGTGCCTTGTACTATCAGAAGGAAAACGATAGTCCATCTGTCCATGATGAGGAAGTCTATAATTAGCTTTTTTTGTCCTAAAATACACACATTAAGTCATAAATGTGCAGATTTGGGGTTAAAAAAAGCAGTTTGTGTGTCTTGTTGTGTCTGACATCAGGTACTCTCAAATTATGTAGTGTATTATATGGTGCAGGTATATATAAAAACATCCAAGAACATACTATCTGCCATGTTTCTATATGTTCCTTTACTGGCATACTAATAATAACTATGAAAACAACTTACTCGGGTGGTACACAAGTGTAATGGTGTGTGCACACCAAAAGCGAAACGAAAATTCACATCGCTTTAAGCCCTGTTCACTCCGCCAGCAACTTTTTCACTGTATGTCGCTAGACTCTGTACTGTGGGCTTGTGGCACATTCCTAGTGCTGTCACTCTACTGTTATTGTTTGACTGCACGTCTGGACATATCTTTAGAACTAACAATCACAATCTATATAATATATATATATATATATATATATATTATATATATTATTATATATATATATATATATATATATGGGCCAGTAAACTAAGATACCATTCTAATTGACAAGAACTTAGACTTAAAATAAATAAAAGTAGCATTCTGCTGTTGGAGAGTGTTGTTATATAAACTACAACAGTGCTCAGTGCATTAAATCATTAACCAGTGCTAAACTGCCTACTGCATCATACAATTAACAACACAAACCATCAATGTATGAATCAAACTCACTAAGACTGCCAACAGTTTCTTTTCCACTTATAATTTTTTTTGTATGTGGTTACAGTCAAATCATATAAAACAGTGAAATTGCTCCGGAAATCTGTCCTGTCTTGCCTGCATTCGAGACGATGATGTGTGAGCGCCACTGACAGATTCTTCACTCCTATAGGTTGTTGCTCATGAAATTTGCTGTATATTTGCATAAAGTTAAACTACTTCCAATTTTGTCACATTACTCACTTCGCTTGACACGCCAACATTCTGTTGCTCCTGTTGCCGGAAGTCACCAGCTCTCCTTTGAAAATGAATGGGATCATGTCGCTTTGTCGCTGTGTGTCGCTGGCAGTGTGAACGGGGTTTTACTCACTCTAGATTACTTGCAGAATGTTTATGTCACTCACGTGAATAAAAACATTGCACGATGAGGAGTCTCTTCACGCATATCAGCAACAGCAACAACATCAATATTTATTTTTGCTATTTTTTCTGTCATCAGCCATGTTGGAGATACAGTAACTACTATACAACCGGAAGTGTCAATAAGCTGTTCACTGATTGGTTTGCGTGACAGCTCTATCCCTCCACCATATTAGACGTCCAGAGAGGCGGAGCTAGAAGCACCACTTGGAAATTTTTCAACTTGCACAGAAGACTAGTGATGAGAAGTTCGGATCATTTTACTGACTCAGATCTTTGAATCTCATTCAGCAAAATGAATGAATCCTTTTTCAAGTCATTTCGTTTATTTCATTCATTTCGGCTGAATATAATTAAATTAAATTAAATCAATAAAATCTCTTTATTGTCACACATTGTGTACACAGGTATACCAGCAGTGAAATTCTTAGGTGCAAGTTTCTGTAACAAGGCAATGTAAACAACACGACATATGTACAATTGGCAATATACATTAAATAACATTAACATTATACACAGTAATAGTCAGTATTATTCACAGTAATAACAGAGTGAGGTAAATGTCGATGTTGTTATAGAGAGCAGTTGATGCATTGTAATGTTTAGTACAAATAGCTTGTCAGAGTGCTGAAGAGAGATGATGTAGCCTGCATTGAATATGTGTATGTGCTGAGCAGTACAAAGACATGCTACAGTTATGTCACTTACAGTCAGTGTAACTAATCTGTTAATAAATTGCAGTGCAAGGGTATATGAGGTGTGTTGTGATGTTTTATTGGCTGGAGTTCAGTAGTCTGATGACCTGCGAAAAGAAGCTGTCTCGCAGTTTGCTGGTGCAGGTCCTGATACTGCGGTACAGTCTGCATGATGGTAGCAGCAAGAGCAGTTCGTGGCTCGGGTGGCAGGAGTCTCTGATGATCTTCTGTGCTTTCCTCACACATCGTTGGATGTAGATGTCCTGGAGGGAGGGAAGCTCACCTCCGACAATGTGTTGGGCTGTCTGAACCACTCTCTGCAGGGATTTGCGGTTGAGAGAGGTGCAGTTCCTATACCAGGCGGTGATGCAGCTGGTCAGGATGCTCTCTACAGTGCAGCTGTAGAATTGTTTGAGAATTTTTGGGGACATACTAAATTTACTCAGTCACCTGATGAAGAAGAGAAGCTGATTGGCGTTCATCACCACTGATTTTGTATGGACAGACCAGGTGAGGCGTCCCGTCGGTGATGATGGGGGAGTGCTCATTGTTCTGTTTCCTAAATTCAACACTAGCTCCTTGGTCCTACTGATGTTCAGAGAGAGGTAGTTATGATGGCACCAGTTTGTCAGAGTGCGCACCTCTTCTCTATCTCGTCATTGTCGGTGATCAGGCCTACCACCATTGTGTCATCAGCAAATTTGACGATGACATTTGAGCTGTATGTGGCTTCATAGTCGTGTGTATAGGGATTACAGGAGAGGACTGAGAACACAGCCCTGAGGGGCACCGGTTTTGAGGGTCAATGGGAAGGAGATATTGCTGCCAACTCTGACCACCTGCTGTATGACTTACAGGAAGTCCAGGATCCAGCTGCACAGAGAACTGTTCAAGCCCAGAACCCGGAGTTTCAGCACAAGCTTAGGGGGCACTATTGTATTAAAAGCTGAGCTGTAGTCGACAAACAGCATACTCACATAGGTGTTCCTCCAGTGCTTAATTTGAGCCGGATCCTGCCAAATCCTGTTCCAGAAAATGCTCGATTTTGGATTTCTGCATTCCGGTAATTGTTTTTAAGCATCCGGCTTTAGATCGTGACAGTGCGTGCGTGCATATGAGAGCGAGCACAGGTTTATGTATTTGGAGGTTATGTATTGGTCCTCAACATATTTTTGACCGTGACCAGTCAGCTTTCTTAAGTTCAAACTCGCTGTCATTGATTGGTGCTTACTGCTTATTGTTTTGTGAGCAGCAGAACGTTTGGAGAGTGTAATAATACCAGAAATAATACCAAATAAAGTGAAATATTATAATGTGTAAACATTATAAACACTATAAACATAGCTATACGTTAGTATAGCTCACTCCAAAACAAATCATATAAATGTAATGGTATTCAGAACAGAACAAGAATGAAATAAAAATATATAAACCTAAAGAAACCAAAACAAAAAGAAACTGAAAGTACCAGGCGTTAATTGGGCTCACGTACCTCTCATTCGGCACAAATCCTAATGTTTCCATATTCGCAATGCATTTGAATGAAACTATTATTTATAATAGAGGCTTTGTACTTCACGCACATGCGTATATCGACAGAAATATCCTCTTCACATGAGCAAAAATGTGCTTGGCATACAAAGTGGACCAGTTATACCACGGACTATTTAAATTGACCAGTGTAACCTTTTATATATATTTTTGGTTGACTGTATTTTATTTTGATAATGAACAGATTGCGATGTCAAGTCAAGTTTGAGTTGCGAATATGTGGTGTGTGTGTGTTTGACCCAGGATATGTGTTTGACTATGCTCTCTTATAATTGTGGCATCACCGTTTAGTGACGTCATTGCTGTTTTGAATCTGGCAATTATTAATTTACAAATTAAGCACTGTGCTCCTCTTATCCAAATGGCAAAGTGCATTGTGCAGGGTGAAGGCAACTGCGTCGTCAGTGGAGTGGTTGTTATGGTAGGCAAACTGCAATGGGTCGAGATATGGCGGTAGAACAAAGCAGATGTGATCTCTGATGAGTTTCTCAAAGCACTTACTGATGGTGGGGGTTAGAGCAATGGGGCGCCAGTCATTCAAGCAGGTGACTTTGGGTGTCTATTGTATGGGCACATTGGTGGATGTTTTGAAACATTTGGGGACAACAGACAAGGACCAGAGGTTAAAAATGTCTGTGAAAACTCCTGCTAGTTGGTTTGTTTTAAGGATGCAGGCATGTTTTAAGGATGCGGGCAGGAATGCTGTCTGGATGTTCACGCTCAAAGGATCAGGTGACATCAGCTACAGACACAGATAGTGAACTAACCTCAGCAGTCTCAGCCGTGGGAGCTCTCTCCATGGGGGAGGAGTAGCTGGCTTTGAAACAAACTTAGAAAGCATTAAGCTCATCTGACAGTGAGGCAGCGGAGTTTCCTGTCTCAGCTTCTGCCTGTAAGCAGGCAAGAGCAGAACAGAAGAGTGATCTGATTTTCTGAGAGGTGGACGGGGGAGGGATTTGTAAGCATATGGCTAAGTCTGGTACCTCCTGGGATATCCAGGTTTCTGTGAGGCAAATAATAGAGTAGTCCCTCATCTCACACTGAAAAGAGATCTGGCTCTCAGTTTGCAGAGTTTATTGTCCAAGGACTGGATGTTTGCCAGTCGGAATCTGGATAGCGGGGGTCGGTTTGCGCAACGTCTAAGTCGGATGAGGACACCGGCTCTCTTTCCTCTCTTCCGGCTCTGTTTGCAGTGTCACGGTCGGGCGGCCCAAATAAAGGGCTCTGCTGTGTTGTTTCTTCGGGTGGTTCATTCTTTTGTCACGTCACATCCCTGTAAGGTTAACTGAAATCTATGCAGTCTTTACAGGAAACAGAAATTATTAGTTCACATCCCGAGTCTCGGGTTCGAGTCGTTCGTTCATCACGTGACAGCCCCATAAACTAGAGGGCTATGCAGTCTGTACCAGAAAGAGAAATGATTCATCTCCCGAGGCTTCAGGTCTGAGTTGTTCTTTCATCACATGACAACCCCATTTTTTTTTTTAAGTTGAACTTGAGCACCGCAATGAAATTCTGAATGCTGCAAAAGATGCGGGATGCGAGCTACGGTCACATGTCCGTCTAGTCTAGTGTATGTTTACATAGAAAAATATGGGAAAAGCAGCACAGTGTAAAGCAAAACGCATTCTGTGTGAATGGACTCATTTATACAGAATGCGTGTTGATGTTCAAAAACACCATCCGTATGGGTCACATGTTATAACAATCTGGTTGTTTGCAATGCATACTGTACAGAAGATATGATATATCACTGATATAGAGCATTACTGTGTGATAGCGTCATTTGTAATGACTAAACATGAGGTCAGGAATAGGAAGTGCTGGAAGAAACTGGTTTTATTTTATTGCAATCATAAAGAACGTTAAACATTTGGCTCCATATATATTTTTGTTTAAACCAGTAATTCGCATTACAGTTTTTCTGGTTTATTTTTTTTTCTCCAGTAAATTGGCTGCAATTATTTACAGGTTTTGACTTGAAGTCCCATTTGCTTTCATGGATTTTTTCTGTACAGTAGTGGACAAGGATGAAAAGAAGGTGCACATGGGAAGGAGAGAGAAAGGAATAGCTAATTTACTGCAATATTCTCCATCGTCCACACCCCACACATTTCTTTCCACCACTCCTCTTCTGCTCCACCCAGTGGTGTAGTCTACGTGATATGCAGGTATACGCCGTATACCCACTAGGAAAGGTGAAGGATTTCCGTATACCCACTTAAAAAAGCGCGAGGATACGTAACAACATCGTTTTGTAACTCGCCACATCCATGTTGCGAAGCACCTACTTTTTGAAAATCATGCCGTGTTTCTGTTGATGACCAGTGCTGTGCAACTCTTGCGCAGCATTGAATGAATCACTAAAGGAGATATGAAACGAAAGCAAACTCAAACTACACTCTTTAAGTGTTTTCGTAAGCCTGTCCCTGAAGCTGCTGATGCTTCAGCTGCAGCAGATGACACAAATTGCTTGAATGTTTTAATTGGGAAAGCTTAAAAAACATGCAAATGATTACTTTCGTGAGGACGCACCAGTGGCCCCATCGGAGCAGTGACAGATCAGTCAACTGTCCCTAGCGTCTTTCACACTGGCCTCTGGACATCAGGTAGTCACTACCTGACCTGGTCATGATCAAATATATTAGCTTTGCTTGGCAGCATAAAAGAAAAATTATGCAATTATTTGTAAATTTAACTGACTGAAAACAAAAGTAAATTAGGGGAGAGAAGATTTCTTATCCTGTGGCTCCTTCTAGTGGACTGCAGTTGTCCTCTAGAGAGGGCATTTTTGCTCAGCCAATGCAAGTCTATGGAAAATTTTTGATTGATGATAACTGTTGAAACTTTAAGTCTCATTAGTTAGACAAGATATAGAAACAAACTACAGATCAGGTCCAAGGTCGCTGACGAGTTTGGTGCCTGTACCATTAAAGCCCTAGGAGGAAATACAGTACAGTTGAAAATTATTGGTCTCAGAAGAATAATAATCAGTTTAAATAGTATAACAGTATGTTTGCTTTCTCTCTTTCACTCTTAAATGTGCATTGAAAATTGCCAGATGATAAAACCTATTCTCCAGGGACCATATTCTTAAGATAAATGTAACTGGCTGAGAAAATGATTAACACTACACAGTAAGAAATCAGTCCAGTCTCCCCAGCTGTAAATGTAATTGGCTGTTAAAGTCTTCTGTTTCTTATAATAAATTTACATGTTGATATCACATAAGCAGTCTTTCAGATTGCTCGCAGTTACATAGATGCATATTGTATGAATTAGTGAGTGTGGTGGTGCTTATGGGGTGTTGCTGTGGGACGGTGAGTATGAGGCTAGGAGGGAATATCAGAGTATACCCACTACAAAAAAATAGACTACACCACTGGCTCCACTCCCTCTTCATACTAAAAACCATTGCTAACAGGGCAATACAGGATGAAAAGAGAGCCTCCTTCAAGCAGACAGCCCGGCACTAAGTTGTTCCTGACTTTGTCATAGTGAGTTATTCATATAGTTCCACTCTGTCCTGTGTCCTTCATTAATATGTAATGTGCAGCACCTGCAATTACACGCAGAAAAGCTATTTCAGGTTTGATGCCCTGAATTACAACAGGCTAGGAAGCAGCCTTGAAAACACGAGGCTCCTGTCTCAGAAATTTTACATTAAAAATGAGTTATTGACATTTTACCTTGCCGGTCTCTTTTCTTTTCCAGTAAACAGAAATGCAGTACAGCCTGGATGGAGCTTCTAATAATGAAAAATGTTCTCTTTCAAACTAATTACAGTTTAAAAGTTAACTTTTTTTGCAAGAGGTACAATTTTTAAAGAGAAAATCTTAAGAAAAAAAATGCTTCAATACTTCAGATCTCAAAGTACTGTTCCAGGAAGAACCTGAAATATTGGAGGAGACACTTAAGCAAGATTCTTAATCCACGTGAACTCCTCTGAAGTGGCCCAGTACACCTTAAAGTGGAAATAACAGGACAGCAGCCTAATCTCTTCCGCTTGAGTTCTGCTCTCTTGAAATCAATGATGGTAGAAAAGCTAGTGTGTCCCAGAAGAACAAAGTACAACAAACGCTGTTTGGCAGCTAAACAACATTGTCTGTCCTTGTGAAAAGTGCAGAAAGTCCTGACTGCACAATGCAAAAACGTCATTCCACAGTCATCATGGTTTTATTGAAAATCAGAAGGTATTACATCAGATATTTCTAGGTATCAAAAGTGACAGAGCATTTTAAGTTCTTTTCTCTGTCATCTGGAAAATATGTCTTACGGCAAGTCTTTGCCGACCCCAGGCGGTTAATGCTGGAGGACCAGGCACAGAAATGCAGGGTGGGTTCTTCTGGTGAGGCAGTTTGACCAAAGACGTCTTGCTTGTTAGCAAGGTAGCTGCACGCAGAACATGCATGCAAAACACAACATATGCTGGTGAAAAGCCATGCTGATTAATTGAAAAGGGAGTTATGTGAAATGACCTTATGTAGATCAGAATCAACCAACCAAAATTGTGAGATACCATCCCATATTTAGAATTTTTTCTTCTTATGTTTCTCCATAGTGACAGGCCTTCAAGTCAGATGATCTAATCTTAAAGTCAACATAACATAGCATTCACAACCTGTTCCACTTCCATGTGATGTTTTCCTCAGTGAAACAAAATGGTCAAATAAATGAATAAATATTAATAAAATATATATGTACTTACTGGAAAACAGTGAATTTTGATTTCAGATTGACTTTCACAGCAACAGTGAATGGTGAGGCCAGATCTACTGAGGATGTTTGTCTAGACTTTGTTTTGTGTTTGTGTGTCTATTTTTATGTATAAATCACCACACTGTGGCCGATTATTGTGCTAATTAGCATAGTTAGTCTAGCACAGCTGGATTGTTAATTGCTCCTCTGGTTGCAGCAGCCATGACAGACCAGTCCTATAAATGGAATGGGTTTGGAGGAGACCCCAGCCTCTGTCAAAGCTCAGTACATCACTGTTCCATATTAAATCCACACCTAGATTCCAAACATGTGCCAGATTCCAACACCCTTTAATTACTTCTTCAGAAAATCATGTGACTCGTGATTGTTTAAAAATTCTCACTGAAGTTACAGTCTCCATTCAGTGGGCTTGTGTGATAAACCCACTCTGTTGGCTTTTAATCTATTTTTTAAAGCAAGCTGAGGGTATGAAGCCTCTCATGAATCATAAATCATATTTTTTTTCTTTCTTCTTTTTTTTAAGTATATTCACTATTATTTTTGACAAATTCAATGATTGTATAGCCTAGAAGAGTTTTGAAAGCTGCAGCTATTTTTTTAAGTTAAATGAACAGAAATAAGGATGATATATAATAACAGAGCTGTGAATGGCAACTGGCGAATTGTTAAAAAAATAACCATAATGACGGCTGCTCTGAGTACTCTCAAAGTATGTACGGAATTTAATGAAGAATTTCTCAACTGTTCTATGCAGGTATGTAGTATAAATCAAGTCAATTTTAAGGCAAGTCAGTTCTCTTATTTTCCAGACTTTAAATTTATATATATATATATGCATATTTTAAATAGCATTTTTGCAAGAGCAAGCTTTTCTTGTTTTGTTAAATGATTTCTTTATCCTTTTGTGAATGAAGTGTTGCTGAAAACCTCAAATGTTGCTAAACAAGTATAATTTATATTTAATAACACTCGACAACTTCTTTGGTCTCTAAAGCTATTACACTTGAAAAAGTTGCTGTTTTTGGAGCACCTTGTAAGTTGCTGAAAATGTGACTACTGTTGGTTAATTTTAGGATCGTCTTTGAGATGAAGATCTTCAAAGCTCAGCTGATCAGAGACTTCCCACGGTTGGCTTCTGTTCTCACAGCGGTAACTGTGGTGAAGGAGCTAGCACACACTTTCTGCTTTAGAGTGTGGGTGACTGATCAATTGGCGTCCTACACACACCCCTAGAGAGGAACGTTCTTGAAAAGATGTTTGGGGACAAAACGTGACTGGTTTATTGCACTGCCAATGAAATTGTATTTAAATGACACTGTTATAGATGGTAAAAATAATAAAAGAAAGATTTGGAGGTGCATTTCTGCTTAAAACACTGAAGTTGCATCATTACAATGCTGATTCTATGAGACTTAAAGTCAAAAGACAGACACAAATAAATAAGAGAAAAGATAAAAAAAAGGGAAAAACAGACCTCAAAGAAGAAAATGAAGACAGAAATGCAGAATCAAACAGAAAAGGTGCTTGTGGATGAAATATATAGAAAAAAAAGATCTGAATGATCAATAAATATGTCTCAGTCGGACTGTAGAGGGATAGAAGAAAAGAATGAAAAGAAATCCAGTTCTGTTTGATTTAAAGTCACTAAAGGCTTCAGTAAACAGTAGCACTGGAGAACAGATAAGCACTGTCATCTCTCTAATCAATGTCTGAAGACTGTGACATTACAAGAAGCATCAATAAATACCGTCACGGGGGACTTCAGTTTGGACACACACACACAACACTCTGCTTACTTACACACTGTATTGCTACATGTAGAGGAAAGGCACACGAAGATGAAGGTCTACACAAGAGTTTAATAGAATCCAAGAAGATGATAATCCATGAAGGCAAAGGGAACACGCAGCAAAATAACAATATCAACAATACCGAAACAGGAAGAACTGAAAGGGAGCAACTTAATACACAGACCAAACGAAGACAATTAACTAAAACAGAAACTAGATTAAACTCAAAATGGGCATGAAGACAAAAACTAAATGAAAAAACAACAAAATAAGTCCATAACTGTGACACACACAGATGGGCCTATGGATTACAGAAAAGGTGCCGTTAGATGATGGAATTGTGTTTTCTAAGCTTTCAAAATCATTGTAATGAATAGTAGAAATGCTGAATCAAAGCATCAGATAATAGCTTTGGTGACACGACTTGATGGAAGACAGAAAGAGAGAAGGTTAAAAATGACATAGCAGATGTTACTGAAATTTCAAACTGTAGTGTCTTGAGAGCTAAATGTTCAACAAAGTGCCCAAAATGTGACTCCAGTAGGAATTCATGTGACATTTAAGTCTGAAGGCTGAAGTGATGACGTTCACTCTCGAGATCTTCAGAGGATTCTTACTCTCTTTTAAATGCATGGAATATTGAAAACAGAGCACAGGTGTCACTCTTTCTTTCTCTCACTCCCCCTCTCATCAGATGTATCTTCTCGCTCTCTCTCTCGCTCATCTTTGGTCTGACATTAACTTTCAAAGGATCCAGTCTATAGTAGAATGAGTGGTATCAAATGTCACTGAGTGTTTGATGGACAATTCACCTCCCTTTAAATCATTGTTGCACCTGTTTTAAAGGGACAGGACACAGAAACCTGTCCTTTACAATTCGGTCATTGTTTACTCACCCTCATATCATTCCAAATCATTATGCTGTTATTTTTCCTTGAAACAAAAGCAGAGAAATCAGAAAACTCCTTTTCTACACACCAACAGTTTATAATGACCACTTCTTTTGGCCAAAACAGCACAATAAAAGTATAGACTTGTGCACGTTTTCTGAAGTCATACGATAACTTTTTTTTTTTAATTCTCACTGAAAATGACATTTGTAACATGACACACGAAAACCAGTAATGAATTTGACGATGTCACTGATGTCCAGTGTGACGTGATGCATCAAAAGCTACAGCAGATGGCATGTTTCTCATTGGGTCACCAGCGAGGCCTTTTTTGCAAGAACAAATGCTGTTTTAAAAAGTCACTGCAGATGACATAAAATGTTGAATGTTTCAGAGATTTCTCTGAGGTTTGTTTACTGCAAAAAATAGCATCTGCAGTTAGCAGCAAATAATTTTCCGTATTCACTGATTCATTCCTGCTAGATCATTTACTTGTGTAATTGAACCCACCATAATGGACGTCTGCCAAGCTCTACTTTTGATTTATTTTTGCTATCTATTTTTAATTTAAACAGTGAACACTATGCAATGTTATTTTACATGTAATTATTACATTTCTGTGCCTGAAAACTAATGTTAGATCTTAGTTTATTTGTAGCTTTGGCTATACTTGTAATTTGTTTGTTATTTTATTACTGACAGTTCTCTTGTCTTTAAAAGTGTTTGACCTTTATTAGTTATCGAAAGAGTACTTAAAGTGTTCTTTAAATAATAAGCACCCTCTTTTTTTTGCTCATCCGAAAAGTGATTCGATCTGTGACTCAAATTCCAGATCATGATCCGAACCGTGAATTTTGGGATCTGTTGCACCTTTACTCTCTTGACTTGCTATTTGATAACCACCTCATAACCACCATTTTGGAAAAAAGTGTTGTATATGTATGTGTGTGTGGGTTTACATGTATCATTATATAAACAAACAAAACAAAACAAATTGGATAACAATATCTGTATATAGAAATATTACAGAGATAGACAAATGCAGTATTTATTTCTCAAGTTTAAATGTCAAGGCTTTTCTTAACAAGTATTTTCGTCTTGTTTTTCAGTAAAACATCTAAACATCTAAGACAAATTTACTTGAGAAACAAATATCTGTAAAATATCAAGACTTCTTTCCTTGAATTACTGTAAGTTTATTTATCTTACCCCAGTGGCATAGCCTCACTAAAGTGATTTAGGCTTATACAAGAAAAAAAAATCTGCCAATGCGGGAAAAATAAATTTAAATCAAGATGAAAACATGTCTTATTACAAGTCTTAATATCTTATGAAATTGTGTTTCTCAAGCAAATCTTGTTTTTAATGATATTTCTACTGAACAACAAAACAAAAACACTCGTTTAGAGTTTGAGTTTGGGTTGTTTAGGGTAAGGGAACAAGTTCAGGACACACAAGTTCCCCACCTTTTCTGGATCTCAAATATAAGTATTGCATAAGACTGATTTCAGTTGATGTTATAGGCTTCAAAATCCCCAAAAAACAACCTCACTCTGCTGGACAAATACACCATCTGACATTTAGGCCTGGAGCAAGCAGGAGGCTGTGCTTGAAATTAAACATAATGTACTACTTCTTTTCTGTGCGTGAGCAAGACCCTGAATGTTTTTTTTTTCTTTTGTCTCTCTTTTTGATCTTGCTAGGCAAATTTACGGAATAAAAAGAATTTAACTTAATCTTGTTTCATCCCTTTATTGTCTTTGATCAATATATTATCACTGTGTATTGTGCTGCCATCTGAAAGGCATCTAAATGTTGTTTTCAGTTCTTGTCCAAAAGTTCTCTTGGCTGACAAGCCATATCCAGCAGATTTGGGAAAAACATGATCATGTCTGCTTGATTGCCTGATTATAAGGCAGAGTTCAAGAAACAGTCTCTCTGCACATCATACTTAAAGCTTTTCCTCATAAAATGCAAGACATCTTGATGCCTGTATTTGCATCCAATAAAGCTTCTAAAAAAGGCAGAAAGCAGCTCATGGGACACTACTCTTAAATTCTCACTTTACTTGCCACAAAAAAAATATATATTTGTTTTACTTATAAAATCATGCTTTCATCACATGACAGAAGGTTGGATCTATGTTAGACATTAAATGAATACTGTGACTAATCTCCATTGTTGTTGCCAAAAAATATATATTTTTTATCATCAGAGCATACTGAAACACATTCTCCTAAAATCCTGACAGACCATGGACCATTTATTTTGTTGTACTGACATATGCTAAGCAATAGCAGTAAATCATACAGCTGATATGAAGAGTTTTTTTTTTTTTCATTTTCATTTCCCGTAGATAGAACTCACTGTACCCTCAGTGTAACTTATAAAACATTTATAAGTTTTGATGCGTTTATTTATTTCCACCCGCCAAGGACTTAATGGACTTTGTAATAGTGATGGTTGGGCTGAAGCCCATTAGTACCAGGGCTTAATGTTTGCTCACAGAAGCATGTGGGCCACATTTAAAGTCTGGCAGGATGAGAGCATTGGCTTGACTTTGCTTGGCTAACGGCAGGTACCCACATTTGAAGCTAATGAATCTCCCTCTCTGTGTTTTAGCATGTCTGTTCTCCTTAGAGGGCAATGAGGCTTAAAGCTACAGAACATAGCATCTGGGTAATAAGCTTTTTAGTGTAAGGCTGTTTATACATTCATTTGCGAAATGATTATGACCAATTTTTTTACATTAGCAGAACATGCTAATGAATCTGTTTTTCAGGTTGCAGCTACGATATGGACAACTTCTGTAAGAATCCAAAAATACTGTGCACATTTTCAGCCATGCTGACCCTTGTAGACGTACAAAAACTAGAATTACACAGCATTTATCAAACAATTCCTTTGATAGCACAGTGGTACAAGGAGCTGTTGTCATACAGTCATCCTAAAAATATATATGTAGTGTAAGGAGAAAACCTGAGATATTCAATAATATAAGAAGCCAATTTTAAGCATAGTTAATTAAGGTATTTATTAAGTTATAAATGTATTAAGGTATACATATTTCAAAGTAAAAAGTGAAAATAAAAATAGGAAATAACAGGAAATAGTTATATAAAATCTGAATATATATAAATGCAAATCAGAATATATAAATATAAATCTATCTATCTATCTATCTATCTATAGTATATAAAATATCCATGCATAATCTAACGGAAAAGATCTCAATATTATTATATTATTATTATTCAAAATAAAACATTAATTACACACAACACACACACAAATTTAAACTAATAATAATAATAAGATAAAATTTAATAATGAAGGAATACAGCAGTATTAGGGCTGTATGAAACCAAAAATAATAATAATAATAATAATTCTGTGAGTGTAATGACACTGACAAAAATAATCAAATTCTTCAGATCTGTAACCTAACATGATCAGTATCCCTTGTGCTTTGATCCGTGCTATGAATATTTAAGCATGTGTATGTTGATGATTCTTATTTGCATTAATGAGAATATTTTAAAAGGTCCATGTGTCATTTAGCACTTAGGGAAGTTTAATTTTAGAAAACCTCCCACAGATCTGCGCCAGGTACTTTTATTACTGCAAAAAAACTCAAATTTGACCATTAACGTGGCGGTAAGCAGCACTTAGTGACAGCTTATTAAAGAGCAGACACCTGATGAGTATAATTAGCTCATCTGTTTCCCTCCACAGATGCACTGGGGACATTAATGTGTTACTAAAATCTCTCCTGGATGCATGCTCGTCACTGATTACGCAGATATTGTCAAAAACAAAAGCAGGCTGCATTTAAATGTACATTAAAAAAGTGCCAATCATCCTATAACAGGAGAATTCTAGGACCAAATGTTAAATTATCACTATATTTTATTCATTGAAAAAATAAATACAAAGATAAAATGAAATTAGAGACAACACTACAACTAGGATGCCCCGAGTCTAGATTTACAACTACTTACATCAAGTTTTACAACTATTCAAACTTTTTAGTAATGAGCATGAAAAGGAAAATGAAAAATTCCCTAAAGTACTTTGTTGTTTTGTTGTGATATGTTTTTTTTTTTTTTTTCGTTTTTTTTTTTTTTTTTTTTTTTTTTTTTGTTTTTTTTTTTTTTTTTTTTTTTTTTTTTTTTTTGTTTTTTTTTTTTTTTTTTTTTTTTTTTTTTTTTTTTTTTTTTTTTTTTTTTTTTTTTTTTTTTTGTTTTTTTTTTTTTCTTTTGTCTGTTTTCTTTTTTTTTTTTTTTGTTTTTTTTTTTTTTTTTTTTTTTTTTTTTTTTTTTGTTTGTTTTGTTTTTTTTTTTTTTTTTTTTTTTTTTTTTTTTGGTTTGTTTTTTGTTTGTTTTTTTTCTTTGTTTTTCTTTTGTTTTTTTTTTTTTGTTTTTGGTTTGTTTTTTTTTTTTTTTTTGTTTTTTTTTTTTGTTTTTTTTTTTTGTTTTTTTTTTTTTTCTTTTTTTGTCTTGTTTGTTGTTTTTTTTTTTTTTTTTTTTTTTGTTGTGTTTTTTTTTTTTTTTGTTTTTTTTTTTTTTTTTGTTTTTTTTTTTTGTTTTTTTTTTGTCATTTTTTTTTTTTTTTTTTTTTTTTTTTTTTTTTTTGTTGTTTTTTTTTTTTTTTTTTTTTTTTTTTTTTTTTTTTTATGTATTTTTGTTTTTTTTTTTTAAGTTTTTTTATTTATCTCTTTTTAGTAAGCGTCCTCTAAAATGTAATTAAGAGGGTTGCAACGTGATGCTTATTGTATATGTGCTTTTGTTTCTTTTTTCTTCTGTGCCTTTGTGAATATAAGAGAGAAACAAGAGAAAGAGAGAGAGAAACTACTTCATTCTACAGGCCTCCTCACAGGTGCCTTTTTACTGTGCTGTTGCACTTACCAGTGTTCCTAAAGCGGTGGGCAACATCTAAAATTAGAAGCAGAGCTGATGCTGATTCAGGCCACGCTTAGAGCCCAGGCTGTTTCATTAAAGAGATGGGTATGCCCTATATGTCACAAACTCATACAGGATCTGTCACGAGTCAACGCCACTCTTCACCCTCACCCACACGCTGCTCCAGAGAGGCATTTCAGAACAAGCAGAGAGTTAAACGATTGTAATGATCAGGAGACGCTATACTGCTGAGCCAGCATCAGTTTTGAGTCCTTATGACCAGTATTTAGCATAAACATGAACAGTTTTGAGCCATTTTTCATGGTGTTCCTGTAGCTCCTGTTGTCCTGTTGTTCAAAATGAAAATAGAATCATTTCCATAAAATATTTGGCTTGCTCGCTGGAATTGTAAGGCTGAATTGCAACTGAACTGAACAAAATCAAACAGAAGAATGTAACTGAACCAAACTAGTCTGAACTGAACTAAACCTAATCAAACTTAACTAAACAACTGAACTGAATCAACAGAATTGCACTGCACCGTACTGAACTCAACTGAACAAAATCCAATCCAATCAAACCAAACATTTGCTTTTGCTTCAAATCAAACCACGTTGAATCGACTCACCTTGAATTGCACTGTACTGAACAGAACTGAACCTAATCATACTGAACTGAATAACTAAAGTAAAATGAACTGAACCAAACTAAATCAAACTGAACTTCGCTGATTCAATTCAACTTGAATCACACTGAACTGAATGGAATCAAATCATACTGAACTGAACTGAACCGAACCGTATTAGACAGAACTGAACTTAATCAAACTGAGCTAAAATGAATAACTGAACTGACCTGAATGACGCAACTGAAATGAACCAAATCAAACTGATCCGGATTGAATAACTGAACTGAACAACTAAACTCAACCAACCTGAATCAAACTTGAACTGCACTGAACAACTGAACCAAATTGAATTGAATTGAAAATTTGTAAAGATTTGCAAACAATGCCATTTACAAAAGCTCACAAAATATGAATCTACTAAAAAGCTAAGAAAGATTATAGTTAAGATCTCAGGAGCAAAAATGAACAAATATTGGTGGCCTAATGATTAAAGATATGAGCCGTTTGTTTGAATCTGTTTGAGATGATTCATTCTTTCTGCTCTGTCACCTCGTACACCCTTCAGCAAGACACATAACCTGACTTGGCTCCTGCAGAACTGTTCCTGTAATTAAATCTGTGTCTAACACGTCACATGGGATAAAAGCATCTGCTAAATGACTAGTAACTAGGCAGGCATCAGACAATGACACACTAATAGCGAAGCATGCCTGCCTTATCACTGGAGGGTCTTTAGCCAAAACTGGCATCTCCTTGAAGACCAAAGATTACAGGAAAGAAATGCTCTGTACAAGGTTGATGCCTACAGTCAGTACATTGCTTTAAAAACATGCAAAACCTTTGAATATAATCTGAATATTAACCAAAAGCTTTTCTCTTTCTATGTGAAAACAACAATCTGCCAGAGTCAGCACATCTGAAATAATCCATCCGAGTGAAAGAGTAAAACTACAAGCCACAGGCAGTCCGAACAATTCTCTCCAAATCATGCTTCCATTTAAACTCATCCTGTGGTCACAGTAAGCTCTCTGTACAAAACAGCTCAACTCAGCAAGATACCAGCGTTTCTAAACACAGCAGATGAAGACAAATGTTTGCAGGCACCATACGTTGTCTGTTCTTCCCATCTTTTTTTCATTTTTGGTCAAGCTTAATGCATTCCAGTGTGATAAATTATCAAGAGCCAAGAAAAAAAATCAAAATGAATCTTCTAAATACGCTTGTTCATGGCACTTCAGAAAACAGTTGGCGATTTACGCCACTGAATGGATGTAGTCAGCCTTTGCATAAAAGGCCAGTGGGGGAGATCACATGCAGGAAGGGAGGATGGGAAGGACGAAATGAAATTACACCAAAAAACATGTTATGGAGGGGAATGCATAAGCAGCTCTGCAATCCCCAATGGCAAAGCATGAGTCGTTTAAACCAGAAGCCGAGCTGCAATTACTCTCAGAGAATAACACTGTCCAAATCAATCACTGGCAAAACCCAGACAGGTGTCAGGGAGAATGAAACGCAGTCCGATTGGACGCACGCTCCGACAATCCAGTCACCTGAGAGTTTTGTCATAACAAACCCCCCCTCACCCCAGTCTTAATTGGGGAATGATTAACGAGCTCGTGGGAGACGTGTCCTTGAGCGTGCCAGAGAAAACAGACGACCGCATCAGTCCTCCAAAAACTGTTCCAAAAGCTCAAGTTAGACACATACCAGGGCCTCAGGAGTTTCTGTCTATCATGTTCTGCAAATCAGCATGAATGGGTAAAAATTGTGGAAATGGATGAACATTACAAAGTAAACAACTTAACCACACTTGCAAACATATTAAAATCAAAATGATCTCAAAATATGTGAGCCAGTTATAGCAACCACTCAGCTCAAGTGAAGTGCACCTTCATTCCAGCGTCATTCATTACACTTAGGCTGGCCACACATTTGAAGATTTTAAGGCAAATTTTAAGCCTGATGGTGCACCCCCGAACAGATGGGGGTGGCCCGATTCAATGCTTGTTGTAAAAAAATTTTGTCCAAAAAAATCCTCTATTGTGTGTTGTTATGATTATTAAACTAAATCTGCACGGACGGAGGTCATGATATTTACAAATGATGGGGATTGTCTCTGACTTCACCTACCAGATGTTGCGTGCTTCTATAGCTGAAACTTGAAAGCCACAATCCATGAAAGTAGAGTACTGAGAAAGCATCACCTATAATCTTTTTTTTTCTTTTTCTTTTTTCACTATGCAACACAACGCGCACCAAGAGAGCTAGCTGTCAAAGTCGATTGTCCTCCATCTGTTTTTCTTCTCTAGTTACGTTTGATCTCGCGAGTCTCTGTGAGATCTCATGTCACTGTGAAATCGTTCCTACAATCAACAATCAAGTGTGTGGTCAATCAAGTGTGTGGTCTCGTGGTCTGGTCGAATCGTCTAGTGTGCAAGTTCAGAGGATTATAAGGCTAAAAATCTGTTGAAATTGTATTCATGTCGTGGTCTCCCATGGTTTTAAAATCGGTTAAGATTTGAAAATCGTCTAGTGTGTCCCAGGCCTTACCGAGAATTTCATGTCTAATGTAAGAAACAAGGGTGAGGTTGACCTATCTTCTATTATTTTGAAGCAACTGAACATTGGCTTAAAAATCTCAGAAACAGCAACAGGAATTTGTCTCCACTACATACATACTACATACATACATACTACATACCATACCATTGCAAACAAAACCAAAAATTATGAATGATTCATGATTGTAGTTGATTGTTTGCCCTGTGCAGATTTACAGAATAACAAATGAGGTCAATGAAGATGAGAAGTGATATGTGAAAGTGCCCCTATCATGCTATTTGAAAGTTTAATAATTTGGTTTTGGGAGTCCCCAACAACAGGTTTACATGCATGCAAGGTCAAAACACACTTTAATTTTCTTATGATATACATTTAATTTTGCCTTATTTCTCAATGTCTTTCAAAGATTCATCTTTCCAAACCCCTCCTTTGCATGAGGCTACTCTGCTCTGATAGGTCCGATGACCCAGTCTGTTGTGATTGATCTACAGCATACATGTCGGAAACGGAATGTAGTAGTCCCAAAAAATAATGGTATTTGTGTTAGGTGAACACAGACATGGAATACTGATAAATCATTGCAATTTGTAAACCAACGTATTGCTCCATCCTTTAGCATGACTCCAAGTTATAAGAACGACAGACATTCTATATTAATCGACACATTTCTAGGCAATAGAGGGCACACAGCTGATTATCAGAAATATAACATGAGTTAGCTGGAGACCTACAAATGCACTGAGTGTGTAAACAGCACAACACACAAAACGTATGTAAAAAAAATTATTTTGCACGCTCGATAGAACATTAGAGCAAGAATTATTAATAATACTTACAGATTGTGATTCAGAGGAGCAAGCTGTTCCAAACAAACTGGGGACTGACTCATCTTTCAAGGACAACTGTTTTACGAATCCCACATTAAACTTGTGGAGATCGGGAAAGCAGTCGTCAGTGAAATGGCAGGAACACAACAAAAGTTTGGGATTATACTCCTGTGGTATTGTGGTAAAGATGAATTTTAACCACTGATTCTTCACAGTCTCATCCTTTGGAAGTGAAAAAAAAACTAATTCACTTCCACAGCACAGAGCACAGTGTCTTCTCAACATTATGTTATCCACACGAACGAGCTACAGTGTTTGAAGGGGGTTCAAGTTTTCACAGAATGTCCATGCAGAACGTAGGCAGGCATTATGCAACTGTGGTAACTTTTGACATGTGAACTTCACGGAAATTGGATTTGAATTTAAGTGATTCAGAAACGACTTTTTCTTTTGCGAGACACTAACTTTATTTATGATGCACTTTCAGCTTTTACAACTTTGCAGACTGTTTACATTCACGAACAGCTACATTACACACTGCATGAAAGCCCTTGTGAAGAAAAATATTAAAAATAACATGTGAACAGAATATGTTAATTTTACATCATCTCCAATCAAGGTGTTATTTTGACAAATTATGGAAAAGAAAAAAAAGAAGAAAATAAAATATTACTGGTGTGTATTTGGCATACATAAAATGCTAGCTTTGAAATTAGCCTTCGCAAGGAAAAGGAGACATTTATTCCAACTTTTATTCCAAAAATGTAATTTCCATGATAAACAATATATGAACAATATATATACAGGAGATGTGGTGAAAATGGCACTGTGGTGGGGACATTGTTATTCGGCAAATAAACTAGGGAGAGTGTGAAAAGTGTTTATTTTTTTAAGTTCAAAAGTGCCAATAGTTTATTAGAATTAACAATTATAAACACTGAATTCCTGGAAAAGCATCTCGGTTATAAAAGTTATAAACAAAGTGAATGTTTACAGAATGTTTTTAATTGATTATTTATTTGACAAAATGATGAAATTATGTCTAAAATGATTTTAGTCACTTTGCCTAGGGCTTTTGAGAAAAAAATTAATAAGCTTACTTCAAACTTAGAGATGTGTTCTATGCTTGTGGTTCTCACTCAAGGTAAGTTTTTTAGCATATTATTAATTTTATGTTTACTGACTCTACAAATATTTTGAGTGAGGCATAATGAGAGATAATCTGTATCAGAAACATACAAGCGAGCTGTAAGACTGGGTGCATAAAATAATTTCCTGAATATGTGCTCATTTAGGATCAGTAATGAAGAGCCTTTATACTCTCAGCATGGCAGATCAGTGCAAAAGCAATAGCATGACTAGAGGATGGAAAGGTCATGGTTATAACAATTATTTGTGTCCTTCAACTACTCAGTCTTAACAGCATGTCCTTCATATACTCAGTCTTAACTGCATGTCTCGAATTCATGCCCCATAACTCCAGTTTATGGACAAGCCGGTTCAGTTCTGGTATAAAGATCAATTGAAGGCGTCCTCACATTCCTGTCCAATCTTATAAAGTGTCTCTAATGGACATTAACATTATGGCTTTAAAATTAGATAGTAAAATATAAAAAAATGGCATAGTAAAACATAAAATAAGGAAAATCAAGCCTTTATATTGCATAATTATTTAAACTGCTTGGTCACTGTCATAACTTGGGAGAAGCGATTAGTCAACAGAAGAGATGAGTGTTTTGCGTAATACTTGTTTATAGATATGTTGTTTAAATTATTACTTGCTGCTAGGAAGGAATATTTTGTTTTCTACCTATTTCTACTTTGAATTTGTAGTTTTGATTGCACTTACTGGTAATTATAATAATTGCCCTCCTCTAAGAAGGAGCCTGTGTTATTTGCATTGCTCCCTTCCTGCACTTAAGTGCGAACTGTCAAAAACGCTTTAGAAAACTGATTCGGGTCGACTAGCAAAACAAACTTGTAGCCAATCAGCAGTAAGGGGCGTGTCTACTCATGATGTGGAGGAGAGAGCGTTCATTGTACAGGACGGACATTAGCGAGCCGAGTGACAGAAAGATAGAGATGGCGTCATGATAAAAAACAAAAGAGGAAAACGCCTGCTGAACAAAAGAAGGCTTAAGGCAAGAAATAGGACCCGTGTAAATATCGGATCAGCTTTCCAGCATGGAGAGGAGAACCAAGAACGAAAGGCATGCGAGGGACGCCAGGTGCTCTCGATTGGTGTGTAACACCGTGTCTGCGCCGCAACAGGTAAAGTCTGTCTAGTACACTGGACGCTACAAAGCGACCATTGAAAATCATTTGAAATTTGTGTCAATACGTCATGAATAGAACGCAGCAGCAGTTTTCTGTCGGGGATTTGTCATGTCGTGCCGCGCCGCATCCAGTGTAGACATAGATATGTATGTATATATAAGATAACTATTATATTTTATATATATATATACTGTATATATATGGTGTAGACAGCATCACTGATTTTAATGAGTTCCATAGTATTTTGTCGCGCCGTGCCACTCGCATCCGGTGTAGACACGGTGTACCATTGGTTTTGTTTTGTTTCACAGATCTAATCGTTGCCTGGGTTGCGTACGTTTGTGTGGGGTGGAGCTATCAAAATAGGGGTGAGACCATTTTGGGGTAGGGGCGTGTTTGTTTTGGTGATTCCAAATGTCAACACTGGCTACCAGAAACGCTTACCCACTTTAACCTGTTAACCTGCCACCCCCCATTTGGGAATTCACAGCTGAAAAGTGACCTACCTAAATAAAATGGTAATAAAACGTTCCTGACAAAGTGTGTCACACACAATTTTGGTTGTTCTAATGGAAAGAAGACACTTTGGCTTGAATATCCTCATTCATCCCCGAGTTGAAATGCTCAAAAGATAAAAAGTGATAGACGCGGAAGTGCCTTTAAAAAAATGTACCACATGAATATTTTGTATTCATATAAAAATCTACATTAAATCAGTAATGGCGCAATCAAAAGTAATGGTGCCCCGTTGAGGAAAAATAGTTACCAAATGATGAAATGGGTTCTACAAAATATTTTAGTCTTTAAACCTACCACTGCATATTTTTTATTATGTGAAAACACTTAGACAAGATATTAGAGATCGCATAAGTGTTTATTTGAGCACTAGAAAAAATACAAAGAATAATTTTTAAATAATTAAAAAGAAATACGGGAAAAAAAGAATAACTATGTATGCCAAGGCATCCTGTGATGGCTAGACATAACAGCCTTCACACTGATAGCTGCTCATTCAGTCAGTAATCACATGCTGATGGCCATTCATACAGATGGTAATTATACAGATGACCGGCCATATCGTCAATAGTCACACTCTATTCATATTGACCGCATTCACACTTATAGCTGTCATACACACAGTAATCACATGCTGATGTGCACTCATACAGATGGTAATCATGCAGCTACAGCCACATTCCCCACAAAACACAAACACATATATGACAGCTAAGTTGGCCGATCGCTAAGTTACGCCCCCAACAGATGACAGGTGCGTCACAGCATGTGTCATGAGCCGTTACGAGAGAGCGCCAGAATTCAAATAAACAATATTCTGTGTATCTTTGACTTTTTTTAGTAGATGGTCTCATTCTGTTTGTGACACTGTATGCTACAAAACCATGTTGCTTTTTACTCCCAAGATGCAGTTTTGAGCGTACGTTATTCCATAACGGATACAAACAATAACTGTCCCCGAAGAAATGAGACATAAACAAGGGAATAACCATCCATATTGCAATGTTATTGCTTTGTTGGACTAAAAGTACTCTATGGGATGTTGTTCAGTTCTCTTTCACTCACACCCCCATCAGGTTGGCCGGGGTAGGGGCACTGGTCTGCTCATTTCAAACAATTGGAAATACTCAAACCACTCTAGCCTATGCAATTATAACTCATTTGAATCTCATGTGATTACTATAATAGCTCCCGTAAAACTCCAGGTTGTGGTAATCTACCGGCCTCCTGGCCAAATTCTATCCACTTTCCTAGAAGAGATGGATGGGTTGCTGTCCTCATTCCCGGAGGATGGCAGTTCACTTTTAGTCTTTGGCAACTTCAACATTCTGGACAAGCCTTATGCTACAGACTTTCATTCACTCCTTGCTTCATTTGATCTAAAACGACTTACCACCACAAGCACGCAAAAATCAGGCAACCAACTTGACTTAATTTAAACACGCAATTGTATTGCAGGCAACATTTTGGTAGAACCCCTACATATCTCTGACCAATTCTTCATTACATTTACACTACATTTTGCTACCTGTGTGCCACAACCCCCTATACCGGTTACTTTTAGACGAAACCTACGCTCCCTTTCACCCTCCCATCTTTCCTCTGTAGTATCTTCCTCTCTTCCCTCACCTACCCATTTCTTATCTCTGGATGTAAATGCAGCAGCTGATACTTTATGCTCTACTTTAACT
Organism: Sinocyclocheilus anophthalmus; assembly: GCA_018155175.1. Taxonomy (NCBI): domain Eukaryota; kingdom Metazoa; phylum Chordata; class Actinopteri; order Cypriniformes; family Cyprinidae; genus Sinocyclocheilus; species Sinocyclocheilus anophthalmus. The sequence continues at coordinate 71,377 of JADLZN010004346.1, forward strand.
TCTTGTCTAGATGATATTTGTCCTCTCGCCTCCAGGCCAGCACGGGCTGCCCCCTCAAACTCCTGGTTATCCGATGTTCCGATGAACATCGGACCAAACTCAGGGCAGCAGAGAGAAAATGGCACAAATCAAAAGATCCGTCAGACCTGAGTATGCATCAGTCTTTGCTTTCATCTTTCTCTGCTAAAGTCCATACTGCCAAATCTTCATACTTACACAAGATCAACAGCGCTCCAGACACACGTAATCTCTTCAAAACATTCAATTCTTCCTCTGTCCACGAACACCACCTCTTCCACCCCTCCTCCCCCCCCCCCCCCCCCCCCCCCCCCCCCCCCCAGGACACTTCTATAACAGCTGATGATTTCGAAACATTCTTCACAGACAAAACTAGAACAATCAGTAGACACACAAAGGACCTCAGACCAACCACACCCACTGCAAAAACTCCCATATTCTCCTTCTGTCCCCTCACTGAGACAGAAGTATCAAAACATCTTCTCTCCAGCCATCCTACAACATGCCCTCTAGACCCAATCCCCTCACACCTCTTCCAAGCAATCTCTCCTACACTTTTACAACCACTCACACATATCATCAACTCATCTCTCTTCACAGACACTTTCCCCACTTTATTCAAGCAGGCTCAGGTAACCCCACTGCTAAAAAAACCTACATTAAACACTTCACTAACAGATAGCTACAGACCTGTCTCTCTCCTTCCATTCATAACGAAAACCCTCGAACGAGTTGTTTTCAACCAGGTATCATTGTTTTTTCACAGAACAACAAACTGGACGCTAACCAATCAGACTTCAGGAGTGGCCATTCAACTGAGACTGCCCTACTGTGATTGCAAAAGTGATTCCAAATCATCAGTTCTATATTCTGCTGGGATCGTCTGCTGCTTTGTAGACGTCAATCATCAGATCCCTGGTCGAATCTCATCTGGGCATCACATGGATTCATCTTCGCTGGTTTGAATCCTATCTCACTTGTAGGTCTTTCAGGGTGTCTTGGGGAGGTGAGGTATCCAAAGCACATCAACTTGTTACTGGGGTTCCTCAGGGATCAGTTCTGGGACCTCTCATCTTCTCCATATACACTACATCACTGGGACCCATCATACAAGCACTTGGTTTCTCCTACCATTGCTATGCTGTTGACACACAGCTCTATCATTAATTTCAACCAGACAATCCAATAGTGGCTGCATGGATCTCAGGCTGCCTGGCCAACATCTCGGCATGTATGAAGGAACATCACCTGCAGCTCAACTTGGCAAAGACTGAGCTTCTCGTCTTCCTTGTCACTCCAACTCTACAGCATGATTTCAGCATTCAGCTAGGTTCTTCTACAATTACCCCTTCAACTTTGGTCAGAAATCTTGGTGTAATCTTCAATGACCAGCTGACTTTCAAAGACCACAATGCAAAAACCGCTCGATCATGCAGGTTCGCATTGCACAACATCAGAAAGATCAGACCCTTCCTAACAGAGAATGCTGCACAACTTATTGTCCAGGCCCTTGTCATCTCTAGGCTGCACTACTGCAATGCTCTTCTGGCTGGAATTCCATCAAGCACAATCAAACCTCTACCAATGATTCAGAACGCAGCAGCATGACTGGTCTTCAACAAGCCCAAAAGAACCCATGTTACACCTCTCTTCATCTCCATGCACTGGCTACCGGTTGCGGCCCGAAACAAGTTCAAGACATTGATGCTTGCATAAAGAACAGCCACAGGGCGCGCACCTGCCTACGTACGCACTATATTACGGCAATTCACACCACACCGAAGTCTGAGATCCAGAAAATTCTCGTTCACCATTCCTGGCTGGTGGAATGATCTTCCCAACCCTATCCGGAATGCTGAATCCTGACAATTTCATAGCGACAGCTGAAAAATCACCTCTGCGAACCCTTGACTTCATCCTAAATTTTAAAATATATATAGATACGTTCTCTCTTATTTATTCTCCCTTCTAGCTGTACTGACTTTAACCAATTGCCTGAACTTAGTATTGTGAGCCTTCCTGTGACTGTTTGCCTCTTTAAGATGAATCTCATTATGTATTCCCCAATTATAAGTCGCTTTGGATAAAAGCGTCTACAAAATGACTAAATGTAAATGTAAATAATTTGTTCAATTTTATTTTTGGAAGCCCAGACATGCAGATGCACTGGAAATTCATATCCTTGCATGCATACAGACACATATGGCATTGCACACCAATAGATTGGCAAGCTGCAATTTCAATGAAGTTATATAAGAACATCTCTAGGTTACGTATGTAACCCTGGATCCCCGAGGGAACGAGACGCTGCGTCAAAAAGCTTTGGGAACACCTTCAGCGTGACCACGCTCTGAATCACATGTGAAATCAGTCCAATGGAATGGAGAAATGTCACAGGCGGGGTGACGTAGAGACCAGAGAGCATAAAAGTGCATTTGAAACAAGCAGCATTAGCTTCTGTTAAGTTGAAGCAAGTCGCTCACAGGGATACATGAAGTATGGCAACGAGACGCAGCATCTCATTCCCTCTGAGAATGATGGTTACATACGTAACCTAGAAACGTTCCCCTTCAGGAACTCAAGCTGCGTAGAAAACGCTTTGTGAACGAGTATGCCCATGCCACCATACTGACAAATGCCTGTCTAGTGTGAAATCATGGCGAGCACAGCTGAGACAGATGCACCTGAGAGTCTGGTGCGGTACCATACTTCTCCTGGCCTCAAGCACAGCGAAATAAACATGTACCAACGGGTTTCGCCCCCAGTGAATGACCACCCAAAGGGATGTGGTAAGCAGCTATGGCCACCACGAACACTCTAAAGGTGGAGGGGGTCAAACCTGCGAAAAATCGTTCCTGCAGGAACTCCAGAACTGAACCAAGTGGGCAGTTAACTGGGAGCAGCTAACGATATTCGCACCATGAAGTGAACACAACCCACTTCAAAGAGTACAGTTTCCTTGTGGAGGGAGCTCTGGAGTGGAGTATGGTCTCAACAACCTTAGTTGAGAGACCGGAAGCTTCGAGTTGTGCCCCCTCAGGGGTCACACCCACAACTTCCATAACTCCGGGCAGGGGTAAAGAATGGTGCCCCCTGCCTGAGAGAAGAGATCCCTCCTGATCGGAATCTCCCATAGAGAGCCGTCGAGAAGGGAAATCAGGACCGAGAACCATACTCGGACCGGCCAGAACGGGGCTACTAACTTAGGAGACGACAAACCAACCGGCGGACAACCCACTCCTACCAAGCACCCTCCCCCGGCGACGCACGACGAACAATCGCGCGGCGAAATGCGCTAATTACGCAGGCCTGGTATGTCTGTACCATGGTGTCCAGTCCAAGTGGAGCTGGATGTGAGAGGGAGAACCAGAGAGGACAAAGTAAGGTCTCTCAAGACGCAAACAAGTCCACCTGGGCTTGCTCTTTCTAACTTTTTCCAAATCTGCTCCACCACCTCAGGGTGGAGCCTCCATCCCGAGCCCAGCCCCCTTAGGGAGCTGATGTATGTGCTCACATCCCAAAACAAAAATCGTGTGCATCCCCACAACTAATTAGAGCGAGGGCCAGGGGGCAACGACGCGATCTAAAATGCAGTAAGCTTTTCATATGCAAATGACTGAGATGGCGAGTCCTCAATCTCATATACATCATTGCTAACGTCAACCTCAGGAGAAGATAGCTGCAGCAAGGCTCTCACCAAAGATGAAGAAACCGCAGTGCGGGCTTCCGAACCTCGAGAGAGAGAGCGCTAGATTCATATGCGATCCCAATCACCGCCGTGGCTCAGCAACATGGACAGGAACCATAGAGACTGTAAACAAGGACACACTCCTCGAAGTGTACCCGGCAGGAGCGGCGGGAGCACGATGCACAATCAGCCCCCTCAAGAGCTGACTGTGCATGCTCCACTCCCAAACAACAACACGACGATCGCGTGCATTCACACCCGTAATGTTTAGCACGGGCAGAGAAGAACACACAATCTAAAGTGTTGTCTGTTTAGCTCGCCATATAGAGGTGATTGTGCACTGTTAATACAAACAACAGTAAATAAGACTGACACTTTCACACAGACGCTTGCTGATAACACAGAAGATAACGCGGCTGTTTCGGATGCTTTTAAGCTTCCTGGATGCTACGTCACCCCGCCCGTGAAGTCTTGCCCATCCATTGGACTGATTTCACATGTGATTTAGAGCGTGGGCACACAGGGGCATTCCCAACGTGGTTTCGACGCAGCTCGAGTTCCTGAAGGGGAACAAGTAGTTTTTGTAACTACAGAAGCTAATAACAATAACAAAAATTACACTGAAACACTACTGTTTTAAAAAAAAAAATTTAATTGACATTAGTCTCATGCTTACCAAGGCTGCATTTAGTCCCATAAAATTCGTACAAACATTGTATGTGAAATGTTATTGCAATTTAAAATATGTGCTTTCTATGTTAATATATTTTAAAATGTAATTTATTCCTGTGATGGCTAAGCTGAATTTTCAGCAGTCATTACTCCAGTCTTCAGAGTCACTGATCCTTCAGAAATCATTCTAATATGCTTGTGTGCTGCTCAAGAAACATCTCATCAATGTTGAAAACAGTTGTGCTGCGTAATAATTTTGTGGAAAGCGCCATACTTTTTGAATCCAAACTTTTAAACAATAGTCCACATAATACCAAAAATATTTTAAAAATACTTTTTTGAAAGTATGAACAAGAAAATACAAATATACAGCGATAAAACTAAATAAAATATTTAGTTGTATACATCCTTACACATTTAACAGAATCAAAAACGTTATAATGAACTACATGATTTAACTAAATATTTTCCTAAAAAAAGTTAAGTTCATCTACATGAGCCATCTGATCGAATAGATTCACTAATTCAAACTTTAAAATAATACATTTGAAAGCAAGCACAGAATTGCAAGGTGTGTCACCTTGCTTAGCTATAGGCTGTGTGCACAACAATGCAAAATTAAAACAGAGATATAGTGTACTGTCATGCTACACCACTGGAAAAAGTAGTTTGTTACTGAAAACCCTCCACTAGTTTAAAAGTAGCATCTTTACATTAGCATCAGTTACTCCCCAGAAAGCATCAGTTCACAGGCCTTACAGTGTTAGAACACCTGCCTTAGACACAATGGCAGAATGTAAAACAGAATGGTGCCATTTCACCTGAGAAACCAACCGACAACTTTTGGATCATGACTGTCCTTTGACAGCCATAATCCATAAATAGCATATTTAATGCACCACGGGCCTGTAACGGCGCTGATATGAAACATACAGGAACATGCAGAAGATCTGGACCTCAGATTAGCGGAGGAACGTATCTGTGATTTGCTGAGGAATAAAGCAAGCGTGAATGTGATTATAAGAGCATATGGATGAGTGGAAGTATGAAGATATTTACTTGAAAAGGGTTCTGGTCTTACATGGCCCTAACACCCATGGCAGCTCTTCAGATCAAATCAGCTGTCATCCAGGATGCCTCTTCACTTTAAATAGCCATGATGGGTCTACCCTCTTATGCCATCTCGCTCTCTCTCTCTTCAGTGGCATCTCCAGAGATCTTCCTGTAAGCCTCAGATACAAAATTACTAGCTTTTTATTAAGCAAATACCAAATGTCAACAACCAGAACATTTCACATAAAGAAATTGCGTTTGATAAGTAACTTCTACAGTCTGCACTTACCCATGACATACTCAATTGAAATAAAACCTAGTGTGCTTAATATATGAAAAGTTAGTATATAAGAAAAGGATAAATGAACATATCCACATGGGACTGAACCCAAAACCTTTATGTTCACATCAGTGTTTCTTAAATGCTGAGTTACCACCTTAAAATGCTCCAGTATGTTCCCCTTTGGCCTACTGAACTATCCTAAATTATATATATTTATTTAACCATCTGTGTAGTAAAAAACTTGTTTAAAATGAGTTCCCCAAGGAGAATCTTAAATCCTGCCAAGCTAATTAATAATCCAGTCCCACTGAACACACTGAGTTCCTAAAGTATGTATAGGCCACATGATATGTGTAAATCAGTTGATTTTAAGTGATTTTTCAAGCAAATTTCTTATTCACTTCATGCGCTAATTTATAGTTTCTGCTCTCTGAAGTCTCTCCTGTACGAACTGCTCTGGTCTCTTTTCAACCAAACTGGCTATAACATGAGAAAATAATGCATACAGTGAGTGATATTATTGGTGGGACCTACTAAACAACCTGATGAATCAGTGTGTTGAGTCTGCACGAGACATCTCATTTGTGAACAAACTGGGACATCTTGTTCATGAATGAACTGAACAAACAAGGCGTGAGAAACTGCTGACCGGCAATAACTGACCAAAAGAGGCCATGACATAATGTAAGCAAATCTTGTTCAATAAGGAGAGAAAATAGGGTGGTAGAATGGTGTGGAAAAATAACTGATGACCACACACAACGTATGGATGTTATTTGAAACTCATAATCCATTTATTTAGACTATTGCTGATAATAGGAAAACCCAATAATGTCTGTTTTCTTGTCATTTGTGGAGACCATTGTGCTTAAACTACTTCTGAAATTTCTTATAAGACATACATTTTAATAATAAATCACTTGTGAATGACTGAATGAGTGTTTTTAATGGATCTTTAGACTTAATTCATTTATTTGGTTTTAATGGGATAGTCACCCGGAAAAAAACAAACAAAAAAACTCATCATTTACTCACCCTAATTTCATCCAAATCCTTCTGTGTAACAGAAAATAGGATATTTTGAAAAATCTTTAAACAGTTTTTGTCCATATGCTAAAAGTTAGTGGGATCCAAAACAACACTGAACCTCATTGACTTTCACTCTATGGACAGTCCCTTTATTAGCTAAAAAAAAAGTCACTGACAAGAATGAAAATCACAACAGGCCCACCAAACCCCATGTTAAAATGCATAAACAAGTTTGCTTGGTGTCCTGGTGACACTCCGTTCCTACATACATCACTCATGTGGTACAACCATAATGCAGTTCAAAACAGTGAAAAACAGACCCATAACCACGTAGACCACCACTCTCAACACAAGTTCCACAATCTTAAGACCCACATTCTCATCCACTGTTTAGAAAATAATGCACCAGAGCTTTTAAATAGCTCTAACATGACGATGTCAAAGAAGAGTTCCTAGAATTGCTGATTCAATGAGAAAAAAAGAGCAGAAAAAAACAGAGGGTCATTCTAACCGTACATTGTAAGCCGTAGGGTCAGAATGACAAACAGCATGTTTCCCAGTGCACAAACAAGATACTACTGCTGAGACTGTATATGTTTATATCTGCAATATGGTTCCACTTGAAGAAGTAGATATTCTGACATGTTTTCTGTGTGATCAATTAGTTGCTTTTATTGTTTGTTGTAGCAGTGGTCGCTTTGACAAGGATGAGTGTGTGTGAGAGAGACCGACAGGAATTCAATGTAAACACCACACATTTAACCATTCATTTTAGTTATATACATGGTAAATCAACAAGAGTGCTCACTTGCTCATGGATGTATTGATGGGGTAGTTGGAGTAGGTGTTTTGGAGTATAAACCAAGAGAAACCAAAGAGTGCTGTTCAACTTGAGTCAGCTAAAAAGAGAATGACCCATCCAGCCCTATAAAAATGATTTCACTGACTTGGCTAAATCCTTCATGAATTTTCTCTCTCTCTCCCTCTCCTATCTTTTTTGTTCCTACTCCTGATTTTCCCTGCTGAAATTGCTGATATAGTCAGTAGATATACAGACACATAGACATGATGCTGAAGATGTGAAACACAGATTTACTTCACTGAACATGCATCCACCTGTTCCTACTGGGTACTGCCAATATTTTCTAACTAGTTCCTTTCAATTAGGTAGTGAAATGGTGGCAATGCTACTAGCTCTGCTATAATTTTCAGTGCCAATAGTAAGCTGTTTTCAAAACAATTCAGCTTTTCCAGTTACAAAAGACTTTTAACAACAAGTAAAGCCAGCTGTCCAAGTTAATTTGGTTTAAAAAACAATCCTACTAATTCTTACGTAGAGCTTTAAAGTCCATTTAATATTGAACCAATTCGTTTAGACTTTTTCGTCTAATGTTTCTGATAATAAATTATTCAATGATTCACTGAGTCCATGTACATCACTCCCTGTGCTACTTGTACATTTACATCTGTTAATAATGAAATATTTAGTGAAATTCTGCTGTTCTCACTGTTTTCACCTCAGTCATATAGATTAGAAGTTGTATTTAGTGTTCATGTACCTATTAAAGTATAATTTCTGCAAATATATTTGATTTGATTCATTCTGTAATTCGTATGAGAATAATAAAAAATGGTTAATCTTAATATTTCATATTTCTATTGACTTATAGTGAGCTAATAATATTTTCTATCCCTTAACCTAAACCTTCTCTTCACCGAAGCATTTTAGCATATTTACATAAAAAAAAACATTTAGTATGTTTTAAAAGCCGTTTCCTTGTAAGGACTGTTAGCTGCTCCCCACAGTGTAAATAACTTCAGTTTTTACTATTATTCTGGGGACATTTGTTCCCACAGTGTAGACAAAAACTGATTGACACACACACACACCCCACACCCCACACAAAGGTTGTTTTGTGAAACGTGGGGACATTCCATAGGAGTAATGGTTTTTATACTGTACAGACCGTATATTCTATTGCCCTACACCAACCCTACCCCTAAACCTACCCCTTACAGGAAACTTTGTGCTATTTCAGATTTTCAATACACTCCATTCTGTGTGATTTATAAGCGTTTTGAAAAGTGGGAACATGGGGTAATGTCCTGAAAAGTCACCTTCTCCTTGTAATACCTATGACATACCTTTGTCATTATACAAATTTATGTCCTCATGTCACAAAAACACGGCTGCAGCCAACCCATCCCACACACACACACACAACACACACACACACACACACCCACACACACACACACACACACACACACACACACACTCTCTCTTTCCCTGAGGGATTCTATGTGCTGGTCCTAATCACTGAGGTTTCTGCAATAACAGTGCAGGTAGAGTATTTACTGCATGTATAAACAAATAATAAATAAATAAATAAACCAGCCATTTGTGTAGGACAAAACTTAAACTTTTCCAAAAGTAGACAGCACAGACTCTGCTCATTCTCTCTGGCTAGCAGACCGAATGTCAAAGCACCCTGTGTTCTACATTATCACTTCATCCCAATTCCCTGTTGTAGGAGGTTTGCTTGCTTCTCTTTTGCAAAGATCTTCAATGTCTTTTATTCAGCAGATATTACAAATACAGAGACTCAACTGAGTACAAAATGACTATTCTTTTTGCGTCACTAAATGTGAGAAACGCTCCCAATTTAGAAGAACTGAACCACGGATGAAAAAAATATATATCGTTGTCTACCCAAAAGAGAAGGAGAAAGACACTTAGACAAAACTTTTTAGGATGACATCATTATCTGGCTTTTGATAATTTAATCAATATTACAAAAGACTAACAAGATGGATTGTGGAATTGGTGACTCAGGAAAAACCTATACAATTATTATCAGTTAAAATATCAAATAGTTGATAAGGTATAAGGGAAAAATTGAAAAAATTGAAAAACCTGGGTTATTTTCTGGAATATATCTTAATGAATTGCTAGTTTCTCGTGTAAGAAGACATGACAAAAAAGGCAACATCTTTTCAAACCAAAATAGACAAAATATGAATTATGAATAATTATGAATAATTCTTGAAAAAGTAAAGTAGTTCATATTATTATCACTTTTAAAAATAGTGAATTAAAAAAGTATTTTTGATGAATAGAAAGTTTAAAAGAACAGCAGTTTTTGCAACAGCAACTTTTGTTACAATCTAAACATCCATCCAGTCAATTTTTATCAAATTATTTTTCATTTAAATTCTTAAAATAAATAAATCATACTGACCCCAAACGTCTGGACAGAAGTGTATGATAGTAAGAATAAGGGAGAAAGTCTTAGCTCTTCTGAGACTACAGAGCTGATGCCCTTCTCTTCATTTCTTTCTCTTTTTGCCACACTTTTCCTACTAAACAACTTTTTACCGTAATATAACACTCATCTAATCATCGCACCAACAGCATGCCGACGAAGTGCAGAATAAAACAAATTAACAAAGCCACCAGTCAGCGAGACAGTGCTACATGCAGATACTACAACAACTCATGAACAGTCATGGCGAGGGGAAAACAGGTGTTTGTAAGGCAGAGATTAAAAGATATGGTCTTTGAACCTGTCCAGAACATAATAAGAACCTCCAAAGGCCAAACAAATGAAACAGCATCCGGCTCTGAGTGACTGACACTTCATCTTTGTAATAAACTTGGGCCGAGACAACAGCACAATGGAAAAGTGCCAGCTTTTATTGGATTTTCTGAACTGCAAAGCCCTGACGTGAGCACCGGCCCAATTGTGCAGGAACTTCTTGTTTTCTTTTTTCCACTCCGTTCTTCCGACATTTTTCACTCCTCTGGCTAAAATTCAAATTCTCTCTATTCTTTCTCCTTCTCTCTGTATAATACACTCTCTAACTCACTGGAAATGCAAGGTAGCTTACTATGAGGCATCCATTGTGCTGAAACATTTGTTGATGTGTTGTATCTTCCAGGTGCTGGTTGCTAGGTTTGTATTTAGTATGAATAACAAGTCAAAAAGTCAAGAGCAGTGGTTTAAATAAATGGCAGAGGAAAGCTCTGGTTGCATTAACAAGGAATAGAAAGCTCATTTTGAATGCTATTACAGAGAAAAACACCAGTCGAATTGTCACAGAATGCTGTTGTAAATCACAGTCGTGTCACTCTTGAACTTTTTGGGTAAAATTTATTACTGCCTAGAGCAACTACCATTTGCCATATGCAGTAATAGCACAATGATTTATTATAGAGAGCGCGACAAGCACTTCAGCCAATCTCTGGTCATTTCATTTGTCAATGTTCAACAGATCCGTTCAGCATGCACTAAAAGCTTTAAGTTTCTTTGTTCTGAAGAGGACAGTAGATTCCCTTTTGATGTGTCTGCTGTGATTGGGTCTTAAAGTATCAGTCCTCATATGACTCATCTGTAGAGACTCCATTTCTTTCTGCCTGACGCAATGATGTCTTTAGCTACGAGACAGGATGGGATTATTCTCAGAACTCCAATAATCACAAAGACTGGCCAATTAAAACCCGGCTTAACCAAGAGGTCAAGACGTGGCTGGTTAGCATGTTCGAGTTAGCCCCTGGTAGATGTTCTAACTACACCATCTGGACCTAAAAAGCATGTTTCTCCATTGACCGAAGCATTGTGTTTTGACTAATTACATTTTTTGCAAGTAATATATGAGCATAATTAATTATTTATTTATTTGTTTTTCCATAAGCATTCTGACATTTTTTGCAAGTAATGCATGAATAAGATATTATACAATATAATAAATAGCATTTATGATGAGAGTTGGTAACCAGGCAACTGCCAATGACATGAATGGGATGCTAACGGACAGCTTTTCTCCAGGTATTACTGACCTCCTTGGTTATAACCAGTCTATACTGATTCAATGCAACATGTCTGACATTCACTTCAGTGTCTCTGAGATCATCTGTGACTTTTTTACAAAACCTTAAAACTCACAGAACTCCATAATTCACAGAACCAAGGTTTAATAAGTTCCAAAACAGAGCGCAGAGGGAACGTTTTATTTTTTTCTTGGGATCTGTAAATGTCTGACTGAAGTATGAGAATTTTCCATTCCATTCAATTTTTGCAACAACATGGTCATTTTCAACCAAACTTAAAGGTCAGGTCAGGCAATGAATCAATGGTTCAGCTGAAAGGCCATTGATAAAAACGAATCATAAATACACACTTTTCGGCAACATATATATTAAGGCCGTCAGATCTCTGCCCTGGAGAAAGTCGTGCTTAATTCAACAACCGCAACTATTTTCCAAAGATATAACACTCATGGGGGGGGGGACTTATAAATAAAAGTTGAACTTATATTATTCAGTTTTTTCACATATTGCCTTTCTTCCTCAAGAACAACTTTGAGTCGCTGTCTATGCAGACATCAAAGTTATTTCTCTTGAGACAAATCCATGTGTCCAAGGGCAATTTGAATTCAAATTCAAAGGCGGGAAACAAACCTTCTGATGAAATCAACGCTAGCAATGCCTTGTTAATTGGATGGATGGATGGATGGTTGACAGATAAATAGACAGACACACAGATAGAATGATAGATAAAACAATAAATAGAACGACAGAACGATAGATTTCATTTCCATCCAACTTACCACTGCATTACGAACAAAATGTTATCAGTGATTTCCTGGATGGATGAACCAAACTGCACATAAAGGAAGTCTAAAACATTACAAATTATCATGACTTTTGTCCACATTGCTGTATTGTGGCCAATCGTATCTGAAACCCTGCTGGATCCTCTGAATTTGACCCCAGGACTTCAGTGATGGATGTCAGATGTCTCAGACCTCCTTCTTCACTCTATGGGCCCACATTACTCTTCCTTTCAGATACAGAGTGGCAGTGAGAGCTTATGTCACAATGAATGCTGGGATATATGTTTTCCTGGGCCCAAACGGATTATGTGTCTGCAAACTCATAGTTTGAACCTTATTCATCTCAAGGTTAGAACCCTGACTTCTGGCACTCAGTCTTCAGCAAAAGAGGGATGGGGAAATAAGAAAGAGAGAGAAGGAACGAAAGGGCGAGTGAAGTTAAGTGTTGTTCTTAAGAGCGTCTCTGTCAGAAAATGCACATTATGTGCTGTCACATCCATCAGTGTGTGCGGTCCAGGCAGATGGAGCTAGAAGAAAACACATATGAGGGGATGCTGGAACCTAAACCAGATATCACTTCAAACATCATTCATGGTAGAATCAGACTCTGAAACGAATGGTATTGAATAAAATCTACTTTATATTTTGACCCATTTGTACAAGTCATTATGTAAAATATACATACTGGCTTTAGAGTGCTAAGAGTGTGAACAGATGTATGGATGTGTTAGACAGTTGAGAAAAATTGGGAAATTCCATTGGGAAAGAAAAGAAAAATCTGAACCTGGACAAATTGAAGCAACCAGAGTGTATCTCATAAAAACATGCCCAAGTCTCAATTCACCACAAAGTCAAAAGAAGAAAAATTAGATACTATATTTTTCATAAGAAAAATTAAAATATTAGACATTTTCACCACAATTAAGCACATTTCCTCTCTAACTGGAGATTGCTGTAATACAATCATTTTATTGTCTTTAACAAATGCCAGCAAAACTAATTCTATCAAGGTCCCAAATGAACATTCGTCAAGTACCAAATGCAAGTAAAATTTGACTTTGGGAGACATGCCATTGCCTTTTAAAATAATACAGTAGATGACAGATTAAATTGTTCTGACAGAGGTAATGTGAGCAAATTAAGTACATTATATTAAGAAAAGCTCAGTTAAAGTTATTCTCCTTTTAAAAAGGTAAAATTGTTACAGTTACTGTATATAATGGCAGGACATGCAGTGACACACTCTTCACATTAAATAAATAAATATATATATGTGTGTATGTATGTGATTTGCTACCTATATTTAAGGAACAGAAATGATGCAAAATACAGTTGGCCAGTTACAAATATTTATGGGCAATACATTTGACTGATACGGGCATTAACGGAATAGTGCTAAAAATTTAAATGTGCAGAAAATGTACTCATCCTCAAGCCAAGATGTAGATTAGTTTATTTCATCATCTGAACTAATTTGGACCACAAGGTGAAATTCACTTGCTCACCAATGGATCCTCTGTTGTGAATGGGTGCCGTCAGAATGAGAATCTAAGCAGTTGATAAAAACATCACAATAATCTACATATTTGATGGCCTAAGAGTGAGTAGACTTTCTGCAAAGTTTCATTTTTGGATGAACTATTGCTTTAAGCTTCCTTATACAGAATAAAAAAATTATAATAATGTATAATTATTTTACAATTTAAATTAAAAGCAAAAAATAGTTTATTTCTTTCATTTTAAGGTGAAATGTGACCCAGACACAGGATTTGTGAGATTCACCCTTAAACATCCACAGTATGCATGTAGAGCATCACACCAGCGCTGTCAGAAGAACCACAGCTGTGCAGGGACGTATGGTGTGACTCTCTGTCCCTGTGCATGTGTGAGTGGGTATGTGTGTGATGTTTATTACTAATCCCAAACACAGAACAGATGCATTCCTAATTGCAAAGCAAAGAAAGTGAGGCCATGCGTGTATGTGTGGAGGGCGAACAAAAGTTCAGGTCTATCAATTTAACATCAGTTTATTACAAGCATCCAGCAGTAATGCCACACATACAATCTCATACACTCACTTTAGACTCGTCAGTCATTCTTTTCCTCTCTCCCACACTCACAGAACGGTGAAGTCCAGAGAGAAGGTCACTGACAGAGAAAGTATTTGAAAAAGAAATTCAGTTTCTTCATGAGTCTGTTCAGCAGTGACATTGAAGTTCATCTATTTGCTTCCTTTAAACAGCCTTTTTTAAAAATCTGCTCTTTTTAAGAATGTGATGTAAAAAAAAACTCAACAAAAAGGCAGACACGTCTCCTTGAAATATAACTTGTTACAAAAATTTTTTTTAATTGAGGTCCAGCAGTGTAATAGCGCTGGACTATCGCACTCTGACTTAATTAAAGGCACAATATGTCATTTTCGCCGCTAGAGGGCGCGTATTCAAAATAAACAAATAGACAAAGTAGTAGTTTGATGATGCCGTGACTGAGTGCGGAATCATGGGAGTTGTCGTCTTCATCCCCATAGCCGATGCAATTAGACGGGACTCGGGCAGAAATCATGTTCACGGATGAGCTAATGATTTATTAACATAATGAAGCAGGGTGAGGCTGAAAGCCGTTGAAGCGAAACGAGGCCGCTGAATGAGCATGACACACGGCTCGAAAGCAGAGGAGCTTTTATTATGCCACAGTCGACCGCTTCCGCTCCTTCCGGTCGTGCGTATGTGGGGTTAAGCAGCTCTGTTTTATCATACTAGATATGTTTGAACGTTCTGTTATAATGCTACTCTGTGCGGTCATCACCGGTCTAATAAAATGCACAACATATTAAAGCGTCTTAGGTGTTTCCATGTTTTCTACAAAACAAAACCGAGGAAATCGAGGGGTTATGACGTCATTGGCAGGCGACACAATGACACTATGGACACGGTCCGTGTCACTAGCTAAAATTGCTTATTTCTCTGGATTTAAACATTCTTTGAAAAATTTGGGATAATGTAAGTACACAAGTCAGCAAAATATATAACACTGTTCTAGTGGTTTTTGAATACTTTAATAAAAAAATCTTACATATTGTGCCTTTAAGTTCACAGGAAGAGGTTACCTAGTGTAAACGGGAATATGTTTATGGAATGGCCCGTATCTTTCATCTTTTCAGCCACAAAGAGAATGAAACCTTTTCGAACATGTTTTTAGTGAATCTAAGTTTTAACTGAATAATACCTAATCAAATCTTAAGTGCAGCTATATTAAAGCCACCAATGCAATTAAAAGTCTTTAAATTATGTAATCATAAAATCTCTTTACCGGATGCGGGGCTGTAACTCTGACCCCGAGTCGTCATTCCTCCAGCGTGCCATTATGAAAATTCAGTAATTATTTAATTTACCAATTAGTGAAGAAGTCTTGCAAGGAAAAATGCTAACAATTCATTCAATTTGAAATTAACATGACCCATGGCAACTGGATGTTAATTTTGCAAGTTTATGAAAGCCACAGAGCAATAATCTGATTAAACTATTCTTTTAAGCAATAATTATAGGGAAAATTACAATTGACTTCCCAGACTGTGTCTACAGAAATTGTGAAAGAAGGACTTTATAATGCCGTTCACACCAGCTACATTTTCTTAATCAGTATTTTACCTTTAAAAATACATATAAATGCATTTTAATAGTAAGAATAACATATATTATAGATATATTAATATAAAATTAACATAAACTAATTAAAATAAATTAACAAATATTAAAATAGTATTTTGATTGTTTTTTCTTTAATATTATTATATACATATTGAAAAAGAATTAAAAATAATTACAATCAAAATTGCAAAATTGTGCAAACTACAAGAGAGAATTATGTAATTTATATTTATATTATATAGATATAATTAACAAATAATCGTTACATAGTTTCTGAAATGAATTGCGATTGATCCCACCTAACATTAAAGTTTTTAATATACTTTTATATTGCAATCATTTCACATTAAATCTTCAAATTAATGTACAAACAACATAAAGACCGTGTATATATACCTCACCCCCCCTAATATTTAACCATTGACTAAAGCCATTCAACATTACAGTTTAATTGAGAGCTATCAATTTTAACATTGATTAGACTTTAAAAAATAACTTCTAATTTCAGTGAACTTAAAACAATCTTCACATAAAACCATTATAATAAATAGCATATTTAGCTACCTGTACCCTTCAGCAGGAAATATACAGAAATTGAATAAAGCTATCAAAAACTAAATTCTAAATTAAATATAGATTAATCAAGCTACAAAATTTATTGATTTCCTCTTTTTTTCTTTTGATCTTTGATTAACAGACATCACAGCAGCTGGTTATTTTGGGGGGGGTGCGGTTTCTTTAAGAGCTGCCGCTGCTGAACATGACGCGGATCTGACACGTATCATATTTTCTCTCAACTCTTTACATTTTCTGACCCACTTCAGGTCTTAAAGTCTCTATTAATGAGCTGACGAGTTAAATCGGGTGTGTTAGATGAGTGATACAGTGCTGGGCTGCTCCAGGATAGTTTTGAAAACCATTTCAGAGACATGTTCTTAAATGTGACTCATATAAAATATATTACATGCATGCACAGTTTTAAGGCAGCTTTAATCGCCTTTTTGTAACTTCACTGACCACGACATTGCATGCACGTAGTTTATTTCACGCTTTGATATGAAAGGATACAGGCTATAGCACGCGCTGGTGCCTTTGTGCGTGCAATTGAAGAGCACGCGCTGCGAGAACTCAGATTATGTCCCCAAGCTCCTCTCGCTGTCTCTGAGAGGCAGGTGATAAGACAGAGCTTTTGCCAAACACACACACACAAAATGTTTATTTTTAATGGCTTTGCTAGTGTCATAAGCCAGGGAAAGGTTCAAATCATAAGATAAGTTGGCTCGCTTTTAATATGTGGTTGCAAAGCAGAAATAAGAACATCAAATAGCCAGATCAATCAGAGGATCTGTGCTCAGACTCAGAGAGGAAAAGGTTTCTCCCTCAGGCGAGCTGTTTGATGGAGGAAGCCGATCAAGGAGAAATAGGCAGAGTGGCAGCATTGATGAAAGTAGGGGATGTTTATCTGCTGAACGGATGATGGAGGTTTTGTGTCATCAAAGAGTACACAAAATTATCTACATTCCATACATTGGAATTCATTTGGATCTCATAAGATTTCAGCAACATCCACAGGAATTCTTAAGGACTACACGCTTCAACTGCTCTTAAGGTGCTAACTCAGAACCCAACTCGGCTTTGTTTGAGTGTATGAATATAACAAATAAAGTTACTGTTTATCATTATTGATATTGGTGTGGGCAGAATAGTGTAATTATGACTAAACGTAACTCTGAGTCTTGCTGCCTTCTCTCTTTACATAATAACTTTAACTTTGATGATGACAATAAACTTTGATGACAGTTAATGTGTCTTTTTTCAACAATTATGCTCAAAATAAAAGTCCAAAATAAACCCTCACACCAAATGCGGGTAAAGTTTGACTTATAAATAAAGTGGCAAACGTATATCTAGTTACAGTATATATAAATAAACTGAGTTACTGGTCATAAATATTGTTTTAAATGGCAAGGTCCTTGTGATTTTTTACTTGACGACATCAGTATAAGATGATAATCAAACAAAGACAAATTGTGGTGGGGGTGTAGGGGGGGGGGGGTAATGGTAATGATGAGCTGATTGAAAAAAAAACAATCATATGGTGATTAACTGTAAGAGACATTATCCAAATTCCATGCTTAGTCACAAATTAAAAACCAAAATCAAGCATTTCAAAAAATGTAATTGAATATGGAGGTGTCATCCATTAAAAAAAAATCTCTGTTAGCACTGCAGCAGCCATTTCTCGGGCTTTAGCAGCTCAAATTAGTCCCAAGCAATTAAGAGTAGAAAAAGCAAAGGTCCTAGTGATGACATCCAGTTAAGCTGAATTAAATGACAATGTGAAACAGCAGTGGAATCATTACCATGGCTTTCGCAGCAGGTCAGTGGTTAAGGCTGACTTAAAGAGATCCTACAAATTTCTAGACATCTCATTACAGTGGATAAATATGTGATATATATATGTCCTCCAATAGGCCTATTGTACTTGAGGAATCACATTATAAAATGTACACAATGAGACAATCCACATAATCATCTTCATGACCTGCAGTCTGCCATTCTAATGAGCATTATCTTGAAGTAAATTGCCTTGTTTAATATTCTCAGTGTGTTGCTAATGGGGCTGGCATAATGTTGACAAAATAAGGCACAAATGTATGCTGTTCATGTAATTCACATGATCCGCTTTAATGTACAAGAATCTACAAGCCGTAATTCATTGGGAGTCTACAGCGGATACATGTACCAATGATTTTAATGGAGCAAAGATCAATGTTAATTTTACTGTATAACAGCAGACTCCGGATGTGCTGGTACAGTAAGTTAATAGGATTTCTTTTATTTCCTAAGAGCCACATTTCAAATCTTATAAATTCCACAGGTCTCAAAACAGAACAATCCTTCATTTTCACTCCTTATTCTATTTTGTTCTCTGTTGGGGCGCTTTGTGTAAAGGGGCCCCCGAAGAGAGATTAACGTGCCTAGATTAGCATAAACTAGCTGTGGTGTGGCATCAGTTTACACACATACAGTGAAGGGTCGGTGTCTCTGATCGCCAAGCTGATATCATGCTGCTCTGAGCATATCATTTGCTCCACAAAATTACATTCTTACATTGCTAAGAATATCACTTTTTGTATCACCAGTCACTTGAATCCATTGATGCTATTATAAAATCTGATTAAGTATGATTAAACATCAGTTCTTGAACTTTTCACAAGACAGATGAGGTGACAGCAGTTCTGGCAGGTTTATTTCCAGGTCAGCTGATCGGTGGGACTGATGAGTAACAGAAGGAAGGTCACTGAGGTCTCTGTCCTGTTTTGTCACCGCGGTACCCTTGAGCAAGTCGTTTAATCTCGCATCATATAAAGGGGATTACAGTTTGTCTACAGCAAACTCCTTCGGATAAAATAGAAATTTCAATTTTAGATATGTTCAAGGATCTGAAGGCTGATAAAGCTTAGAATTTATAAATATTTTCAAAACTACTGACCGAGCACCTGACTTTCCTTTTGATGGACTCGAACTCAGAGACAAAAATTCAGGGACATATTCAGTATGAATTTGAATACATAACCTGCAGAATTGGCATGTTTATTTTTAAATTCTATGTCAATTACATTTACATTCTTGGCAGATACTTTCTTATCAAAGTGACCTACAAGACAGTAGATAAATTGTGTATATTTCAATTACAAGAAGATAAGGAAACAGAAGACAAAATACATTCTAAAGGGCAGCGACCTAAACCAAAAGAACAATACACACACGCAAATAAATGTCTGTGATAGGGTTAACAAGTTACAAACTAGCTAAGACAGACTAATATTTGATTACTCTCTTAAAACACTGGCTTTGTGCATTATTATCATTATATTTTGCTTTTGCATTAGCACTTGAGTCTTGCACCACCAGTCTACCTTTTTTCCATATTGAAAATACACGTCTCTGGCTACACATCCGCAAAACCTGAAATATGCTGCACAGGGTACATTCTGCTGCACTTTTCTGGTCACTTGTCCACAAAAGGTTCTATAAGCAATAATGCGGGTTTATTAAACAGTCCAGTTCCATTTAAAAAACATGCATGTGGGTACATATTGGTGAAATGACACTCCATTGTTTGCAGCACGTTTCACGGCAGTTTCAAAGGTAAACGTAGTGATTGGTGCTAAATAGATGCTAATCTCATTTGAAATCAAAGTACCCCCTACACCAAACTCTAAACCTAACTGATAATGTGAACAAAAGCAAATGTTACATAAAAACACATTCGTTGAAGCAACCATGCTGTTTTAGCTTTGAAGTCTTTTGTGAAGTGTCATGGTTTGTGTTTCATGGGACTTGTAACCGAGCGTTACGCATTGCAAGTACCAGGTGAGCTACTGAGCAAGTTTACCATGTCAAAAAAAAAAGAGCCAAAGAAAAAAACATATGGAGGAGATTATGGGATGTAAATGTCAAAATGTATTATTTTACCAATCATGTACTATGGTAAAATAATTTAGAGATTATAACATAGTATTGTGCAAGGAACCATTTGAAAATAAGTCTTTATTAACTAATTATCTGCACCTGTAAAAACTTGTGTGAAAAGGAACAAAAACTGTTGGTGTTTTATTGCCTCTAGTGTTTATTTAAACTGGAAAGTGCAGTGAAATCTATGTATTGGCATGTTTTTGCAGTTTTTTTAAAAATGTAGACCGAGTCACATATTTCTAAGGAGACTGGGTTGCCTTTTTCACACTTTTTTGGCTGTCATGATAGTCAGTGCACGAACATGAGAACCAGCAATCAACTTTGAGTGTGATTCATGGTTTCCTGTGATTGTGATAACTGTCTAAGAACAATTATACCACCTTTGTGCAATAAAATATTAATGAAAACACACCCTTTTGTTATATGACCCTTTAAATGCCCCTTAGTACAAAAATTACACTATTTTCGTGGAATCGGGGGACCCTCAGTTCATGAGGCCAAAGTGGCAGCTGCTCAAAGCCTATGTGCACACCTATGATAAAGGTACTACAATATAATACAATAATTGTATTTCAAAGTTTCTGTACCACCAAGACTGGGTACTGTGGTTCACATAAAAACTGAATGATTCATAATTGGTTCGGCTTCTTATTAAGTGTCAGGGTGGAACGAGGTAAAGTTTGTAGGTAAAAGGTTAGTTCACTCTGACTTGCCAAGTCAAATTTTGTGGATCTTTTTAATAAGTCACTATCAGCAGCTAGAAGTGAACTTGTGACCCAACTACATGTCTGCTCTTACAAAAATAAATGACAGCTTTGTGTCATCATGTGAAATACAGACTGACAGCAAGTGATTCACCATCACCACTCCAACAGAATGATAAAACAGGAAACTAGTTCTCGATTCTCTCTCCACAAATGTGTAAGTACATAAATAATAAAGCGTTTTAATTTTTAATCTTTAAATGTGTCTGTGTGTGCGCTTCTGGTAGTGTGGGTAATAGTATGATGAAGAATGTTTTGGGCGTGACTGTTAGTATGACAAATATTGCAGATGTGTGTCTGTAATGAGCGTTTAGAGAAATAGGTTTTACAGTATGTGTGTACGTGTATGTGAATCTTGCAGTGGTTTCCTGCTGTGGGCGGCTCAGGATTAAAGGTGGATTAATGTCGTTTAGTAGCACTAATCTGCCTCAAACTCTCCTGTGTTTGTCCACAAAGCTACAAGACACCAAATTCATGACCACGACTATTGTATCAGCATTAAACTCAACTATGACCAACCAAACAAATTAATAACCACATTATTTCAGCACCTTTTAGGAAGAAAACTAATTAAGTGAGAATAACTGGTATTGGTAGTTCCTCCATTTGATATTCTGAGGCAGGGTTTTTTTTTTTTAAATATCTGATGCCACAGAGCCCTTTCTAAGACATAAAGGAATATTTTTTAAATAAAGACCCCTTTGACACATGTACACATATAAAAATACAAATATTATAAATAAGTCTAAAGTGTCGATTGAAAAAAGCTGTATTTTTCCATTTATTTTAGATTTAAATTTTGTCAAAAAATATTTGTCAATCATATATATATATATACATATATATACAGTATATACAGTGGGTACGGAAAGGATTCAGACCCCCTTAAATGTTTCACTCTTGTTATATTGCAGCCATTTGTTAAAATCATTTAAGATAATTTTTTTTCCCTAAATGTACACACAGCACCCCATATTGAAAAAAAAACACAGAATTGTTGACATTTATTAAAAAAGAAAAACTGAAATAAATATCACATGGTCCTAAGTATTCAAACCCTTTGCTGTGACACTCATATATTTAACTCAGGGTGCTGTCCATTTCTTCTGATCATCCTTGAGATGGTTCTACACCTTCATTTGAGTCAGCTGTGTTTGATTATACTGATTGAACTTGATCAGGAAAGCCACACACCTGTCTATAAAAGACCTTACAGCTCACAGTGCATGTCAGAGCAAATGAGAATCATGAGGTCAAAGGAACTGCTGAAGAGCTCAGAGACAGAATTGTGGCAAAGGCACAGATCTGGCCAAGGTTACAAAAAAAAAAAATTCTGCTGCACTTAAGATTCCTAAGAGCACAGTGGCCTCCATAATCCTAAATGGAAGACGTTTGGGATGACTAGAACCCTTCCTAGAGCTGGCCGTCTTGCCAAACTGAGCTATCGTGGGAGAAGAGCCTTGGTGAGAGAGGTGAAGAAGAACCCAAAGATCACTGTTGCTGAGCTCCAGAGATGCAGTCGGGAAATCGGAGAAAGTTGTAGAATGTCAACCATCACTGCAGCCCTCCACCAATCTGGGCTTTATGGCCGAGTGGCTGGATGAAAGCCTCTCCTCAGTGCAAAACACATGAAAGCCCGCATGGAGTTGTGAGATGGTGAGAATAAGATTCTCTGGTCTGATGAGAACAAGATATAACTTTTTGGCCTTAATTCTAAGCGGTATGTGTGGAGAAAACCAGGCACTGCTCATCACCGGTCCAATACAGTCCCAACAGTGAAGCAGGGTGGTGGCAGCATCATACTGTGGGGATGTTTTTCAGATGAAGGGACAGGCACGACTGGTTGCAACGGGGAAAGATGAAGCGGCCAAGTAGTACAGGATTAATCTGGACGAAAAAACCTTATACAGAGTGCTCAGGACCTCAGGACTTGGCCGACGGTTTCACCTTCACAAGACAAGAACTAAGCGACAGTAAATAACGAAGGAAGTGGATTCACAACAACATCTGTGATGTTCCTGGGAATGGCCCAGCCAGAGCCCTGACCTTTAAACCTATTGCAGCCTCTCTGGAGCGGACTAAAAAATGGCTGTCCACCAACGTGTTTACCTCCAACATGACCAGAACTGGGGAGAGGATGGCAAGGAGAATGGCAAGAGGATCCCAAATCCAGGGTTGAAAAAAACTTGTTGCATCTTCCAAAAAGATCATGCTGTATTAGATCAAAGGGTGCTCTACTATATACTGAGCAAAGGGTTTGAATACTTAGGACCGTGTGATATTTCAGTTTTTCTTTGTTAATAAATCTGCAAAAATGTCAACAAACACACAAAATGTGTTTTTCTGTCAATATGGGGTGATGTGTGTACATTAAGGAGGAAAAAAAATTAACTTAAATGATTTTAGCAAATGGCGGCAATATAACAAAGAGAGAAAAATTTAAGGGGGTATGAATACTTTCCGTACCCACTGTATATATATAGATATATATATATATATATATGTATATATATTATATATATCTATATATAATATTAATACACGATAAACATACAGGAATAGAATAATTTTGTGATAAAAATTATTTAAAAAAAACAAATTGAAAAAATAGGGTCCCACCTGTAGAAAGTTAAATTTATCAATAAATTAAAAGTTTAACTATTTTTTAAATAATTTTTTACTATTAATTAGTATAATTAATTATATAATATTAATTAGTAATATTTCTAACAATTTTTAATAAAGGCAAGTTTATGATCTGTAAGTCCGAGCATCAGAGTTTGATACTAAATGTTGAGCTTCTCCAAAGACACAGTTTTTCCCACTTTGCACAAGCCTAATAACTTTTAAATGTTAGTACAACACTGTCGAACAATGAATACAAAATCAACAGTAGGGCTGGGCGATATGTCAAAAATATCTTATCGATAATCGCCTTTAAAAATATTGCGATATCCAATAATATTGTCTACCTAAGCCCCACCTCCACCATGCCCCGCCCCCACCGAGACAACATTGCCGACATGCACCATAAACACACACCATGTTCAGTTTTAATTATTACCACAAAGTTTGGTTTTACTTTTCTTAGTTTGTGCTTAAACTAACAGAAAACATTAGCTTTGCTCTTATTTTGGTGTTGCTAATAATTTCCACTCTGTTCTTATCAAATTTGTGTTGTGAAATGTTGAGGAAAAATAATAGAGCCCAATTTTAAGTCAATCATGGTGAAGTTGGACAATCTAGTGGTGATTGTAAGAATGATAAATGCATGTTGATGTCATATATATCATATCTTGAATAAAATATGCCTATTTCCGATGTTTCTTTCTTTTTGGCATTATCGCGTGTGTAGACACATTTCATGATGGTAAGTTTAATTCCCTTAATTATAACAATTGCAGCGTTATTTTTAAAATTGTAGTCAAGCTATAACATATTTGATATCTATCATGTATGACTAAAATCATGCAGGGATTAAAAACGAATTCTGAGCAAAAACGTTAAGGTCCCCCCCCTTTCTGGTAGCCTATAGTTCGGAGGTCTCTTTTGGCCCATAAAAACAACTGCTTTATTTATTTAGAAGCAGGGTAATTTGATTTTCATTTTTGTATTGTAATTTTTTATAATTTTTATTTTATTAATCAAAATACAACTCCCACAATATAATATTCAGTGTTGGGATGCCGAAACTCCGAAAGCGTTGAGGGTCGAGCTGAGAAGCCTACTATGTCTTCATCCGTTTGCAACAAAACTTTATAGAATTTATAGTGCTATATCTCAGCTTAATTAAACATAATTATATTGTATACACGGTTTAAAAAATATTGCACTGAAATGTGTGCTGAAGGAATTTGCGTATTTAATTATACCTGTCATGTTTGTGGTTTTTCATCATTATATAGTCTGTTTAAATAAATATTCAGAAACACACGCAGTGCTACTTTTTGTCTTTTTTCAGTTGAACTTTTATTAAACTGCAGATCAAAATAGAACAGGCCTATACCCTAAATAAGGATAAATTATATTGGACCGCATCTCCAAAATAACGCATACACAGATGCACGTTGCCATTACAGTAGTCAGCGCTGAACAACAGGCAAATAAAATATAAACTGAGGTTACAAAAGTGATTCAGTCAAGATCAGTGAGGGATTATCTTTTCTTTTGTTCTTTGATTAACATTAATGACTGGCGGCAGCGGCTGCTGTCAATGCACGGATCCAATACACCCTTGATTTCTTTCTCAACTCTTTACGTTCACTTAAGACATAACCGATTGTATTTGGGATATTTTGATATCATTTTGTGTGTATTTGTCCATTCGAATGTGTAAGAATGCGAGAAAGAGAGCCCAGTCCAGTGTCGCGTATATAATCGGCGCTTTCGTGCGTACATTTGTGGTCGTGCCACCGCACAGAACAAACAGCGCGTGAGTGCAGAAGTGAGTTATATTTCGTCTTCTTGCAGTTGAATCTTTTGAAATCACAATAAATGCGCATACAGAAATCGAGAAGCAGAATCGAAATTTAATTTTATAACAAGTAATTCGATTCCTGACCTTATGCATCTGATCTGTTTTCCGAAATTGGAATAGCTTTTCGATTCCCAACCCTCCTATTATTTCATTCTTGCATGCAAAAAGAACCAGCTATGGTGGATCGGGGATAGTAAAATATTTTTGCAAATTACTAGGTGCTCCATTTGTCATTTTTCTTAACGAGAATGTCGATAATCGTCTGTTACCTGACTGTTGACATCGACATCGCGATACTTACGAGACACGTCGTATACAGATATATCCTGCATTGCAGCACAGCCCTAATCAACAGTGCCGCCAAACCACAGCTGACACAGCCAACGAACGAACATCTCATTCTCATAGCTAAGGCAGATTCACAGCTCTGAGAACGGTTCATCAAAGGATTTTGAAGGGCACATTTCATATTGTCTACAGTGAACTAATGAACCAGAAGGCCATTGGATAGAAAGTTATGCTCCTACATTTATATTTAGTCATTTAGCAGATGCTTTTATCCCAAACGACTTACAAATGAGGAACTTCACAAGCAATTTATCATAAAGGAGCCACCAATACTTGCAATGCCGCAATTGCAAGTATAAAGAGAAAGCTAGAACAGTACAAATGACAGTAAAATGCAAAAGAGGAAAAAAGAAAAGAGAAAACAAGAACAGAATTGTGTTTTTCAGGAAGTGCCATTGCCTACGGTTGAGAAATAGAGTGAAGGATCAGACCTAGTTTGGCTTCTGCATCTTTATTCAAGACATAATTTGCATTTGATAAAATAAAGAATTCAAATGTAAACCAAGCAAGGCTTTTGTCTTCCTCTTGGTCTTCTCAGTGGATAATCCTGATGGGGTAGAGGGGTTTCTGATAGTGTTACTGAAGGGGCTTTTGCTTCAGATTCAGCCTGCATAATTAAACAGAGCCAGTCACAGGAGAACTGCGTCCAAATCCACAGTGTACAGCACCACCAAGTGCAAAAAGGAAATTTCTTATTGTCTTGAAGAGAGAAGGGAGAAATTAGCAGTTACATGCAACTTTTATTTCCCTCTGTCAGTTTTCCCTTCATCTGTGCTTCTTTCTTTGGTATTTTGCGTTATTTTAGTCTTCTATTTCACGAGCCTATTTCATCAGCAACAGGATCTCTGCGCAAAATTTTTTAGCCGATTCATATTTCACATTCCTTTTTTTTCTGCACACCTCATAAAAATGCCCAGCAGGAAGTTGATTGCTGACAGCCAATCCTCAAACAACAGACAAGTAATCTTTTTCCTCCCTTTACTCTTGCTCGTCTTCAAATTGCCACTTCTTTGTTTATTTATTGCTTCTAACGTTTCAATGCCATCGTTCCTCAGCTCCTTTTGTTATCTTCTGTTCCCCTCTCATCCTGCTCTTTCTGGAAAGTATGTGATGGTGTGTCGTTATTCAGGTCTCCAATTAAAGTGGATGGATATGAGTAAAGTCTGCCGAAAGAATTGAAGCTGAGACTTGGAAGAAAATATTTGGCCAAAACATCAGGCAAGGCACTTCCACTATCTCAAATAACAGTCACATCACATAATCAAACATAAATACAATGACCCCAAAGTAAACATCAATCAAGCTATTATTATTATTATTAAAAATCATTGTTATAAAAAAAATTCACTTTTTAACACAACATAAATGTGTGTTGGAAATGTGTGTACACATCCACCTTATAATGCTAAAAATCCACCCAGCGGTTCAAATTTTTTCTTTTCTCACATCCGGTTGTCTGAGATTCCTGTCAGAATGAATAGTATTGCACAGGCCCCCACTGGATAGTTGCTATTGACAAGCGCCGTCTTACCTTTAGACCAGCCTGAGGAGCGAGAGCTTGTCCCCATTGTGCTCAAGAATGTCTCAAGAATGTCTCAGATTAAGCGATTGAGTTGTTTTGTTGTTGGATGTAATAATGAGCATAGCAGTCGTCATTTACTTCCGACCAGAGTATGTGAGCGGAGCGAGGAGTGGAGAGACGTGATTTTTCCTGGAGCTAGGAGCGGATTTTTTGAAAGTCAGAGCGTTGAGGTTTTCAATCGCTCCGAGAACGCTCCGCCACTGCTCCGTCACGAGCACAAATTATGCCAACTCAAGTATTAAACATAATTAGTTAGCTTGTCAGATATGTGGATCACATATGAAGGTAAAAACGGCGATGGACGAGTGCGGGAGGTTAAAGCATGCTGTAAATTGTACAGTTTGTTAATCTCAGCTCGAAACTAATGTGCTGCTACATTGCTGCACACGGACAGAACACACAAGCTAGTAGTGTTCCAATAAACCAAGTTAAAACTATTCTTCTAGTATTATGCATTTATTTTTCGTTTAATATAATTACTGAACAGAACTTTGATTTTTCAAGCATAGTGAAATAATATAGCCGCGGAGCGGTGTTTCTGATATCAGAGAGCGAGGAGTGGAGCGGGAGCGGGAGCGGGAAATGGTGAACTCGGAGCGGAGTGATTATTAAATGCTCGGAGAGCGGAGGGGAAATGTTGCCGCTCCACTCCACTCACATACTCTGCTCCGAATGATGTGAGCCGATGACGACGCATTGAGGATTAAAACTTTCATTTTTACGAATGCAGCGCGATCCACGACTCTGCCAAATGATTTAAAGGGGGCCATTAGGATGTACATGGCACTTTCTAGTTCAAAGGTGTTCTGATCTGAAATGTGTGTTTGCAGTGGTGGACACAACACCTTATACTGGGAAAATCCCACCCAGTGTTTTTATTTAATTGCTCAAATTTTACCCCTTTCTCAAAATAGAAACCGATGTCAGATACCTGTGAAGGATGGCCCCTCCCACGATAGTTTGATTGACAGTTGCGTTTCAGCACAGACTGGACTGGTGTCTTACCTTAGACACGCCCTGAGTGAGCTGTCATCAGTCCGCTATTGTTTCACAGCCGGAGCAGATGTAGACAAGAATGAATCCTAAGCGATTGAGGTCTTCTGTTGTTGTAATGATGAACATAGCAGTCGTCATTTACTCACAACATCTCAGCCGCTGAACTCGCAGTGGATTATCGTTTGTTCTGAACGGGAATGTGCCCCCTCGATATGCCTAAACTGAATCATGTTCAGCCGCTTGAATCTATTTCGTGTCACAGCTGAAGGTTTACAGTCTGTCGGTAACCCCGGAAGAGAGGAGAGCTCCCTTAGCAATTAAAGCAACATGTAATAGAATGGGCGTGCTGAAAACAGAGTGATTGGGACAGGGTAAAAAGGATGTGTTTTTACACGACCTGAGAACTTTAACATCAAAGTAATTATAGCCTGTCATTGAGACCCTAAAGAATACTATAAATGTGCGAACAAAATGCGGCATCGATGACCCTTTAACAATGATATAATATTCTTGTAATAATAATAATTATAATTAGGGTGTTGTTGTTGTTGTTGTTGCTTACTTGCTTTTGTTGTTACTG
Source organism: Sinocyclocheilus anophthalmus (assembly GCA_018155175.1). Lineage (NCBI taxonomy): Eukaryota > Metazoa > Chordata > Actinopteri > Cypriniformes > Cyprinidae > Sinocyclocheilus > Sinocyclocheilus anophthalmus. The sequence goes on from JADLZN010004346.1 coordinate 100,612, forward strand.
TTGATGTCCATACTGGCAACTGCCAATAGATTCTACCAAAAGTAATATGCACAAAAATAATTTAAGTGGATGCATGACCTTTGACATTAACAACAAAAAATTGCTATCTGTGACTGCATCAAAACAAACCAGCAAATGTGTTTTCATGACCCACTTACATTAAGCCACTCTAAGACACTAATCATAATCAAAAATATATGATTGCCATTGCATTACGTAAATATAAAGAGGCATTTATTTTAAAACGATAGCAGAAGTTGCATTTGAAATCATATAATAATAGATATACTGTTCAAATATAGACAATAGATTTGGACCTGTTGAGTTCTTAGAACTAAGAGAATCTGGTTCTAAGAAAGTGTTTACATCATTGATTTTCACATGCATCTCAGTTTGATATAATTTTATCTAATGCAATGACACTAAATAAAAATGGAAAAACAGACTTTTCATTTCCAAACACAACTACAGTCTCACTGCTGCTTCAGCCAGAAGCTCACATTGCTCAACAAAACAGCACTACACAGTCACGGTGCTCACACTCTCCAGGGAAGTCAACCCACAAACACTTGGCCTAACCTTGTCTTACGCCACCTCGTCTTCTGCATACTTAAACATTCCTTAAAAAGAAAAAGGTACACTGCGACCACATCATACCGACCGCTAATCTCCACACTGCCGACCCCCCACACTGCCACATTCATTTTCAAGCACTGAATTCAGCACGCCTAATGCTACTGAATTGTACCACGTGGAGCCGAGCTGCTGTGCTGCAGTTGTGAAGGTGGGAGGAGAGAGAAATAATTAGCCTGCCAGCAGTCGAGAGTTAAACTAAGTCAGGGTGTAGCAAACCAAGCCTTGAAGTTCATAAGCCGCTATCTGAGTCATACAACGAGGGTGAAAATGTCACAATGTGTGAATGTGAGTGTATTAGAGCAGAACAAGATAGAAACGGAAACTAGCTGAGAGAGGACATCAATAAAGCATGTAAAAATCAACTTTGACTGTACTAATGCAAAATTTCCCACTTGTTGATCTGCTGCTCCCTTTTTCTTTCGATACAGTTTACCTTTGACCTAAAAGCAGCACTCTGTCGACCTCAATAAAGTGTTCTCATGAACACAAACCACACAATGAACTTAATCTCAGACTCTTTTTTTTCATTTAATTTGAATGACATGCCTGCTGGAGTCAGAGAAAACCCCTTGCAGGAAGCCTCAAGCTAAACCAGCTCAACCAGAAACACTTTCTCCGATAGAGAGATCAGGATTTGTCTACAGTCTGAGTGGAATGAAAGCCTGTTCTCACAAAGAGAGAAACATTTATAAGCTAATAACTTAAACAGTTTAAAGCTTATTTCAAATGTAAACATGGATGCAGTTTTTTTAAGATTTTACAGTTGACATTGGGGTAAAGACTGATTGAATAAAAAAATGCATAATATATTGCTAACCCCACAAGCTAAGATTTTTCTTTAATTCTGATGACTTTTCTTTGAGTCTTATAATAATCATCATTATTATAATAATCAATAATTAAAATTGTTAATATATTGGTTACACTTTATTTTAAGGTTTCCTTGTTACAGTCTGTATATTCTTACATTAAGTACTGAGTAAGTATTAACCTCGCACACCGACACTGTACTTACTCTATGGGTAGGTGTTGATACTTGTCATGTACCAATATGCTCAATTAATTGTGATTATAATTAGTAAGTACATGTAATGTGTACAAGGACACCTTAAAAATATTGGCTGTTGTTACCAAAATAGTTAATCAAATTAATTACATAAAATGAATAGATTATGATTATATGTGTAGTTTAGTAGCTTCCCGCTGCCTAGTAGAAAATAGTTACATTAGCTTAATAATTGTGTGCTCATTCCTGGTGTCAAAGAACTACAGAGTTCAATGGAGATAAAGATGTTAATAAGGCTAAAGAAGTCCCTGCCATTTTTGTGCTTTATTCTGCGCTTATATAAGTCGCTTCACTCGATTGGAGCCATGAATGTTCTAGCCATGATCCCTGGCATAGTGAGAGCCCATGCACAGACCTCTGAACCCCGCCTTTTACTCACAGGTAAGTCTTTGATAATGTGAAATGAATACTTAAGTCTCTCATCTGTCTTGATTACGGTCTCCTGTGTGCTCCACTCTTATCTCACTAAATTCTTTTTGTGTATTATATTGAGATAATGCTCGATATCCTCCAACGTTCATGTCCACCTCAAAGCTATGTTGCAAGACAGACCACGTGGTGGTTGCAGAGTTGAAAAGTTGGTTTGTTTTAAAGGGTCTTGGTACCATGTAGATAATGACACCTCTCAATCATTCTACTTACTCTCAGGTTGGGCAAACCTCTAGGACTGTCTTTCCTTGCGCCTGACATATCTTATTTTAGAGCTTTGGCCATGATAGTGACGTCCCAAGGTTTGCAATTATATGAAAATGATGGAAACAAGTTCAACATAAATTATCCCAAAACTATATAGATGTTAATACAGGGAATATGGAATACTGTGTTTTGAACCACCTAACAGGTCTGGTCTGTGACGCCTCCAACAGCTTAATTTGAGTTAATTCAAACTTTAAAATATTGAAGCAAAAGAATCTCTAGCATGGCTATTTAGGCCCGTACTTTCTTTGACATGTCTGTAATTGTTTGCTTTATCACTGAAGCCTAAAAACACTTCCAGCCACATGACCCCCTTCTGCCGGGGTCAGCAAAGTAGGTCCACAGATTTGGGAGTGTGAAAATCGGCAATCAAGCCTCCCACATATTATCAAAAGTGGTGTTTATGTGTGAACCCTTCTTGTTTAATACAGTATTTTTGATGTTGTTTTTATTGGCGCGTTGCCAAGGTAAAAATTTAACTCCTTTATTTTTATCCATGAATCGTGTGACCCATTTTAATGTGAAAAAACTACGCCTGTTATCGAGTTCTATTGCAAGACACAGCTTTCCCGGGGGTCACAGCACCTTTGCACTAAACCATTTTTTATCTTTCCTTCTTCCTTTTTCCCAAAAAACTATATAGATGAAAAATTAGACATCACAGTCAGCATTAACCATAGGTGGCCAAAACAGCACCCAATTAGTCAGGAACGGTAAGGGGACTGTTCTTTTTTTTTTTTCTTCCTCCCTCTTTTTCCCTCTTTTCTTTCTTCCTGGGGGTCTGTATTTATTATTTGCATCATATAAAATAAGCTTTAATGTACAAGCGTGTCTTCGTCCATCAAACTATTTTTTTATTTTCTCCATCATCATCAATTTGCTTGGCGGGATGCGGGGTTGCGCCGGGGGGTACCTTGCATTCCTTTTTGTCTTCTGGTAGAGTTCCTTTCCGGTTGGTCATCAAATAGTAAGTACGAATATGTCAGATCGCAGTCAGAGATATAACCTTACATTTAACCTTTAACAGGAGAAAGAAAGACGGGATCGGTTAGGAGAAAAAACACGTATCATCCGCGTAGAGAAATTATTTGGAGAAGAAAATGCAATTACAGTGGTCTGACAGGATTTTTTTTTCCCTTTTTTTTTTTTTTTTCATTACTTCCAAGTACCACTTTTAACATGAATTTAAATGAACCATTTAACAATTCACCATTTATTTTTCATCACTAGTCATTTTTGCTCTGAAGTTATTCACTGAATCTTAATGTTTAATTAGAATTTTATTTTAAATTTTAATTCATTTTATTCTATTACAATATAAAAATATAGTGATTATTAAATAATAGTGTGTGACTTATATTACTATTTTTTATTGTAAATATGAATTAAACTATTATACAAACTTAAAATAAACATTAAAATTGATATAAAAAATACTAGATGTTTAAACACTTATAAAAAGACAGTATTGTTTTTGTAGCAACTTATGTGTTTTGGGACAGAATCTCACCTAACTAATTACAACCTGAGATTTTCTACATGACACTCAGCCTTGGACTTTTAGGATGAATGTGCCTGAGAGGCAGTACGTTGCATTGTTTAATTCAAAGTTGGCACACTGACATTCAGTGCTGCCGGCCCGATGAGAGCGATACATACACCAGCGGCAATGAGTAATGTTTTGGATACATTCCCGCTTGTCTTGATACTCTGTGATATGCTGCTATAAAGGTCTGTGCATCAAGACACCATTAACCCTCACTAGTGGGAACTCCAGGTGACATGACCCTGCAAAAAATTCAACAACCTCACAATAATACACACAGGCACCAACAAACACTTTGGTATTTTGCCTTTAATATTATTTACCACTACATATTATAACTAGCCTTTCGGCTCATCTGCTCATTCATGTGCATGCTGCCGCCAGTTAAAATTATCAGAAAATATAGAGGACCATTATTATTAATCTGCGATATTGCCTTAGTCTTTAACACTACGCCAAATATGATATTCATGTTGTAGTACTCCCATTGATCACATTTAAAGATGTTATAACATGATATGATGTGAAAAGAGGGTTTAAAACATGAGCCTTCATAAAAAGTACAAACATATTTAAAAGGTATTTCCATCTCTCTCATTTCCCTAGAACTCACTGACTATTGCACTGGATAATTCCCCGTTGTGAGAATCCACCGGGTGAACGTTCTTAACACCATCTAAACAGACAACCCAGTTTAAACGACAGCGAACCCTCCCCGAGGTCTTGTTTCTTTGCATTGAGCAGTAAGTTATGCGGTTCTGTTTCGCAACTTACGAAAAATGGCAACCTTTTCCAAGGAGGGCCTTTTTCTCCTGAGAGAAATGGGGCCTACAACAGAATCAAGCTGGGTGCACTTTAACAGAGTGCACTAAAAAACGTGAATTAACATTGATTGACCTATTCAGGTGAAATTAACCTCCTCTTCAGTATTTTAAAACACCCAACCACCATGCGTATTTTTGTGGTTGTTTAATTGTGGTCACTTCACTGTCTCTACGGCGTTTTTCTTCTTTGGTTTTTGGACATTTTTAACACCATGGTTTCATAAACAACAATGTGTTTCATGGGATGCATAGAGTGTGTTTTACTAATTATCAAATGCAGGAAAAATCAGCAGTACTAATTACACCCAAATCCTGAAGCCAGTTCAGTGTATTAGTTTTTTTTTGTTTTTTTATTATTAAATAAACGTATAAATTATATACTAATCTAAATGGAATATTTATTTTATTAAATGAAAAAATACTTACTCTTTTTATTGCACGAGGGTTTTCTAAGTATGGACTTACGAGTGTCCTCTTGTCTGCATGAGAGCCATTCTCTCTTATCTCTCTGTCTCACAGTCACAGGGGAATTTCTGTATCACCAAAAAAATCAATTCACAGTCTGACAGGGGGAACAATGACACGGTCATCTCCTGGTCCATTATACAGACAGAACCTTTGCGTTTTGTGATTTATGAAATAGCATTGTTAGAAATCACATACAAACACACATAGGAAATAGGAAAATAACATCACAAGGAAGAATAAGGTGTCTTTTGAAGTAGAAAAAAACGCTTGCTTCGTCTTGAACAAAGCGAACAGCAAAAAAAAATGCAAGTTTTGCAAGATATGGCGCCAGTATATTTGTCGGCAGGCCGTCGCTCTATGTCTGTGCAGTGTTTTCTCATGTTTCAGTTTGTTAACGTGTTGTTTATGTGCCTGTCAGCACATAAAACATCCTCTTTAATTACATATGATCGCCAATCTCTTCTTAACATTCAAACTCTGGCTATGGACTACTCCTGCGGGGGGTATTATGTACGAGAACGTGGATCTCCCGATGCTCCATTCCTAGCTAGGATTCCATCGGATATTTGCAGAGTCCCGGGTTGCTTTATGCACAGAAGGAGACGGGCGAGAAGACGCGGTAAGCATAGCGGCGCCATGGTACGAATAAGGAGAGCTCTTCGCAATGGCATGACTCAATTGGAATATACAGTATCTCTGCTACCTCGCGTGCCTTCGTCTCTAACGACGGATTACTTTTCAATCTAAATTCATCTTCACATCTTGTACCTCTTTGGCCACAGCATCTGGATATGGCAAGCATATTGATAACCGATCAAGCTTTTTTGGGATCTAGCTCTCAGATGCGCTGGTCTTAAACTTTGCGTCACACTAATGAGTGTGGCATTCGCGTACCGATGCACCTCCCCACAGCGCCTATCACATATTATGTGCATTCGTGAATGGGGAAATGTTACCGCAAGACATTTTACACTCTCATATTATGTAAACCAATCACGCCTGGCCGCACCATCATAATCTGTCTATGTCTAGACCGTAACCAACCCTTAAGAGTTTGTGACTATGGTTGTCACAGTGAAGTGGCGACAGTCACACATGTTCAGTTCAGTCAAATTGAAGCTCTGGCCCCACAGAAGCACGTACAAGTAAGACCCCTCAATGTACGTCAAGGAACATAACTCGTGTAATATGCACAGATAGGGAACCTGCAAGCTGGGAAACTGGATGATGAATATCAAAGAACTTAGTTGACAAGAGATTGATCTATTCACCTGATTTGATTCCACCTGAATTACGAGTACAACTGCTATTCACATTTTTTTGAGATCAGGTTTGAATAACTAATTATGAGCAGGCATATTGGAAGTACGTTGTCTTCAAATGGGATAATGGGATTGGAAACAAGCTTCCTAATCCTGGTCTTTTTCAATAAAGTGTTTGTCTCTTCGCTTTCGTTGTGTTTCAGTCATTACATTAAACCAGCTTGAATGTACTTGTATCCTATAATGTTTCTTTTTATTATAAAACATTTTTAAAATGAAAAAATAAATATGTACAAAACTTAGGATGGTTGCACTTTAGAATCGACTTGGCCTTTTCTAAACATAGCCAGGACGCAAATGGTTGATCATGGGCACAGAGTGTCTGGCTTTTCCTAGGTTGAAACTATGAAAAAAAATCCATTATTCTCTGTAATAAGACATTTGACTAAGACTTGAGTTTAAAAATAGCTTCACGGCAGATGCGCCACATCATGCCTAAAAATAAAGGAAATAGTGTCAAAACAAAAAACGCTATTCTTTTATGCTAATAATGGGCTTTTTTTTTCTTTAAACTATGATCACTCCGACCAGGCTCATTGGTTTATATATGAATTTGTGTCTTTTTTTAATACTTCATACTATATTACTTTAATATATCTATATTCATCTATATATATATATATATTTATTACTAGATAAATGTAAATTGCCTTTGTTTATTAGCCCCGGTGTTACAACTAACTCTGAGAGTTCAAAAAGGAATTTGGATGCTCCACTCAAGGACAACTAAATCAATCTACACAAATTCAAGCATGACAGAACCCAAGTGAGAGGGAGATGATGGGAGAAGAGGCCGTGAAGAGCTAGGAACACTCAGCAATACGCAAAGAACAATGAAATCACAAGAGTGATGCATCCACCACCCCTGAGAATTTGCGGTGCTTTTTTTTTCCCTTAAGTCAAAAAAATAAATAGTTTTTTTTGTGTCCAAGCACAGGGTGACAACAATCAATTTGTTCCCCTCATCAAAGCACAAATGGCCTTTGAGTAGTCTGGTGCACTTTGCTGTATGCCATATAGTCGCATTGAGTCTTGTGCTCACGACTTAAATTGCCCCCTTTTGTCGGCACCTTCTAACCCAGGGAAAGGATGATTCCGTTCAATGTCTACCGGACAAGACTCCATTCCCCTCGTCTTTTGGCTTGTCTGCCCAAAGCGCACGTACTTTTAAAATTTTTTTTTTTTGTGCTTGTCAGGTGGTTGATGCAAGTTTCCCTTCTCTGAAATTTATTACCCATAACTATAGACTTCATTTAGTCAGTTCAAGCCTCCCTGAGTTGTACTTTATTGACAAGGATAACCTTCAGGTTCCCCTACCTAACTACTGCAATTTCAGCTGAATGTTATGCAGACAACCGAGAGTGACTTAGAGTCTCTAAGCAAATAAAATGTTGATTAAAATTACACATAAATAAAATAAAGTATGTTTTTACAGTTTTTTCTTTAGATAACTATATATTATAATTAATTGAATTATTTACTGTTACAACCCAATTTTGAATTATGTAGCAAAAGGAGTAATTACTAAAATATTACTTGAAAGTTATTTGCATTTAATGAATACCCATGCTATGTGAACTCAGGAACTGGATTACTACTTAATTTCTCAGATCGCACAAACTAATGAGTTACAGCAGATTTTCTACCGTTCCCAGCATGCTTGGCGTCAGACTTGTAAGGAGAGTACTTTTTCTTTAACTTAAACTGTTTGTTTGTGTTTGACAAGACTGCTGGGATTCTGTTTTCAAACCTCTCTATATCAAAACAATACTACACCACGCATTACGAGAATACATTACTGTTTATAAATTGTTCTTCACATCGATCAAATAATGGAAAAATTCACTATTACACATAGAGAGAGAGATTTAGATGAGAGAGAGAGTGATGCAGCTTTATTACAATTTATAATCACGGAATGAACATAAATAATAATAAATAAAAAGGTAGGTCTATCACCCACTTTGATAAACTAACTAATAAATCACCCAATACAACTCTATAAAAGCCTAGGAATCGCTGCTGGTCTGCCCTTTCAGAAACATTGGCTTGTGTTGTGACAAACCACCCTGCCTCTCTAACAGAGCGCTAAGGAATATTCTTCGAGGACCATTCTCCTTATATTTTCCACCTGCAGATAACTACTGCTTATTTGTGCCCTTTCTAAAGCCACCCACGCCACCCGACCCAGCGAACGGTAAGCTCAAGAACTGGAAATCCAAATTAACCATCAAACACAAATTTGAACGGCTTCTCGCTATCCAGTGTTGCTAAACTTGTTGGTTTGATTAGCTATGTCTAAAAGATTAATTACAGGGAATGGAATAAGCTGCGGACCAACCAATGGAATCACGTTGTTTGCAGAGGAAGGAGGTCAAGCAGAGTGGGTGGAGCGATGGATCTGATCGGACCAAGTGAAGGATTGTTATTCAAGCCTCAATATTTAAACCAATTAAAATTCCAGGGCTGCTCCACAGGAATGGTCTGTATGGTAGTTCCAAAAGTCAGGCAATTACACAGATCCGCATTTGTTCAGCCACTGCGCACTGGGGAATTCTGTAGAGTTGTCAGAACAAGAGTCAATATTTATAACATGCACAGATCATACCCGGGGGGATAACTGTCAATGAATGTTAATCACTGCATGCTGTTTCACGTCGGAAGGAATGCACTGTTGTAAAGTATATCTTCAATATTCTTTTTCAATTGGGTGACAAAACATTTCCTTCTGTTTTCATTCCATTACGGCGTCTATTATATCAAGCAGCGACCCGTGAGGTTGGGTTAAATCAATATTACATTGACGATGCCCATCGTTTTAGTCCGCACAGTGAACAATGTGACTATTTACAGCTGATCGGTTTTTCTTGTTTTAGTAAGTTGTAATGAAACTGCACACACCTTAGTTTGGATTGTCGCATACGAATTAATATTGAAATTATTAATCATTTACTGTGGCCTTCAAAAGAGTGACCACTGGAACTGCACATTTTTTAGGTTTTGTTAGAATTTCGGAAAGGCATATGAAAAACTTAGAGTATATAACTCTCTGCATTGCATTGAGGTGTGTGTACAATCTATCAGAGTAAATGTGTCAAGCAGTTTCATTGAAACAGACAGTGTTTGGATGAGAGATGGACAAGTATGTGCGGGGGTGACACTGCCGCCCTACATCACCTATAACCAGGTCCAACACTGACACTGAGGAGATAAAGATATACAACTGAAAGTACACTCTTAAAAATAAAGGCGCTTA